>SOPI01000288.1:0-345657 GCA_021307395.1 Trypanosoma vivax
ACAGCGCAAAGGACGCGGGAAAACAGACACGTGCAAAGGCAACGAGTTGGCACATCGGCAAGAAGTGAACACAAGCATTGCGCGACGAGGGAATGGCGCGAACAAAGAAGCACCAACAAGGGCGGAACCACAAATCGAACAAGGGCCGGCATACAACATGAACCGAGCCACCACGAAAGACAACACAAAAGGCTCGAGGAAGAAACAGGAAACAAACAGGGAAAACTTGCGACGAGGCAAGCGCGCCGGCAGCGCCCAACTCGGTGACACAAACGAAGGAAGACAGCATCGAAACAGAGAAAACACACCCGTACAGCGAAAGCACGCAACGCAACACGACAAGCCAGCCAACGCACACGCATCGAATGACACAACTGGCAGGAACACGCAGAGGGAAGAGAGGTCAACACGCCACAACACAGTACACAAGGGGTACTGGGACTGGGACCGCGAAAAAACGCGAACACAACAACACACAAGAAAAAGGACCGCAAGCACC
Organism: Trypanosoma vivax; assembly: GCA_021307395.1. Taxonomy (NCBI): domain Eukaryota; phylum Euglenozoa; class Kinetoplastea; order Trypanosomatida; family Trypanosomatidae; genus Trypanosoma; species Trypanosoma vivax. The sequence continues at coordinate 500 of SOPI01000288.1, forward strand.
CGCACGCGCACGCGCACCCGCACGCCAAGAGGAGAAAAGATAAGATAAAAACATGAATCAGCGCAGCAACCAAGAGCACGTCCACGCCAGCACTGCAGAAGCGAAGCGCAGCACACAGCATTCCGGTCAGAGGACGCGCACGCACAAAGCACAACGCGCAAGGAGGAAAACGCACAGATTGCAACGGGCAAAAAACAGCGGCACGCGCAACAATGGAAGATAACCAGGACAAGCCGAGGATAAAAGTGGGTCACAAGACGCGAAGCTGCACCAGGCACCGAGGGGACTCAACAACGAAACACACAGCAGAGACACAAAGCATTGCTCGAAAGAAGCACACGCAGTCCGCGACACACGCGCTCCGCAACGCAGGAATAAAAGTGACAGAAAAAAAGAAAAAAAGAAAGGAGAAACGACCCGAGCAGGGAAAACGCACAAGCAACAAACACAGCAAGGCACGCAACGAAAAGGGAACACACAGCACACAGCACACGAACACGAACACGGAGAAAAGAGATGGAACGTTGAAAGCACGCACGAACACCAGAAACACCACCACGCGCGCACAACACAGAGAAGGTAGTAACCAACAAAGTGGGACAAAGACCGTGCGCATAACGAGAATAGCACAGTGACGTTTGGGAGAAACTTGCACAGATAGCAACAGCACATCAGCGAACAAAATCGGCCATCAAGACAAAAGTTGAGGCAAACCAACAGCAGCTAAAGGAGGAACGACAAGAATTGTAACGCAACGACGCGGGAGTCAGGAAGAGTGCGGCAAACAGAATATCAAACGATTTAGAAACACCCATGCGAAAAACAGTCTTCGTGCAAAAATTCAGCGCAGTGGAAAACAAACAAAAACACAGCGAAAAGTCGATAAGTAAAAAAGTGCCTGCGCGTGATCCACTCGACCACAGTCTAAAAAAAAAAACTAAGAAGGAAAAGGGTGAAGCAGTCCACTAAGGCCTTTCATGCTACAACATAAAAATAAACAACACAAAAAATTGCAAAACAAATAATAAAAATATACTATTTAATAATCATTTCTTTCACAATACAAAAAGAGTTTAAGAAAAAATTAGTGAAGCTGCAAATCAATAATTTTCAAAGAAGAAAGTCAATTAACGAGGTGACTTGCGTTAGTCACAAAACTTTTAAAAAACATGAGAGGACAGAGTTGCTCAACAATACTTTATTTTGACGCGTTTTCATTCACTTAACAAACAAGTCACTAAAAAATAAAGACAAGATCCAACTAAAATAAATTCAAGTAAAAAAGGAAAAAATTAAAGAAGCAAAAAAGGAAAGGACTTCATTTTTAGAAAAAACGAAAATTATAAATATAAAAATTTTAAATTTACAAGCTTAAACAATTTAAAATTTTAACGTTTTACCGTAACCAAACACTCTCTTTGTTTTCTATGATCCTAAAAATTCCGCAATTTAAGAAACATTCTATCGCTTCCAAAAAAGATTATTTTTGGACTTAAATTCGCTTCAACCCTGACAATCTAAATCGAAAACTAGCATTCAAAAAGGTTCTCTTTTCTTCGTGCCAAAGTTTTACGCGAAAACCTCTTTAATGCCAGAAAAAAAAAAGAAAAAAGAAAATAAAGAGAAAAAATAGAAAAAAGTGACCACTGACCCAACTTTCAAATGAACAATAAAAAATTTGCCTGCTCCGTGCCGCAACTTGGAATGCGCGCCCTCGCTCAATCGCTTTCATCCGCTTCTTCCTATCAAATTCGCCACATGCATTTAACACTCCCTAGAAACAGTCCCTTCGCACCATGGCTCTGATGTCCTCGTCTCAACAACTGAAATTAAGAAAAGTATAAATATGTGACCACTCATTCGTGTTCTTACCATCTTGTGGTCGGGTCCTTTTGATTATCCTCATTTCATTTTTTCCAAAAAAATTTAAAAAAAAATTGAACAAAAGGGCCCGGCACCATCCTTCCCGCACTCTCGGTCCATCCTTCTGCTTTGAGTGCCTGACAAGCCAACCGTCTTACGCGAACATCCCAAACGTGCGCTTTTCCTGTCTGCGTTCTTCCATTTTTTGTGATTGCCTTCCTCGCTTTTCTGTCCTTTCTTTTTTCCCTCTGGGTTTGTTTTGTTTGACGCGCTTGCCTCGCCTTCGCACGGACTGCACTTTTACTCTGCCGCGACCGGCCGGCAACTTTTTTGCCCTCTCTGTTTTCTTTGGCTTCGTTGGCCTTCACCTTTCTCATGGCCCCTCGTCTTCACGAAGCGTCCCAGCCAGTCTTCTCAAGGTGGGTCTTCTTTTCCACGCGTTTTGTCATCGTGCGCGTTGTGCATCGCACAATGGCTGCCACAACTCTGGTCCGCCGCGTCGTCCTCTGACTCACCGCTCCACGTCTTGTCCGCGTCCATTCGCGTTCTGTCCTTTTTGCCCTCGCCAAACCTTTTGCCCAAGGCCTCCACCCTCATCTTCCCCAAAACGGCGTCCGGCTTGGTTCCCTACTTCTCCATGACCCTCGTCCCTTGTGTTGTTTCCTGTGGTGCCTGCTTCTTCCCCTCTTGTGCATCCACCCTTTCGCTGCCACCGTTTGCGCAGCTGCTCGCGCGTGTTGTGCACGGTTCCTTCCGTGTCCTTTCCTCTGCGCCTTGCATTCGCTGACCTTTGTCAGCCTCCCAAACTGTCCACGTCACGATGTGTACCGCCACCGCTGTTGCCTCGCCGTTGCTGACCACCCGCACCTTGCCGCAGCTCGACCAAACAATGTATCGCCCCTCCACCCTCCTCCCAAAACAGTCTCTGTAACAGAAAAAAAATCGTCCACACAAACGTCGCGTTCCGTCCCGCGCCCTGCCCTTCTTCAAACACTCTCCTACGTGTCACGCCGCACACGTTCGCGCGAAACGACCTCGCCACGCGCCGTGTCAAAACTTGTTGCTGCCCGCTTCCTTGCCACGTTCTCGTCCAGCGCATGGGATCGTGGCTTTTTCCCCCTGCCTGCTCTGTTCGACCGGCAATTGCCAAAGCGCGCACGAGCAGAGTAGCCTCAGCGCGGCGCCATGTCGCTCGACGCTGTCCCAGCGCCAAGCTGGCGCACGCACACCACGCCATTCCCGTGCCGCCGCCCTTTCCCCCTCACAAGGTCCGCCGGACTACGGGCGGCAATGCGAGCAGGCACGGCCGGGCGACGGTCAGCGCTTTCCGCGCGTGCGTGGCATCCTGCGCCTGGCCGCAAGACCGCTGCCGCGCGCAGTGCGACGCGGCCTCACGGCAGAGCGAGCCGGCGACGCGTGTCGCGGCGCGCACTGGACGTCCTCAGCGTCCTCTCGTCCGCGCACCTGCCGCTCCCGGTGTCTTCCGTGACGCAGTTTCGGTGTGTGTGGTTCGCCACGCGTCTCTGTGCTGTGAAAGCGCTGCCGCCAGCATCCTTCTTGCACCGCCTTCCGGCCACCTGAACCCGCCTCTGTCCCTGGCGCTGCCCTGGGCGAACGCGCGCGCCACTGTCCCAAGGCAGCGCCGCGCGGCCTTGCGCTCGCGCCACGCGAACGACGCCGTGTCGTCCCCCGCGCGGCGCTGTGACAGGGTCGGCCCCCGCCGCCATGCGTGTGCGTGCCCAAGCTTGCGGGCCAGCAGCGCAGCCATCGTCGGCTGGCCCGCGCATCGCGTGGCGGCGGGCTCCGCAGATGCACGGGAGGGAGGACGGCAGTGGTCGGAGCGGCGTGCGAAGGGCGAGCCGACAACACAACGCCTGCAGCGTGTGCCGTGCACGCCGGCGAGGTGGACGCGCCATGAGACCAAGCGACGCGGCAGAGGGCGCGCGCTGGCACCTGCGACCCGCAGCTGCGTTGGCGCGCGCAGCCTGCGGGCACACCTCGGCCAAGCACGGCCAACCACGGTATGGAGAGAGGGAGCACAGGACGCCGGCCTCGGCGTGCGAAAAGGCGCTGTGGCAGCTGGCGGAAAGCGTCGCCGAACGCGTAGCAAAAGGGCGTGTCCTGGAAGCAGAACGCTGGCCTCCGGAGCAGGCGCGACGTGGAGCCGCTGGACGAACGGGCGCCGCGGGCAAGCAGCAACGCAGGCACCAAGAAGACTCGCAAGGCGTGGGCCGGTGTCGCCTGACTGCGCATTTCGAAGGAGACCGGGCAGGATCGCACACGAAGAAAAGGTAGCGGCGCGCGGGCAAGCGCCCTACGAACGCTGCGCCGCGACACTGCACGCGGCGAAAGGCAGGAGGAACCGCAGCAGCGAGAGCAGCGGACACTTCTGCCGGACTGCTTGGGTGAGCGTGACGAGGCGAACGCGGGCAGAAGGACAGTGGCGCGTCGCACGTAACCTGCGCCACCCCTGGCCTCGCTAGCGAGAGGGTCTGAGCGGCCAGCGAGCACCGAAGGAAACACAAACGCCAAGCAGAAACCACGAGGAGGGAGGCGGAAACCGCGCCGCAGGAGAAGCCAGTAGGAAGCGAAGCGATGACCGTGCGGAAGAAGGCCGGAAGCAAAGAGGCACGCAGAGAAACGAGGCACGCGAACCCGCGCGGCACCGAGCCCGGGCACAAAACAAAAAGGGGATACACAACGAAAGAAGGCGAGGCGCCGAGCAGACGTGCTTTCGCAGCGCGGGGGCGACGCACGGCGGCGCCGCGACAACACATGGCTGAGAACGTGCGTGGCACCGAGGATGTGAGGAGGGAGGGCGCGGGATCGACGGCCGTCGCTCGGCACCGGGCGAAGTTTGCAAGTGGTCTTTGGTGCGCGTGAAGCGTGCCGCTGCATGGCGAAGGCATTGTTTTGGCGTGCGGCGGCGGTGGGATCGACTCGGGAGGGGAAAGAGTGGTCGGGAGGCTTTCGCGAGCAGGGAAGCGGGGGGAACAGGCGGAGGCGGAGCGGGGTGGGGCGGGGAGCTTGGGAAGTGCAGCGCGTTGGGTCAGTTGCGGGTATTGTTCCGAGTGCTGTTTGCGAGGGGTTTTTAGGTTTTGTGGGAACAGGGATGGCCGGCTGGGACGGCTTGGGCGCCAGTGCCGGGGTGAGGTCAAGAGGGAGGGGGGAGACGTGCGCCTGGGGCCGGAGAGATGAGGGGGCAAGGAGGGGTGGGTGGTGTGAAAAGGATTGGGGGAGACAGCACTGGAAGGTTGGGTGCCTGAAGTGAAGGCGCTTGCGGGGGAAGGGAAACAAGGGAAGAGTTATGCAACGGCTTTTTTGCACTTGTGCATTTTTTCTTGCTGCGGCATCGGTGGCGGCGCTGGCAGCGGACCCGGGGTCGGGAAGCAACGCCGCAGAGTTTGCGGTGCTGTGCGGCGCTTACAGGGAAGCGAAGGCAGTAAAGGATTCGGCGGAGCAAATGCGCGACGAAATCGAAAGCTTTGCAGCAGTTGGAAGAGAGGGACATTTGGTCGAAGAGACAGGGAGACCAGGAAGCGGTGACGGCATTGGACCGCAGCCAACCGTGGGCAGCGCAGGTACACAAAGCAACCCAAGGGCAATTGCAGACGATCTAGCCACGATGAGCGAGAGCTACGCGATGCAGGCAATTTACGGCAGCAAGCAGGGGAGAGACGGACAGAAGGTGCCGGACGAGGAGGACAAGACAAACGCGCTGCTCACGATGCTGCGCGGCTCGACGACCACAACCAAAGGATTTGACGAGGACGGCAACGACGCGGGGCTCATCCTGCCGATGATCCTGCTGTGCAACGACGGCATAAGAGGCACAGCAGCCAGCTGCGGCACCAGCTGCGGCACCAGCTGCGGCACCACGTGCCCATGCAGCACCGCAGCCGTGCCCGCCAGTGGACTCGCAAACACAGATGCCAAGGACGAGGTGTGGACGGTGCTGAAAGCAACGAGCGGTACCAACATGGACTCCGACAAAGACCTGATCGTCGGCAACTGGCTCATCACCAAGCACATCTGCAAAAACCACACAACACACGTGCGGTCGCTGGGCACTGCGGCCGACCTGGCAGGCCAGCTCGAAGCTGCTGCCCACGCAATCGTGCACGCCATGAAGCCAAGCGGCAAGGCCGCGGGTTACGACCAGCAAAAGATGTGCCTGGGGCAAGTTGTGTCGAGTAAGGCCTGCGACGGCGACAAAAGCAGCAGCGCGTACGCCTGCGCCTGCTTCGATAAGGCAGCCGCAGCTAACAGAGGGCAGGGCATCAAGTTCATCAATCACCTGCTCACCGCCGCGAACGCACTCCGCAGACTGCAGAGACTGCGCGACGACGTGACGCGCCACAACGACACAGTCACCGAAATCGAAAAGCACAGGCTCAGCGCGAAAGAGAAGCGCGCTGACACAGGAAACACAGGGAAGATAAACACCAGCGCAAGAGCCGGCAAGGGGGAACAAGAACAGCAAACTAACGTGGCAGCAGGCAAAGGGGCCGCCGCGACAACAGAAAGCGCATGCGAAAAGATGGGAGGCCAATGGGACGCGCACAGGCAGGCGTGCAGCACAGCAGGAGAAGAGGCGCACGCCGCCAGTCAAGCAGGGGGAACACCGCTGAAAAGGACGTCGCAAGCCACTTGGGAGCAATAGCAGCAAGCATGGTGGCGCTGGCAGGACAGCTCGCAGCGCACCACTTCGCGCAAGCACAAGCATAGCCAAGGCGCACACACAAAAGCACAGGACTGCAGACACCCGAACGCACGCGACAGGCGAAAAGCGCGCCAAGCACACCAAACCAGTCCGAAGCCGCGCGTGAAAGACAGAAAGTGAAACGCGCAACAACCCAGTAAAACGGAAAAAGCAGCCTCAACAACCCAACCCAAAAGCTAACTAAGCAAAGCCGCAAAAAGAAGCGCCATGCGCGACTGTGTTGCAAGCGTGCGGCAGCAACCGCGCACCAACGGGGCGCATCGGCACGACGAAAGGAGCCCAATGCCACAAGGCACAACACCAAAACGAGGCGGCCCCAAGCGGACGCAAGCAAAGGGGAGGAGGCACGCAAAGGAGAAAGCACAGCACCGCGCGCCCGCGTCAGAAAGCAGAACTGAGCGTGTCAGCAGGCGAAGGAGAAAGGTCATCGACACGCAAAGGCGCACAAAAAGAGTGGCACTTGGGACTCAACAAGAGCAAGTGCGGCAACGCGGCACGCTTCGGAGAGGGGAGAAGACCGCACAACGCGACCTAGCGAAACACTCGGTGAGGGAGTGCGGCACACCGCAAAAGGACAGACACCAGCAAGCGCATCGCGCGCTTGACGCACTCACGACTGGCGCACACGACAACGGCATAAACGTGCACGCAAGTTGCCCGCAGAGTGTTGTCAGCGCGGAAAGAAGCGTGCACACACAAACACACATAGACACAGAGAGAAAAGGCAAAAGAGACAGAGAACCAATGCAAGCAATGCACGGCACTGGCAGCACAGTGGCAAGGCACGCATGAGCACAGTGGCAAGGCACGCAACGAAAAACACCACACGCGCGGCAAGCACAGACACAGAATGTGACCGAGGAGGCGAAGAAACGGGCAAAAAAAGACGGAAGAAACACACCAACAAGCGACAAGAAACACCCAACACAAAGAAAACACGAAAAAGACGCGGACACAAGCACGCAGAAAAAAAACGACACACACAGGCGACGTGCCAGAGACGAGGGACGCACGGGCCACCAACAGCAATCAAAGAAAAACAAACGCAGCAGAGAAGCAACACGCTGCCACCAAAAGAAGGGCAAAAAAGCAAAGGACGCCAAAAGGAGAGAAACAAAAAATCAACAAAAGTAAAAAGTGCACACGCACGAAACAGGCCCAATGGAAGAAGGCTTGGGACACAAATAACGCGCAGCCAGAGGACAACGCACACGCCCAAGGCACGCGCTACACAAGAGCCGCAACAACGGCGGGAAAAAGAATGCGCTTGGATGGAACAAAAAACAGGAAAAAGGAAGACGCGCACACACGCGGAAACAAACCAGCCGAAACGCGATCACAGGCAGAGGCTTAGGGGACGAACAAGCAAAGAAAACACACAGGCGACGCAAAGACACGACAGGAAAAGAGCAGAGAGACAAGACAGAGAGGGCGGCAGAGCGCTAAAGCCAGACAACGGCGCCATAAGCCAAGAGCCGGAAGCAGCTGGCGAAAAGTGGGACAAGACCGTGGTGCGGGGACAGCGCAAAGGACGCGGGAAAACAGACACGTGCAAAGGCAACGAGTTGGCACATCGGCAAGAAGTGAACACAAGCATTGCGCGACGAGGGAATGGCGCGAACAAAGAAGCACCAACAAGGGCGGAACCACAAATCGAACAAGGGCCGGCATACAACATGAACCGAGCCACCACGAAAGACAACACAAAAGGCTCGAGGAAGAAACAGGAAACAAACAGGGAAAACTTGCGACGAGGCAAGCGCGCCGGCAGCGCCCAACTCGGTGACACAAACGAAGGAAGACAGCATCGAAACAGAGAAAACACACCCGTACAGCGAAAGCACGCAACGCAACACGACAAGCCAGCCAACGCACACGCATCGAATGACACAACTGGCAGGAACACGCAGAGGGAAGAGAGGTCAACACGCCACAACACAGTACACAAGGGGTACTGGGACTGGGACCGCGAAAAAACGCGAACACAACAACACACAAGAAAAAGGACCGCAAGCACCCACACGCGCACGCGCACGCCAAGAGGAGAAAAGATAAGATAAAAACATGAATCAGCGCAGCAACCAAGAGCACGTCCACGCCAGCACTGCAGAAGCGAAGCGCAGCACACAGCATTCCGGTCAGAGGACGCGCACGCACAAAGCACAACGCGCAAGGAGGAAAACGCACAGATTGCAACGGGCAAAAAACAGCGGCACGCGCAACAATGGAAGATAACCAGGACAAGCCGAGGATAAAAGTGGGTCACAAGACGCGAAGCTGCACCAGGCACCGAGGGGACTCAACAACGAAACACACAGCAGACACACAAAGCATTGCTCGAAAGAAGCACACACAGTCCGCGACACACGCGCTCCGCAACGCAGGAATAAAAGTGACAGAAAAAAGAAAAAAAGAAAGGAGAAACGACCCGAGCAGGGAAAACGCACAAGTAACAAACACAGCAAGGCACGCAACGAAAAGGGAGCACACAGCACACAGCACACAGCACACGAACACGAACACGGAGAAAAGAGATGGAACGTTGAAAGCACGCACGAACACCAGAAACACCACCACGCGCGCACAGCACAGAGAAGGTAGTAACCAACAAAGTGGGACAAAGACCGTGCGCATAACGAGAAAAGCACAGTGACGTTTGGGAGAAGCTTGCACAGATAGCAACAGCACATCAGCGAACAAAATCGGCCATCAAGACAAAAGTTGAGGCAAAACCAACAGCAGCTAAAGGAGGAACGACAAGAATTGTAACGCAACGACGCGGGAGTCAGGAAGAGTGCGGCAAACAGAATAACAAACGATTTAGAAACACACCATGCGAAAAAACAGTCTTCGTGCAAAAAATTCAGCGCAGTGGAAAACAAACACAAACACAGCGAAAAGTCGATAAGTAAAAAAGTGCCTGCGCGTGACCCACTCGACCACAGTCTAAAAAAAAAAACTAAGAAGGAAAAGGGTGAAGCAGTCCACTAAGGCCTTTCATGCTACAACATAAAAAATAAAACAACACAAAAAATTGCAAAACAAATAATAAAAAAAATACTATTTAATAATTCATTTCTTTCACAATACAAAAAAGAGTTTAAGAAAAAATTAGTGAAGCTGCAAATCAATAATTTTCAAAGAAGAAAGTCAATTAACGAGGTGACTTGCGTTAGTCACAAAAATTTTAAAAAACATGAGAGAACAGAGTTGCTCAACAATACTTTATTTTGACGCGTTTTCATTCACTTAACAAACAAGTCACTAAAAAATAAAGACAAGATCCAACTAAAATAAATTCAAGTAAAAAAGGAAAAAATTAAAGAAGCAAAAAAGGAAAGGACTTCATTTTTAGAAAAAACGAAAATTATAAATATAAAAATTTTAAATTTACAAGCTTAAACAATTTAAAATTTTAACGTTTTACCGTAACCAAACACTCTCTTTGTTTTCTATGATCCTAAAAAATTCCGCAATTTAAGAAACATTCTATCGCTTCCAAAAAAAGATTATTTTTGGACTTAAATTCGCTTCAACCCTGACAATCTAAATCGAAAACTAGCATTCAAAAAGGTTCTCTTTTCTTCGTGCCAAAGTTTTACGCGAAAACCTCTTTAATGCCAGAAAAAAAAAAGAAAAAAGAAAAATAAAGAGAAAAAATAGAAAAAAGTGACCACTGACCCAACTTTCAAATGAACAAATAAAAAATTTGCCTGCTCCGTGCCGCAACTTGGAATGCGCGCCCTCGCTCAATCGCTTTCATCCGCTTCTTCCTATCAAATTCGCCACATGCATTTAACACTCCCTAGAAACAGTCCCTTCGCACCATGGCTCTGATGTCCCTCGTCTCAACAACTGAAATTAAGAAAAGTATAAATATGTGACCACTCATTCGTGTTCTTACCCATCTTGTGGTCGGGTCCCTTTTGATTATCCTCATTTCATTTTTCCCAAAAAAATTTAAAAAAAATTGAACAAAAGGGACCGGCACCATCCTTCCCGCACTCTCGGTCCATCCTTCTGCTTTGAGTGCCTGACAAGCCAACCGTCTTACGCGAACATCCCAAACGTGTGCTTTTCCTGTCTGCGTTCTTCCATTTTTTGTGATTGCCTTCCCCGCTTTTCTGTCCTTTCTTTTTTCCCTCTGGGTTTGTTTTGTTTGACGCGCTTGCCTCGCCTTCGCACGGACTGCACTTTTACTCTGCCGCGACCGCCGGCAACTTTTTTCCCTCTCTGTGTTCTTTGGCTTCGTTGGCCTTCACCTTTCTCATGGCCCCTCGTCTTCACGAAGCGTCCCAGCCAGTCTTCTCAAGGTGGGTCTTCTTTTCCACGCGTTTTGTCATCGTGCGCGTTGTGCATCGCACAATGGCTGCCACAACTCTGGTCCGCCGCGTCGTCCTCTGACTCACCGCTCCACGCCTTGTCCGCGTCCATTCGCGTTCTGTCCTTTTTGCCCTTGCCAAACCTTTTGCCCAAGGCCTCCACCCTCATCTTCCCCAAAACGGCGTCCGTCCTGGCTCTCTACTTCTCCATGACCCTCGTCCCTTGTGTTGTTTCCTGTGGTGCCTGCTTCTTTCCCTCTTGTGCATCCACCCTTTCGCTGCCACCGTTTGCGCAGCTGCTCGCGCGTGTTGTGCACGGTTCCTTCCGTGTCCTTTCCTCTGCGCCTTGCATTCGCTGACCTTTGTCAGCCTCCCAAACTGTCCATGTCACGATGTGTACCGCCACCGCTGTTGCCTCGCCGTTGCTGACCACCCGCACCTTGCCGCAGCTCGACCAAACAATGTATCGCCCCTCCACCCTCCTCCCAAAACAGTCTCTGTAACAGAAAAAAAATCGTCCACACAAACGTCGCGTTCCGTCCCGCGCCCTGCCCTTCTTCAAACACTCTCCTACGTGTCACGCCGCACACGTTCGCGCGAAACGACCTCGCCACGCGCCGTGTCAAAACTTGTTGCTGCCCGCTTCCTTGCCACGTTCTCGTCCAGCGCATGGGATCGTGGCTTTTTCCCCCTGCCTGCTCTGTTCGACCGGCAATTGCCAAAGCGCGCACGAGCAGAGTAGCCTCAGCGCGGCGCCATGTCGCTCGACGCTGTCCCAGCGCCAAGCTGGCGCACGCACACCACGCCATTCCCGTGCCGCCGCCCTTTCCCCCTCACAAGGTCCGCCGGACTACGGGCGGCAATGCGAGCAGGCACGGCCGGGCGACGGTCAGCGCTTTCCGCGCGTGCGTGGCATCCTGCGCCTGGCCGCAAGACCGCTGCCGCGCGCAGTGCGACGCGGCCTCACGGCAGAGCGAGCCGGCGACGCGTGTCGCGGCGCGCACTGGACGTCCTCAGCGTTCTCTGCTCCGCGCACCTGCCTGTCCCGCTGTCTTCCGTGACGCAGTTTCGGTGTGTGTGGTTCGCCACGCGTCTCTGTGCTGTGAAAGCGCTGCCGCCAGCATCCTTCTTGCACCGCCCTCCGGCCACCTGAACCCGCCTCTGTCCCTGGCGCTGCCCTGGGCGAACGCGCGCGCCACTGTCCCAAGGCAGCGCCGCGCGGCCTTGCGCTCGCGCCACGCGAACGACGCCGTGTCGTCCCCCGCACGGCGCTGTGACAGGGTCGGCCCCCGCCGCCATGCGTGTGCGTGCCCAAGCTTGCGGGCCAGCAGCGCAGCCATCGTCGGCTGGCCCGCGCATCGCGTGGCGGCGGGCTCCGCAGATGCACGGGAGGGAGGACGGCAGTGGTCGGAGCGGCGTGCGAAGGGCGAGCCGACAACACAACGCCTGCAGCGTGTGCCGTGCACGCCGGCGAGGTGGACGCGCCATGAGACCAAGCTACGCGGCAGAGGGCGCGCGCTGGCACCTGCGACCCGCAGCTGCGTTGGCGCGCGCAGCCTGCGGGCACACCGCGGCCAAGCACGGCCAAGCACGGTATGGAGAGAGGGAGCACAGGACGCCGGCCTCGGCGTGCGAAAAGGCGCTGTGGCAGCTGGCGGAAAGCGTCGCCGAACGCGTAGCAAAAGGGCGTGTCCTGGAAGCAGAACGCTGGCCTCCGGCGCAGGCGCGACGTGCAGCCGCTGGACGAACGGGCGCCGCGGGCAAGCAGCAACGCAGGGACCAAGAAGACTCGCAAGGCGTGGGCCGGTGTCGCCTGACTGCGCATTTCGAAGGAGACCGGACAGGATCGCACACGAAGAAAAGGTGGCGGCGCGCGGGCAAGCGCCCTACGAACGCTGCGCCGCGACACTGCACGCGGCGAAAGGCAGGAGGAACCGCAGCAGCGCGGGCAGCGGACAATTCTGCCGGACTGCTTGGGTGAGCGTGACGAGGCGAACGCGGGCAGAAGGACAGTGGCGCGTCGCACGTAACCTGCGCCACCCCTGGCCTCGCTAGCGAGAGGGTCTGAGCGGCCAGCGAGCACCGAAGGAAACACAAACGCCAAGCAGAAACCACGAGGAGGGAGGCGGAAACCGCGCCGCAGCAGAAGCCAGTTGGAAGCGAAGCGATGGACGTGCGGAAGAAGGCCGGAAGCAAAGAGGCACGCAGAGAAACGAGGCACGCGAACGAGCGCGGCACCGAGCCCGGGCACAAAACACAAAGGGGATACACGACGAAAGAAGGCGAGGCGCCGAGCAGACGTGCTTTCGAAGCGCGGGGGCGACGCACGGCGGCGCCGCGACAACACATGGCTGAGAACGTGCGTGGCACCGAGGATGTGAGGAGGGAGGGCGCGGGATCAACGGCCGTCGCTCGGCACCGGGCGAAGTTTGCAAGTGGTCTTTGGTGCGCGTGAAGCGTGCCGCTGCATGGCGAAGGCATTGTTTTGGCGTGCGGCGGCGGTGGGATCGACTCGGGAGGGGAAAGAGTGGTCGGGAGGCTTTCGCGAGCAGGGAAGCGGGGGGGCAGACGGAGGCGGGGTGGGGCGGGGCGGGGAGCTTGGGAAGTGCAGCGCGTTGGGTCAGTTGCGGTTATTGTTCCGAGTGCTGTTTGCGAGGGGTTTTTAGGTTTTGTGGGAACAGGGGTGGGCGGCTGGGACGGCTTGGGCGCCAGTGCCGGGGTGAGGTCAAGAGGGAGGGGGAGACGCGCGCCTGGGGCCGGAGAAATGAGGGGGCAAGGAGGGGTGGGTGGTGTGAAAAGGATTGGGAGACAGCACTGGCAGGTTGGGTGCCTGAAGTGAAGGCGCTTGCGGGGGAAGGGAACAAGGAAAGAGTTGTGCAACGGCTTTTTTGCACTTGTGCATTTTTTCTTGCTGCGGCATCGGTGGCGGCGCTGGGGGAGGACCCGGGGCCGGGAAGCAACGCCGCAGAGTTTGCGGTGCTGTGCGGCGCTTACAGGGAAGCGAAGGCAGTAAAGGATTCGGCGGAGCAAATGCGCGACGAAATCGAAAGCTTTGCAGCAGTTGGGCAGAAGGCCATGTGGTCGAAGAAACAAGACAAGCAAAAAGCACTGGAAGCCCGGAGAACGGCATTGAACCACAGCCGAGCGTAGGACCAGGCGGTCCGCGCAACCCAAAGACAATTGCAGACGATCTAGCCACGCTGGCCGAGAGCTACGCGATGCAGGCAATTTACTGCAGCAAGCAGGAGGGAGATGAACAAGTTCCGGACGCAGAAGACGCGACAAACGCGCTGCTCAACATGCTCCGAGGCTCGACGAACACAAACGGAGGATTTGACGCAGAAGGCAACGACGCGGGAATCATCCTGCCGATGATCCTGCTGTGCAACGACGGCATAAGAGGCACAGCAAGCTGCGGCATCAGCGGTGGTACCACGTGCCCATGCAGCACCGCAGCCGTGCCCGCCAGTGGACTCGCAAACACAGATGCCAAGGACGAGGTGTGGACGGTGCTGAAAGCAACGAGCGGTACCAACATGGACTCCGACAAAGACCTGATCGTCGGCAACTGGCTCATCACCAAGCACATCTGCGAAAACCAAACAACACACGCAAGGTCGCTGGGCACTGCGGCCGACCTGGCAGGCCGACTCGAAGCTGCTGCCCACGCAATCGTGCACGCCATGAAGCCAAGCGGCAAAACCGCAGGTTACAACCAGCAAAAGATGTGCCTGGGGCAAGTTGTGTCGAGTAAGGCCTGCGACGGCGACACAAGCAGCAGCGCGTACGCCTGCGCCTGCTTCGATAAGGCAGCCGCAGCTAACAGAGGGCAGGGCATCAAGTTCATCAATCACCTGCTCACCGCCGCGAACGCACTCCGCAGACTGCAGAGGCTGCGCGACGACGTGACACGCCACAACGACACAGTCACCGCAATCGAAAAGCACAGGCTCAGCGCGAAAGAGAAGCGCGCCGACACAGGAAACAAAGGGAAGATAAACACCAGCGCAAGAGCCGGCAAGGGGGAACAAGAACAGCAAACTAACGTGGCAGCAGGCAAAGGGGCCGCCGCGACAACAGAAAGCGCATGCGAAAAGATGGGAGGCCAATGGGACGCGCACAGGCAGGCGTGCAGCACAGCAGGAGAAGAGGCGCACGCCGCCAGTCAAGCAGGGGGAAACACCGCAGAAAAGGACGTCGCAAGCCAATTGGGAGCAATAGCGGCATGCATGGTGGCGCTGGCAGGACAGCTCGCAGCGCACCACTTCGCGCAAGCACAAGCATAGCCGAGGCGCACACACAAAAGCACAGCACTGCAGACACCCGAACGCACGCGACAGGCGAAAAGCGCGCCAAGCACACCAAACCAGTCCGAAGCCGCGCGTGAAAGACAACAGGTGAAACGCACAACAACCCAGTAAAACGGAAAAAGCAGCCTCAACAACCCAACCCAAAAGCTAACTAACAAAAGCCGCAAAAAGAAGCGCCATGCGCGACTGTGTTGCAAGCGTGCGGCAGCAACCGCGCACCAACGGGGCAAATCGGCACGACGAAAGGAGCCCAATGCCACAAGGCACAACACCAAAACGAGGCGGCCCCACACGGACGCACGCAAAGGGGAGGCGGCACGCAAAGGAGAAAGCACAGCACCGCGCGCCCGCGTCAGAAAGCAAAACTGAGCGGGCCATCAGCCGAAGGAGAAAGGGCATCGACACGCAAAGGCGCACAAAAAGAGTGGCACTTGGGACTCAACAAGAGGCCGTGCGGCAACGCGGCACGCTTCGGAGAGGGGAGGAGACCGCACAACGCGACCTAGCGAAACACTCGGTGAGGGAGTGCGGCACACCGCAACAGGACAGACACCAGCAAGCGCATCGCGCGCTTGACGCACTCACGACTGGCGCACACGACAACGGCAGAAACGTGCACGCAAGTTGCCCGCAGAGTGTTGTCAGCGCGGAAAGAAGCGTGCACACACAAACACACATAGACACAGAGAGAAAAGGCAAAAGAGACAAAGCACCAATGCAAGCAATGCACGGCACTGGCAGCACAGTGGCAAGGCACGCAACGAAAAACACCATGTGAACGAGGAGGCGAAGAAACGGGCAAACAAAAGACGGAAGACATACAACAACAAGCGACAAGAAACACCCAACACAAAGAAAACACGAAAAAGACGCGGACACAAGCACGCAGGAAAAAACAACACACACAGGCGCCGTGCCAGAGACGAGGGACGCACGGGCCACCAACAGCAATCAAAGAAAAACAAACGCAGCAGAGAAAGAACGCGAGGACACCAAAAAGAACGGCAAAAAAGCAAAGGACGCCAAAAGGAGCAAAGCGAAAAATCAACAAAAGTAAAAAGTGCACACGCACGAAACAGGCCCAATGCACGAAGGCTTGGGACACAAATGACGCGCAGCCAGAGGACAACGCACACGCCCAAGGCACGCGCTACACAAGAGCCGCAACAACGGTGGAAAAAGAATGCGCTTGGATGGAACAAAAAACAGGAAAAAGGAAGACGCGCACACACGCGGGAAAAAAACCAGCCGAAACGCGATCACAGGCAGAGGCTTAGGGGACGAACAAGCAAAGAAAGCACACAGGCGACGCAAAGACACGACAAGAAAAGAACAGAGAGACAAGACAGAGAGGGCGGCAGAGCGCTAAAGCCAGACAACGGCGCCATAAGCCAAGAGCCGGAAGCAGCTGGCGAAAAGTGGGACAAGACCGTGGTGCGGGGACAGCGCAAAGGACGCGGGCAGACAGACACGTGCAAAGGCAACGAGTTGACACATCGGCGTGAAGTGAACACAAGCATTGCGCGACGAGGGAATGGGACAACCAAAGAAGCACCAACAAGGGCGGAACCACAAATCGAACAAGGGCCGAAATACAACATGACCCGAGTCACCACGAAAGAAGGAAATAAGGCTGTAAAAAAGATTATGAAAGAATAACGACAAAAAAGCAGCCACCAGTAAAAGATAGAAGCAATTGCGTGAGAATAGTCAAAAAAAAACAAGCATCCTTCTAATTCTTTAACTTTTTGCGCTTCTTATGATTTCTTTACTCTTTATTAGCAAAAAAAAAAGAACGTTATAAATAGAAAATTTTGAAGTGAAACTTCTTTAATATGTTCATTGGTGACAATGTAAAGTACTTAGCAAGTAAAAAGATAAAATATATGGATAAAATAAAACAAAAATAAAAAAGAATAAAAAAATATGAAATAAAAATTTTAATGACTTAATGATTTTTGCTTCTTCCTTTTTTTTTTTCTTTGTCAATTTTATTTTTTTTTTATTTTTTTATGGCACAAAACCGTGTTTTGAATTTGTAGTTTATAGTAATTTTTTTTTAACTTTTAAAAAACCTTTTTGCTTTGTTTTTTTTTCCTTCGTTGGACTCAACACTTCCTTTTGGTTTTTTTTCTCTTTTTAAAATTTGTGTGCAGTTTAAATTTTTTGTTAATTTTATTGTTCCTTTTTGTTTGTTTCTTGCTGTTCTTTTTACTTTCCAATAGCTTACAAGAAGCAGAATTTTTCTGTTCATTCTTTATTCTTCTATTCTTTTTTCACTTCACACTTGACTCGTGTCTCGTCTGCGTCCCTTGCACTTTTTTTGTTTTTTCCAAAATAGTAAAAATCAAATTGAGTACTTTCACCGCGCTGCTGTGAACTCTTCTTTCTTCATTTTCATTTCCTTCCTGTCCTCTCTGCGCACTCGTTCCTCCTTATCCAATTATTCATCTGTTTCCATTCATTTACTTTTGTCTGCTTCTGTAAGCGTTTGCCACTCTGAATTTCTGTCCCTCGGTGGCAATTGCACGACCTAAGTTTTCTTTTCGTTGTTCCTGACTTTTTTGTCCGCGCGCCGTTGGACCGCGCTCTTCTTTCCGTGCCTTTTTCCCGCATTTGCTGTCTCCTTTCTTTTCTTTCCTTTTGCATCGTGCTGCTGCGTTTGCTCTTCATTTCGCACTCTGTGACCTTCTTGCCTTGCGCGTTGTTTGTCCTTTCGTTTCTGTCTACTTTCTGTGCTGTGGGGCCTCTTTTTCGTATTCGCGCACTTTGCGGTCTGCTAATTTCATAACACTTCTTTCCTCGCGGTACACTCGTGCCTTGTCCTCTCCCCTTTCCGTCCCGGCCTTACCGCATTGTCTTGTCTTGTCTTGCCTCCTTTTGCGTTATCGCACTGCCTTTCCTTTGTGCTTTTCGTTTTTTCAGTGTCGCTTCCACTCTGGACTTTTTTCCATTCTTTGTTGCGGTCGCCTGTGTGCATGCACCTCTGCGTGTCTCGATCCTGTTGGCACGGCCCCCGGACAAGACAGCAACCTGCAAGAATCCTCTGCCTTTCCTTGTTTCCAAGTGGTGTGCTGCTGTGCTGCGCTCCCTATGACCTTCTCTTCTCAGCTTCTTTTCTGCGCTTCTCCGCGCCTCACGTTGGTAAAGTGCCGTCTTGCGCCCTTGTTTGCAGCTTGTCTCGGTAGTGCGCGTCACGCGAAGTCGGCTGGTGGCGTTCCTCTTTGTCTGTGCGATGTGCGCTCCTCCTCCTCCGCGGTTCTCCGGGTCGCGTCGCGTTGCCTCGCGCCGCTCTGCCTCAGTGTCGCGCGCCTTTTCTTAGCAACGCACACACTTGGTCCACGTCCTTGTGCCCATGCTTGCCTTTTCTTTCCGTGTACCCCCTCCCGCGTCGCAAAACGCACGTACGGCAAGTCCTGGCCTTTATTCATCCTCGGTGCGGGATCCTTGTCTGTCTCTGTGTGTTCTCAATCCAAAATGGTCCTTCACCCTCCCGCCTCGCTTCTTCCGCGTGGTATCCGCGTTTTTGGTTGGCGCATTACGCATTTTCGTGTGTGTGTTCAAATTGCCACTCTGTGGCTGTTGCTTGTTGTTGTGCCTAACTGAGCGCTACGCGCGTCGGGTGGCGGCGCGCAAGTGTGCCAGCAAGGTGGCGAGTGCTAAGTTGCTGGCGGTGCGTTGCTCCGTCTCGTCCTCTTTGACCGCGCTCGTCTTTGCACTCTCTTTTTGCGTGCCTGCTGTTCTTGCTTTTTTGCCGCTTTCGTCCGCTGCCGCAGTGTTGGTCCGTTCTCCTGTGGTGTCGTTGTTCGCTGTGCCTTCGTCTGTCGTGCCTCCTTCTTGCTCTCCGGCCTGCGTTGTGTTCTCCGTGCCGACGTGTGCCCCATGGTGTATTCCCTCTCTTATCGCGTGCGCTGCGCGCGTTGCGCGGCGCGTCACGAGGATGCGTTGCAGTGTCCATGTCAGCTTTGTTTCGATGCCGCTTATATGCGCTAGTGCGGCTGCGGCTGCTTCCATGTACTTTTCCCATGCGGTGCTGCTGTCTGCGTAGCGCACGCACGATGCATGCGGCGTGGTCGATGTTCCTTGGCAGTTCGTGGCGGCCGGATCTGCAAGACACAGCTTTTCCGAGCTCAGGGTGATGATAAGTTGTTCGTTAAATGCGTTTGGGTGCGCCCTTATCTGGTGCGCGGTTGTGTCGCTGGTTGCGTTCTGCTTTCGCGTGAATTCCAGTTCGCATATTTTGAGTGCGATGTGCCAGTTTTTTCAGTTGGGCTGCGTTCAAACCGCTGCCACTGTCTACAAGCATTGCCTTCCAATTTTCTGCTATGTTTCTGACAGTTCCCCCCTTCATGATGTTTTTCCCTGCGATTGTCGAGCACGGGCAGGCGCTGCCTGTGGTTGAGCCGCCGCACCCGTTCTCTGGGCTTGCTTGTACGTTGCAAAGCTACGTCATGTCCGCCGCGAGTGGCGTGACTGAGCCAGAGGTCACCGAGAAGCCCTTAGCGCCTTCGTCATTGTCGTCGTCGCCTTTAAGAAGCGCTGCGACAGCTTCGTCAGTATTTACGTCCCCTTTTCTCTCGTATGCGTCTCCGTACTTGGCTGCAAAAGCTGCTTCCTGGCCTGCTGTTCCCATGTGTCCATGTCTGCTTGGTCTTTTGCCACCTTGCACCAAACCCTTTATTTCTCCGATAATGACGCGAAGTCTTGGCTCTTCAGTTTGGCTATCTTCTAGTTTTGCATTCCAAGTGTCAAAAATAAGGTCTCCTCATTGCCCTTCCGTCCCATGACAACCGATGGCTCCTTTGCGTACGTCGCAGACACCTTCATTCATAATATTGGCAAGCCAAGAACCGAGGTTGCGTCTTTAGCTTCCTAAGCGCTGAAGTAGGCAACTCAGGCAAAATGCCTTTGAACACGAAAATTTAGTAGAGGGACAATGTCCGCTGAAGAGGGGGAAAGCGCACAGGGCGAAGCTAAATGACAAGACAGCAGCAAAAAGAAAGGCAATGGGATGGAAGAAGCAAGTGGCAAAGCTAAAAATGGGAAATGACGAAAAGTGTAGAAGCCAGGCACAGAGTGGAAATGAAAGATGCGGAGGGAAAAGCACCGTTGAGTACGAGGGACATAACAACGCATAGAATTTATTCGGCGACAAAATCACAGAACGCCATCCTGGATGTGATAGGTTTTTAAAACCAAAAGGATGGTAGGAAGCGATGAGGTGCAGAACAGAAGGACAGCGCACCGTACAGCAAAAAGAGGGTCTGCCGGCACCAAAAAAAAAGAAGAAGATCGAAACAACCCACGAAAAACAGAAAACTTAAAAGAGACTGACAATTGACAAAAAAACTTAAGAATGGTTAGAAGAAAAAAACATAAAATACTAAGCAACGCGGAAGTCGAGAAGGAACACAGCAAGGTAGACGAAGACAAACGGAAACAGGGAAATTAAACCTTAAAAAGTGGACTGAGCAACATAGCAAAACTAGAAAACACAGTTCTTTAAACTTAGCGAGGAGAATTCTAGCACCAAAATTATTTTAAAAAGTTAATAATCAAAAGATTTTAAACTAACTAGAAAAAGCTCTTCATTTTGCTAACTGCGATAAGTTTCTCTTTGTTTTTTCCGTTTGGTATGTTTTTAGCGGTTGTTTTTTGAATTTTCACTTTAATTGAATTTAAATACTTTTGGGGGGGTGCCATTTTTTAAATTAAAAGCAAAAAGAATTGAAAAGTGGAAATTAAAAAATTAAGCACCTTGTAACTGTAATTATATCTGAATTTACGTCTTGCTAATTTTTGCTCTCATCTCATGCCCTTCTATTTACAACACGATCGGCCTTTCTATCCTTATCGAAAGAGTGATCCGCTCTTTCGATAGAGAAAAAAGACAGAGGCGCCGGAATTATGCAAGAACGCTGAGGAGGAAAATGGCACACCGGAAATTCATGTAACATTCGAAACTAGCACGGCATTCAAACTTCCTCTCATCAACGACACCTGTCCGAAACACCCTTCTTCCCAACAACTGTTTGCGCTGAAAATACACAGCTCAAACTTACTAACTGTTTCACCGTTACAGCTCTATTCCCTATTCACGCACGAACAACTATATAGTATACAGAAAGCGTCTTGACAACCCACTGCCTTGTCTATAAGTTTCGGTACAGATTGTCTGATGCCATCCTTTCTTTCGCCAACTGTCAAATTTGTCTATTGGTGTGTGCACAAAACTGAAAAAAGATATTTTCTCTCCTGCGTTGGAGCGTGTTAATACTGCCTGAATGTTGCTGTTTCCAGATATTGATGCTTCTGACCATTCTTTTTCCAAACTCACGGAAACACGTCCGATAATCTCAAGTAAATCACCCCAACAAGCATCACAACTGACAACACCGAAAAAAAGAAAAATTCCTTTCCCCAATAACTTTTCCTTTCAGGAAACACAATCTCTGTGTTCTTCCCCCTCTCTCCTCGTTCTCCTTCGCCCTCCTGCTCCTCTTGCCCGGCCATCGACCGTCCATTTGTCTGATTTTCCCCAAGAAAAACTTTGGTGTTTCTTGTGTGCACTCTCAAATGCCGCGTTGTGTCCCGCTTTCTTTCTCTTTCTTTGTTGCCACGTGGTTTCCCCTCTTCCAGTATCTTATTTCATGGTTCTTCGTGATTGCTTCCTACCTCTTCCAAGCAAACATTTTCATGTCCGCTTTGTTGCATGTCAACTTGTTACGTGTTACTGCGGTTTCTTGCCTCCCAGATTTCTTTTCAGCCGTGGCTTCCTGGTTTCATGCTGCCCTTGCGCCTCTGTGCTTGTGAATTTCCCCCTCTATGTGTTCCCGCCGCGTCATGCAAACAGCCCAATCCCCGCCACGCCTTTTTTCAATGTTCTGCCCCGGGCTCATGTGCCCTTGTCGCGCCTTGGACACAAGTTACGGTGCTGCACTTTTCTTGACGAACCGTCGCTTTCACAGCGTTTTCTGTGTTCGTTCTTCGCCCCTTCTCTCAGTTCTGTTCCTTCGTTGCGCTCACTGGCGCGAACCGGTCTTTGTGACCTCCATGCTCGTCCGTATCGTTCACAACCTTTCTTGCGTCTGCCTTCCACTGTATCCAAACTAGCATGCCTTTTTTCTATCAAGGTTTGTCTCTCCTTACTTCGCAGAACTTCCTTCCCACTTTATGTTGGCCCAAATTGCAGCTGTTACTCCGTCGTCCATGCTCCGTTTTCAGTGTGCCTCACGTTTAGTCAGGTCTCAGCGCTTCCGTCCCCAAATGTTGTTGTTCGTTTTTGATTTCGTCCTTCTACCCATTTCGTCCGTGCGGTGCGCTGCAAAGCGCTAGTTTTCTTCCTTCGCTCCATAAAAACTGAGCACTACACACCTTCGATCTACACAAGTGACTTTTCGTTTTTCCCTGCAGCAATGCCGCCGGCGCGCTTTTCGGTTCGGTTCCCTCTGCTCTCTGTGATCGGCTCCGTCCACTGTCCACACAAAACCCCTCCGTCTCCTGCTTCTTTCTCCATCATATTGCCAATCGCGCCTTGTGGTGCTTTGTTATTCATTTCTCCCTAACACATGGCGCCTTCATCCGTCAGTGTTTTCCTCTCTCCACTCTGAGCCTTTTCTACCCATTTCCGATACCCCTTGTTTATTTCTCTCCTGAGCGGCTTTTCATGCTTTGTGCTATGCACTCACGTCTCACCTTGTGTAAAATCCCAAACGCGCTCATCGCGCGCCCTTTTCTGCATTGTCAGGTTTACCTTTCGCGCCGCTCGTCTGAACACCGAAGGCGCATCAAAGACAACGCAGCATCCCGTTACCGCCCCCTCCATACTCCCCTTTGCACTGCGCTTCACACCCCCTCTTTCTCTGCCACGCCACGCTGGAAGCTTGGCGCCTCTATGCCCGAGGCACCAAGCTTCCAAGCTGTCCCTGGCATCATTGTTCTTTCTCCTACCTTGCGCGCTCCGAAAACGTTTCTTCTCCATACCTCTAAGTTCCCGTTCGTATTCTTGCTTCTCATTTGCCCACTTGGACAGACGCCACACAGCTTAATGGGCACGACGAAGTTGAGCAACGCTGTCCCCTCTGCGTCCCTTAACTCCCCGTTCTTTCGCCTACAAAGCCTCATACCAAGCGCCAAACACTGGTTTAACATCCTGCCCCTTGCGCCTCGTTTTACTCACTCCTTTGTTCCCCTGCCCATGCGAGCCGTCTTCCTTCTCACATGGTTCAGGTCTATTCCTTCGTCCCACGCTTACCACGCTCTACTACGACTTTTTCCAGCTTTCAATCCTCACCACTGCCATTTTCTGCGTCTCACTTCTTCATCAGCCTCCTTTCCCCTGTTGTACTGCTTTCCTTTCCGAGGTCCTGCTGCTTTTGGTTACTATCCTTTTCTTTCTCACCCCCGAAAAAGCCTATCGACCAGCTCTGCTTGTGTCTTGTTGTCTCTTCTGTCCCGTTTCGCCCTCCAGCACCCTCGCCAATTCCCCATTCATTTCCCCTCTCCACCAGGCTCCACTCGCGCCTTTCTCTCCCCCGGCGAGTGCCGCGACATTCTCAGCTCATAAACCCTGTAGCCTCTGACGCTCCCAGAGGGTCCCGCTGAGCGACTGACGACGACACTAGACTCGCGGCTGCCGAATCGCGAGGTAGACTGTTGTCCTACAAGTGTCACCGGCTCCAAGGAGCAGTCTGCCGCCGTCGAGGCGGTACGCAAGTGTGATCGGGCGAAAAAATCCTCGGGCGGCCGCGCCTTGACAGGGCACTGATGAAAGGGCGGGCTCCACACTATCCGCTAAGATCGGCCGAGCGAAGACTGCCGCGGGCTCCCGGGTGGAACCCGCACTCCACAGTTGTATGGCGACATCGCTGTGTCATGCTGACGTGGCACGTGTTCGTTCGCCGCAGGCCATGGACGCGAGATGGGTGTCGTTCGTTCCTGCTCTCCCCGGGCCTGCTGGGGATATGCTGGACGCGTTCGCACTGGGACGCGCTCGCACATGTGAGTGCGGCCCCAACAGTGACAGATACCAGGCTGCGGTCTGAGTCAAAGAGAGTCGTTCCATCGCGGAGAGCAAAGAACACGAACAAAACACATGACCACTGAGGTGCCACCTTGAATTGTTGGGGAAAAGGCCAGACTGTAGCGCGACGAGACGGGCTAGCACGCACGAAGGCGCAGGGCTACAGGCTGCCTCGTCACTAGTGAGCCTGTTCCAACCTGAGAGATGTTGACCAGAGGCCTGGAAGCCACTAAGTGTCCGGAACGTGTCGTGCGACGCGACGAACGCAGGGAAGGCCCCTACTCGGCGTCCCTTGTGTGACTCCACGGACGGGCGGACGAAAATGCAGTTTTTTCGGCATGCGACTCACAGCACAACGGCCAAGACAGCACATAAGTGTATAGTCAAACGAGGAGCCTGGAGCACGTGCCGTGACGCACGACTTAGTGAGGCTAGCGTGCTGCGCGCTTTCCTTTGAATGGAGAAAGATGCTCGGACGAGAGGCTCGAGAAGCGCGGAGTGTAACTGAGATTGGCGAGGAAAGTGGTGCACGGCTGGCGACGACAATGGGGAAGTTCCGATACAACAAATTTGTTTTTCTTCTGTGTCCCATCATCGCTCAAACAGATCACTTCAGCACACGCCGTAGAAGAAAAAGGCGCATGGCAATGCCAGCCTAACGGTGTGATGTCGACGGTGCAACCGTGACGAAAGGACAAAACTGACCACGCATCGCGTGAACTGACAGAAACGCCCAAAAGGAAGATGAAAAAATGTAGTGCCTCAGATAATGGTGCAATAAGCGGCGACGAGGGTTGGTTTATTTGGTGATGGCGGAAACACGGAGGGAAAAGCATAAGTGGGGAAAGGCATTCCAGTTAGTCGTCAGGCTGGCGGAAGCAGGTGCACACGAAGCGTAAACGCAAAAGAAGGTCACCCGAAACGGGGATGTAGTAAAAATTAGTTGGGGATAACCACGACGAGGATTGGTGAAACGCACCATGAAGGCGTTTGGTAATGAACAGATGACAGAAAGCGCAGAAGGATAGGGGGAAGCAGAAGCAGGGGTAGCACAGAGAAACACAACGGCCTCTGGCCAACAGACGAAAGGTGAAAGAATAACTTAGTTTGACCTGCCTGAGGTGAGGGACAAATATGAAGGATGTTAGACCTAAAGTGCAGATAAATAGTCGCAGGTGAACTGTGCCACCTTGTAGAACAAAAAGGGTAAACATAGACTCTGAGCGAGAGCAACGGGGAGTTGGCGTTTTGGGTATTTTTAGCGGCCCGACGGTCAGAGAAAGTGTATTTTATCAACGCGGAAGCCTTACGATTCTTAATGTTTGGATATTGTTGTCTGCAAAAACATTGTTGTCCGCTGTTTCTGCTATTCGCGTTTATCTTGCTGTTTGGCGAGCCTTCGAACAGACGCAGTTCGTGTAAAGCGTGCACATGAGAATTCTAGATAGGCGACTGAGAGATTGTGGCTAGGGTATGGTGACACGCAATTGTGCCCGTGTTCTTTCCTGCCTTCGCCAGAATTTCGTGCAGGAAACAGTGTGTGGCGTGAACTCGAACCCACATCCATGTGCCAGGTTGCGCTTCGCAAGTTTTGTGCCGTTCACAACGTGTAAAAATGAAGTGAGTTTTTGGTATTTTCATACAACTTCCAGCAGAAAGGAGAATGTTTTTTCCTTCGTGTTCGCGTAGGCTGGAGCTAGGCTAGTGTGTGCGGCTTCTGTGTTTTATTAGAGGCGAAAAAGGCTTTGAACACTGTTTGAGTGTGAACGCGGTCAAAGAAAGAGAGAACCTGTATTATTTATGACTGTTAATTTTTCAGTGGTGCGAAGGAGAATAGCCGACCGTATCTCTCAGAAAGACAAAGGCATCCTTTCTCAGAATGTGCAAAAGGCTCGTGGGCGCCAAATGGTGTCCGCTTCGCGTGCAGAGGCACTGTTTTAGAAGACAGCTCGCGCCCGCACCCCGAAGTGGAGAGCCGCGTGAGTCGTGCATTTTTCGTAGATTCGTGCTGTAAACGCAGGACCGTGGAAGCTTTTATGCGCGACAGCGCCTGGACCAAGCGTGAATGACGCAACGAGCAGCGTTTTCGCTCCCATTCGGCGACAGAGCCAGTCAAGAGTCTAGACAGTGTGGAGTCGCGAAAAGCGCCTTAAGACCTTGATTGCCGAGTCGTTGCGACCACTGGCCGCAATTCGTGTCCGTCTGCGTGTTTGCTTGTACGGAGGTCCGTGACGTTTTAGTTTAAGCCACATGCTCGTGCGGGGCACCGCTGAGCCGTTGGCAAGCGTTCTTTGTCGCGCGCGGACGAAGGATGTGTGCATGACTAGCTTTTTTGATAGTTGTGCTGCGTCTGCTGAAGCGCGCGCGTCGTTCGGAGTACGGGGGTCATCGCTTCGTGGATAAGTGCGCACAAAGTGAAGGGCAAAGCAATCAGAGCGTCCAATCGCGCAATTGATACGAGACTTCAAGCCTTTTGCTTGCGACCTGCTTCGCTGTGATATTTGATTTGGCTTAGAGAAGTGGCGATGGAGCAAACGAATGGAGCACTACTCGATTAAGCAGTGGTGGGGGGGGGGCACGGTGGTGGGAGGGAAAAAAACGCATTTCATGGGAGCATGACCTGCTTGACAACGGTCGCAAGAAACAAAAGCCGACCAGAAGGCCAGTGGGAATGGCAAGGCCGTGGAAGCCACAACACGCAAAGTAGCGGTGTCAAAGTCCTGATGAACGACGCAAGGTAAGCAAAAGAATAGGACGGAAGAACGAGAAGAGGAGAAGTGGCAAGCAGAAAAAACCAAGCTCAATGGAAAAGCCCCACACTGTGAGGCAGAACACAGCGTGGGGATCTGTGAGAACAAACTGGAATGCCTCACGAAGGACACAGAGAGTAGTGAAGAAGCAAACAATTGGACAATGAGAATGGCGTAGTGGGACGCAGACAAAAGAGGCGAGCATGGGTATAACACACGCTTGCGTTTAGAGTTCGAACGCTTTTGCGTGACAGTATGAGGGGAAGGAGGGAACGCAACATGAACAAAGCACAGGCTGTGCGCGCAGCGGTGGAGGGTGTGAAAGCAGCGTGGAACAGCGGCTTCCATGAGGCTCGATGCAGCGGGAACAGTCATACCGGCGGAGGAGAATAACGCTGGAGGAAATGGCAAGACTGACATTTTGAACAGCGGTGGAGAGAGAAAGCAAAGGTAGGCAGATTCGCCGCACGCGAAGCGCTCAAAGCCCGGAAATATGGACGTGGGCAAAATAAGTTAGCGAGCAACGAAGCTTGGATAGTGAGCAGGAACTGAAATAGCAGGCGAGCACGCATCTTTATTTCACCGGGAAAGCTGTCACTTCTTTTTTTTAAAAAAATGCGACAGGCTTCACTTGTCAAAAATGTTTGCACGGAAAACAAAAAAAACATTTTTTAGGACACTGAGTCATAATGTTCCTTGCGGCCGCAACTAGTTTGACATAAGAACCGACATAAAACATCTTTTTTCTATTAGCAGACTGAGCTTTTTCTGTTTTCGGTGCGAAGATGTGAGCGATGAAAACAGCTCCTTTCTTTTTTTCTTTTATTGAGCTTTTATTCTGCTCGTGCTGCGCTACACTCGCGGCTGCTCCCCTAACTCCGCAAGCCTGCAGGGGGAGTTGCACGCAACCCAGATCCCATCCTCGCTTCTGACAGCGGAACATTGAAGCAGATTTTCTTGGGTGAAGCGTCGCCTACACGGACATGTTTTCGCATCGTTCTTGCAGTGCACACTCCGACCGCTTCGCCGCCGCAGAGGGGGGGTAGGCGGTATCCAGCTCCGTGGGCGACCGGTGCCTCTTTACGGCCCGAGCAGGTCTCGATTCTGGTTCATCAGGTGTGTGGGGGCGGATGGACTCTCTAGCTTGACGAGTTCTTTCAAGAAGCTGGCCAGTTGAGCGCTGAAGAACAACTCCCAGTCCTTCTGGGTTTCCAGTCCGTGGCTTTTCCTTAGCTCTCGCAAGCTTGGGCATTCCAGTAGGTTCGCTGCAAACTCCTTGCAGTCAACGTTCAGCGAGTTGTGCTTAGCCTCCCTTCTTGGTTGGCCTTGCTTCGCCTGCAAGTGCCAAGCGGGGCGCTGAGCGTGTGTACGCTTCTCTTGTCAGCATTGGCGCTTTGGCGATCGTTGCATGAGAGATGTTACTGCTAGCGCTTTGTCCGTCAGTTTTCGTTGTGCGACTTCAGCGCTTTTTCTAGGAATACCAGCGAACACCACCTCTTGTTCGCAGAGACGCATTTGCCACACACGTGTTCCCTCATCCTGTCACACGCGTGGCGTCTCGTTAGAGGGCGTTTCCGACTCCTAGCCTCATGTTTTCCCCATGCCAAGGCTAGTGCCAAACTTCTTTTGACCTGTGCTTGAACCTCTGTTCTCATCCCATTTATGTTGTGTTTTGCGCGCGGTCGAGGACGCGATCTTTCGTAGTTTCGCAGACTTTTCGTCAACATTCGCCCCTGCTTATATCTGTAGTGTCATTCATTGCTTTCCATGGGGCATGGCCTATGGGTTGACCGCCAAGTCACATTCGAGCTTTCCGAGCTTATGATAGAGGTCGCTTCACCCCTTTGCTTGGTAAGTTACCCCTTCGTCGCGAGGATGCGATGGCACCGCTGGCGCGCAGGCTCCTCACCACAGTCCTACTGCACCGGCCATTCGTCTATGACAGGTGCGCCTCGACCCTTCATGGTGTTGCCGCTCGATAACTGTCTCGCGCTGTCCCGCTCCACGCAGCCGAGCTCATACGGCGTACTTCTTCGAACACTGTTGGCGTACGAGCAACGTGCCATCGTTGTGTGCGCGTCCGCCCTTGGCTCTTTCCAGGCATTCCCAAACGACTGGCTCTACACTCTCGGGGATTGTTGGCACATGCTCCGTTGCCACCTCTTCCGCTCAAAGGCATCGCCGCACACACGTCTAATATAGCCATTCTCACATGCTTTCGCCGCGCACCGCCGTTTTTTGGCCGATGCTAATGCTTGGTCTCTGCCCAGGCCATGGGCTCTCAGTAGGCGTTCCCCGGCAGCAATGCGGCGCTGAAGAACAGTGACGCACCGTGTGTATACGACCGAGTCGCGCTACAGACTCCGGCGAAGAGCGCCTTTTCGATTGTGCACTACGAGCGTTCTTAGCGCCGCACCCCCTGTTCCCAAGCAGGTCTCTCTTGTGCGGCCAGACGAAATGCTTCGAGGAGCCCTCGCCGAACTGCTCCACAAACGCGTCGGCCATTATACCAGGCTCGGTGTCCTTCCGCGCCGGCCGAACTTGGTCGAACAGAGCGCTGAGACGCGCTTGGGGTAGGCAACACTCCTCGCAGGCCCTGCTTCGCGCGCTCCGTACCATGTGGTCCACTCCGTACAAGGCTGTCGACCAGGCCAGTTTGTGGGAATGACTTCGACCCTGCGGACCTCCTTCTCTCCCTTGCCGGTTGCTGCTTCGCGGCGCGGTGCCTTGAAGTGCAAGGAAACAAACCGGAAGTTGACGGACGGACGGTGAGGCAAAACGCACAAGAGGAAGCGCCTGTTTCTACTCATAATCTCACCCGCCAGTTGTGCAGGACCAGCTGCGTCTGTCACCAGCAGTAACGCTGAATCTGGCAATGCCACCATACGCGTTACGTGAGCCGCGTTCAGCCAAACGGCGCCCAAGAAGGTCCTCAGTCCCGCCTCCATCGCCACACATTCCGTGCGTCTTGTGCATAGAGGCGACCAATGTCCATCCTCCTACCGCGCCCCTCCTCCGGGAGCGTAAGAACCCCGGATCCTGAAGAGATGTCCGGTACCACGGAACCGTCCCCCCTGTCCCTGTAGCCAAACGCCCTGAGCCGCTGCAACCGCTGAATGCTGTGTCCCTGATCCGGTTCGTCTGTCGCGCATTTCCTGAGGCTGCCAGGTTTTACGTCATGGTAGTGGGCACGCCAGCCCAGCAGCAGCACCATCACATCTTGGGGGTGCACCATCTTGCAAATATTGCTTCAAAAACTCCGTGCCTTGCAAACCAGACGCCGTTCTTGTGGTCAGGTGTGAAGATGCACTCTGCGATTTTTGCACACATCCCGCCCTCGAATTTCAGGTGAATGCGGTGAGCACAAAGCCGTCCTGTGCGCTACGGCATTCTTCGGCCTCAAAAACGCCTCGTGCTTGGCACCCAAAAAATTGTTTGCTTTGGGAATACCCGGCACTATGTGTGCCACATGTGTTTTTCTCCTCCCCACCCGCGTGCGATGCAAAAGCGAGGCATCAAACCATCTTGACACAATGCCGTAGCACACTCTTGGAGTCACCAGTGCCAGGCAAATGCACGCCGGTTTCCCCTGCCCGGACCACACTCTGGTGACGCTACTGACTTTAGATGCATGAGCCGCATGCCCGCCTCTTTCTTCACGCTCAGCGCATGCTTTCAAAGTCCTTTACACGGGTGCACGGTGAGACCGAGCACATTGGGCTCGTGCTCCTACTTCAGTACGGTCTCTCCAACCGTTATGCTCAGCACACCAGTTTGGTGCGTCTCGATTAGCGTGCGCTTTCCATTCCTCTTCGTCAACTTCATGTTGTACCCCGCAGACCAGCAAGCGATGCACGCCATTATTTTCGGAATTTCACCCAGTAAATCGCTCGTGCACACAATTTTGAAGCTGTCCACGAAGCAGTCGAGGGCCGCAGCTTTATTGCTCGTCCAGGGCGCTCACCAGGAAAATGAACAGAAGTGAGCCCAATACCAAACCCTGAAGAACACTGCAGGTGAGTCTGATATCCTCAGACGGTACGCTGTTTACCATTACCTTCACCTTCACTATCACCCGCGCCGCGCTTTCCTTCAGAAAACTCGCGAGCCACGCCACAAAGTGCTTTTAAACACCAAGTAACAGTTCCGCCTTGACAAGGAAAGTATGCTCAACTGGATCGAAGATATGCAAACAGTCAGTGAACGCAGCCGCTCCTTTGCCTCCAACCTGTTTTCACAGCACTAGCGTCGCCACCCGCACGAGGTCGCCCTTTGTCGATGGCTTAATACTGAACATAGCACGCTGTGTTTTCACCCCGTGAATTGTTTCAGTGTCCGTTACCGCGCACCACAACGCGCTTCACATTCATTCATAGCGCCCACGTGAGCGTGACAGACTGAAAGGTCGCAATTCGTGTTTTCTCTCTGTGCCGCCCTAGCCTCGGTACCACGATTACAGTTGCTTACCACGCTGGTCTTCCTCGTGACTACGCAAGCGCGTGAACATTTTTCCCAAGCTTATCTTCGCCGCTTTCCTTATCTGCTTCAGTTTCTAAAAGCGAATCTCATTGTTAGCTGGGGCCTTGGGAGAAGACAGCTTAGGCAGCGCGACGTTATGCTCTGCCATGGTGTTGGGCTGTAGCGTTCCTAGGCCGTCAATGGGCATTTTCATTTCTGGCACTTACTCCTCCTCTTTCGACCTCACCACTTGTTTGTTGGCCAGTGCTGTGACTCTTCTTGTCCTTGTAGAGGATGCGCGTCCACCAACAGCAGTCTGGTTTTACAGAGCATGTGCACTAGTCTTCAGCTCACTGATTCAGCGGTCAACAGCTTCGTTGCTCTCCTCTTCTTCCGCACAATAATTTGCGTCCAGCAGCGTATAAGTGCGCCACTCTGTCAGTCAATCGCGCTGCCTAAACGGTCTCTGTCAATTTCCCAATTCTCCCTTTCCAGAACGTCGCCGACACAACCTATTTCGCTTGAACTGCCCACTATAACGCATGCGTAGGACTCTCACCATCTCTTCTTTCCTTATCTGCGTGCTTGGAATTTTGCTCCCCCTACCCTACGCATTTCCTCTCTTTCTGCTGCCTGCTTTTTGTGATCACTTTCGTCGCTTATGGCCGCCTGTCGTGCACCTCTTCTTTCCCTCCGCTCAGCGTGCTTCTGTTACGGTACCGATTGTGTTTGGATGCTTTATAATCATCATCTTTAGGCCCTCCCGGCGTGTTTAAGCTCAGTTCTTTGCGCTTCACTGCCTTATTGTCCACTCTTCCTCCCACCATTAGGCTCTTGTGTGTAAGCACCACCAAGTTCTTGTTCGTTCCCATCTTCTGCTGTTCCTGCTGCTGGGTCCTTCGTCACCATCGGTGAGGTACTGTGTCCGTTTTTCTTCTGCTCCGACAATGTTTTCTGCTTGTCGCTGACTTGTCTGCAGCGGCTTATGTGCGCTTGTGCGCGGCTGCAGCGTCCCGTTTATCGCTGGTTTGAGCCATTTCCTTGTTTGCTCCCGCGCATGTTGCCGCGCGCTTATTCGCCTACTATGTGGGTCCGCTCTGTCGGCGCAGTTCGGCAGGTTGCCCCCGGTTGTTTCACGCGTTGAAGTACCTGCGAGTCACTTCGTGTCCCTACAATCCTTTCACGTCCACTGCTCTCCAACTCGTTCCTGTCCCCTCACTCCGATATATCGGGGCGCAACAATGATTGTCCTTGGAACGTGAATAGTCCCATCCGCCTCCATCTTCTCGTTAGGCTGCTCTCAAGCCCACCCATCGATTGGCCTCGATTACGCACTTCGTGTTACCGGCCGTCCATCTGTCCTCTCAGGTGTTTCAGGAAGCCTGCCGCGCATCTCAACTAATTCGTTTCCATCCGGTGCTTGCTGCGCGTCGTGAGAGCAAAAGCGTGCACTGGCCTAAAAGTCCTGTAGAACATTTTTGCTTGAGTGACGTGAAAGCCTTCTGTCTGTCTCTTTTCGCGTTTTTCACGGCTCATTTTTCATAGAGTGTGTCGCGCGCAAAAATCATCAACTCGACACAAATCCGTTCGCGTGTTGCACAACAACATGTGCTCCCGCTGCCGCCTCCATAGCGTGCCTAGTCACAAATGCTCCCACGTGACAACATTACACTCGCTTCGCGTCGTTCCAGTTACTGACTGCCAAAAAGTCTTTTTTGGTTCCTCCTGTTCGTTTAACTCCGTCAAGCATCACCGGTTTGCGCGTCTTTTGTCCTCGCGTGACCTTGTTCTCCTGGCAGGGCCCTCGTTCCGTGTCTGTTTCCACGCCCACACCAGGCCGTTTTCCCGTTGGGCCTTCAGGTGTGGCGGCCAAATCTCCTTCTCTTTCCCCATCCAACCCCTTCGCTTCTCGGCTTCCGCGTCCCACGTCTCGTCCCCCACGCTGTTCCCCTGCACCGTACGTTCTCCCCACTGCCAGTCCGTCTGTTGGGTCTCTCCTGTTTCTCACGCTTCCTTCCGCTTTCGTCGGTCCCATCCTCGTCACACACCTTTCATTGCGATCGCCTCCGCGACACGTGCGGCGCAAGGCCCGGTTTCCTTGTCCCGCTTCGGCCACATTCCATCCTCCCTCCGCTCGCGCACCTTCTTGCTCTTTCCGGTGTAGCCGCCCACCTGCGTCAGGTTGATCTTCGCCACCTAGCCGAGTCATTACCCCCTGCTTCCGCGGCCGTGGCTTTCCGTTAAGCTCTGCTGTCCCTCTTCGGGCCCTCTACCCTCCCACCACTCGTTGGGTGCGCCCGGGTCCCAGCTGCTTTCCCTCCGCCCTTCCCATCGGCCAAAACTTTCCTGTCCGTCAGCACCCCTTATTTCGTCTGCCAGGTCCTCCTCGTCCGAACCTCCGCCCGTTCTGTCCCACCCACGTCTTCAACCCTTACCGTGGCACCGCTTCACCTAGCGTTTTTCTGTGCCACAACCCATTTCAGCGCCTTCCCTGTTCCTCTAAGGTCTGTATGCCTTCCTGGGCGTTCGCCTGCCTGCAATCCTGCGTGCTCCGCCAGGCCACGCAGCAGCCGCGCAACACGCATACGTATTTTCGTGCCGCTCGTGTTTCGGTACGTTCACCCTATTGCCTTTTCTTTACTGGCTTCCTCAGCGCACTTCTCGTGTCTACCCTGCAAGCGCGCCGAACAAACATCCACTTCTGCGGTGTTCGCTCCCGGTGTAAAGCCACGTGTGGTTACAAGGCGTTTCGTCCCCGCAGCAAGAGGCCGCGCGTTTCCAGGTCAGCCGTCCTCAATGCCTCTGAGGCCCCCTCGTCCACTGCTTCTCTTCCGCATCTCTGCCGAGCGCGCCTTATGGCGGTCTCTTCGCGCACCCGGCTCACCGCTTCGCAGGTGTCCAAGGAACCCTTGCTCCCAAACGCCCCAGTACGTAGTTCCCTCGCTGTGCATACCTTCTTTCCGACAAACTCGAACAACAAGCCCACTCTTCGGCGCGATTCCTGCCCTTCTCGTTCCCCAGTGTCCTCACAGTCCCCGCTGCACCTGTTGCTTTGCCGCCTGACGTCCGGCGCGCACATTTCGTATTTTCCTCGCCGGTTGGCAGCCACACCGCGCTGCCCCCACCCCCGTGGCGCTGATGGGCCACTGCTTTCACAATGCGGCTCCGCACCGAGCTACGCTACGTCGGAGCGCCCTTCGGACGTGCTCTGAAGGACACGCGCGAAACACTGGACAACAAAAAACGAACCACGGGCGATGCGCGAAGTGAGACGGCCAGCAGGGCAGAAGGAACATCGCAGGCAACAACACGCGAGGCCAAAGGAGGCAACTGATTCAGCAAAAAGAAGACACCGGGGATCATAGTTGGTCTGGGACCCGCCAATGAAAAGACGAACGCAAAAGGCCCGGACTAAGACACCAAAAAGACACAGGCACAGGCCGAGTGCAGGCGCGGACGACGAACAAAAACAACCAGCCAGCACGAGTGGGAGGGAAAGAGCACGAAGCAAGCGCAAAGGCAAACACACGAAGCACACAGGACACACAGGCAAAGCAACAAGGCACCGCGCGGAGACGCACGAAAGGCTGAAAGAGACGGAAGGGAGACAGCAAAACGATCGACAGGCAAATGGGACATACGCCGTGAAAGATAGGACCAGGGGTCAGGCAAAAGAGAAACAACACCACAGGGCCGCCACAGCACTGCACTGAAGAAAGGAGAGTGGACACGCACAAAGAAACACGCAGCACAAACGAAGTCCAAGCAGGTCAAAACAAGGAAGCAAGCGCAAAGGCACACACACAGAGAACACAGAACAGAAAACACAAAAAAAACACAGGGCGCACAGGCAAAGCAACAAGGCACCGCGCGGGGACGCACGAATGGGGTGAAGGAGCAGTAAAAGAAGACAGCCGAAGCCGCCAACCGTGGCCGAGTCAACGAGTCCTCACACCGCGGAAAGAAAATCTACGAGAGCAAGAACAACCGGGCAAGCACCGAGGCGGGCAACGAGAGAACAGCGCACGGGATCAAGCAACTCAACGGCGGTGGATATAAGTTACGGAATTGGCCTTCAGCTGGCCAGGCAGCAAAAGGAAAACCGGGCAAAAGACAGGCGACGGGGACGCGGCATAGCTCCCACGGGAAGACGGTGGCGCGCGGGCCGGCAGTCAGAGAGTGCGCGCGAAGGACGTCGGTCAGAGGCGCCGAAGCAACACGTGCCGCTCGAAATGGCAGCAAGGGTTTACGGCCAAGGGTGACCAGTGGGAGGGCGCTTCGACACCTCGCTCGGCGGAAGAGGTGGAGGCCAGGAGGAGGTTGGACACGGCAAGGTGTCCAAGATGAACGCAGGAAGGGCCGGACGGCAACGAGTGAGGGAAAGCACGCCCACGCGCCGGACATAAACTTGTAGGAAGCGACGGGAAGACCTGATCGGCGCACAGGAGCGGAGGAGCAAAGTGGGGAGAGATATAAGGCACACGCGCCGCACTAAAGTGTGAGAAAACTGCGACGGAAAGCGAAGGAGAAACAAAGGAGAACGGTCAACCGGCCTCGCGCGCGCCGACGCCGCAACGGAGGGCACACGCGGGCAAGTGAAAACACGTGACGAAGCAAGGAGGAGGGAGCAGGACTGCACAGCGTGAAGAGGGGCAAGGCATGAAACACTTGAAGGCAAGCAGTGGGACAGATGGGAGGCTAGCTTGGCAAGACGTGGCGAGGGAGCGAAGGAGCTGGCCATGAGAGGCATGACGGTGGTAGTGCGGCGAGCGACATGAGCAAGCAACTCTGGGCGCGAAAGAGAAGCTGTTTTGACACAGCGGCGCGCGGTGAAGGAAGGCTTGGCGCCAATGCGAGACAAGAAGCGAAGCGAAGGGAAGGGAAAAAGGGCAGAGGAAGAAAACAGGTGAAGGGAGGGGGCACAACGTGCTTTTAAGAAGACAGCGACAAGACAAAGGGGCGCATAAGACACACACAGGGGAGAGGCGGCATGGCACCGCGCAAAGAACCACAAGACAGAAAACAAAAGAAAAGGTTACCATTTTTTGTTTTCTTTTTTTTTTTGAACCAAAAGAAAGAGAAATGTGAGAGACTTGGGCAAAAAGCTTTTTTTCGTTTTTTGTTTGGCTTCGTGCGCTGCCTGCCAGGCTTCTGCGCAATGGCGTCGACGATGCTACAGTACGGGCAGTTTGTTTCCACACTTTGGCATACAAAGGACAGCCTGGGAAGATGCACGACTTTTGGACTGAACAAGCACATCTCAATTTTTTGTGGATCCTTTCTTCGATGACAACGCGTGCGCGTGAGTCAGATCTGAGAAGGAACCAAATAAAGTATCACTCGAAAACAGCAAACTATTGGGAAGCAGGTTTCAGAGATGATTAGTGTTTTTGTTTGGAAGCAGAGTTGAGGGGCAAAAACTTCGTACATTTTTTTCTTGCGTTTTTTGTTTTCACGCATGCATCGAAATGGAAATGTTTTTTTAGACGCATGAATGTCGCTTGCAGGATTGCCATGCGAAGGTCGTATCGCTCACGAAGCGACGAAAGTCTTGCTGTCGATATTTGCTTTACTGCCGCCAAGTTGCGCTTGAAAGAAACACTCCACGACGTTTTTGAATTTTTCAGTCTCTTTCCAGCGTCACGAACAAATGTTTTTTTCTTCTTTTTTTTAAAAGCGAAGACCCGACAGTGAAGCAGAGCACTGCCTCTGCAGCGCAGCGAAGCATCGCTAGAGGCAGATAAGAAGGCTTCGTTTTATTGCTTGGGCTTGCGACTTCGAATCCGACGAAGGAGAGGGGGAGGCAATTCAATGCTTTAGCGAGTTCTTGTTTGGACAGTGCGATTGACATTTGCTGCGTGCACCGCTCGCCACTCTTTCTTCTGCCAAGCTGGCCTGCTTTGCTTTTTCGGCTGCGCGTTGATCAGCACGCTTAAGCGATTGGCTGCCTCTTTCGCCCTCCTGCGGTTCGTTTTGCCTGGGTTTTTGATGCTGCACTTTTTCCTCTCTTGTCACCTTGGATGATGCGCGTTGCTTTGTTCGTCCAGTGCGCGTGTTGTGCTTTGTGGCGAGTTGTTGTGGGATATGATGCGTCTTTGCTTGTGGCGGGGCGCGTCGCACGCATATTGCTGTGCCACTGCTGTGTGGTCCGAGACCGTCGTCAACTATCCTTTGGCCCTATCATTCGCAGGGCGCCTTGGTCCGACATAGTGCGTCGCGTCAGTTGGCTTTGGCTTGTGATTTCTGACGTGGCGGCGAACGCTATGCTGAGGTGATGTGTGAGCGCGTCCGGTTCGTCGAATCTTGGTTTGTCCGGTGCTGTGTTGCCGAGGCGCGTTGCCAATTGTTTGTCCGTCGCTGTGTCATTCAACGGCTGACCTCGAGGAGTTGTTATTGTCTGTGCTCATTTTGTTGTTGTAGTTGTTCTCCGCGCAAGGCCAAGGCCGCGCTGTCACGGTGTTGCCGCTTAATTGTGTCTTTGTTGCCTCGGCTATGTTTTTTATTTGCCGCGCTTCTTGCACAGGTGCTGCCTGTCACGTGTGGACCGCGTTGTTGCAACACTTTGCGCCTTCGGTGCCACTGCACTTCTCCACTTCGTGGTGCGCCGAACGTCGGTGCGCTAAGGCATGACGCGCCACTGCGCTTGTGTGCGTATGCGCGTGGCCACGCTTGCCAGCACTGGGATGATGTTGTTTCGGTCTCGCGGTGCTTGAGGCGACGGTGGGCGCAGTGATGCTGACGACCTTCTTGCGTGTTGGTATCTCCTTTGCGTTGGTCTCTGGAGGTCCACCAGTTGCACGTCCTGCCGTCTTGACCGCGTTCTTCTCCTTGTTCAGGCCTTGCGGTGTGTGTTCATCGTTGCGCGGGTGCTTCTCGAGGTGCCTTGCGTCTGCCGCTGCGTGCTCTGCTGCGGCGCGTGCGTTCGTCTTGCCGTGCTTGCTAGGAGTGGGCATTTCGTCCGGCCGGTGCTTGGTGCCGTACGGCTCGTGTTTTCCTTTTGCTTCGCGCCGTCGAGCTGGCACTCGCGTTGCTTCGGTCCGTCCCTGCGAGCGTCGCGGCGCGGGATCGCTCCGCTGGCGACGCGCCTTATTTCTGACGCGTTACGTCGCGGAGGCGGATGCCTGCGCTGCGCGTTTGGTTGGGCACGCGTTGTCGCGCACTTGGCTCGCGCGGCTTCTTGCCTGCCTGCGCGTGCTGCCACGGCGGTTGCGTTTTGTCGGGGGCGGTGCGGCGGCGTGCTGCGTGCGTGTGCTGCCATGCGTCTGTGTGTGACTGCGGAAAGCCAGCTGAAGACGGCGCGCTGAGCAAACAGCTTTAGCCAGCCGCGCCGGCGGCAAGGCACGTGGCCGCAGACGCTGTTTGCTGCGCGGGCGCGCGGCGGGGGTGTGGTGCTGACTGGCAAGCGCGTGCGGCTTGGTGTCTGTGCGACCGTCTGCGGTGCGCCGATGCGCGCGCGTTGCTGCCGCGAAGGTGACGCCACGCGAAGAGGCTAGTTTCGGGATGGGCGGGAGGTGGCGGCCCTGAGGAGCTCCGACGCTGAGCCGGCGCGCTGGGCTGCGTGGGCAAGGGCGCGCGCATGCTCGTCGCGGGGGACGCAGCCGCGCGGCGACAGGGCAGGCGGTGGCAGCGAGCTGTCAAGCACGCTCGGTCGCACAAGGGGCCAGAAGCGACGCGGGATTCCTTGTGCGAGAACCGTGAGAACAGGGCCAGCAAACGAGGGGACGCAGTGTGCGCGGGGAGGCAAGGGCACGCGCTGGCCAATTGCGTGGGGCACAAAGCGACGGTACTGAGGACGGGAGCGGCGGGCAAGGGTGACGGGCGTAGGTGCGGCGCGCGGCGTGCGGAGTGTGCGGTCAAGCTTGTGTCGAGCGGAGGAAGGGCCACAGCCGGGTGCGTGGGGGCATGGCGCCGTGGCGTTGGCACACGATAAGGACGCGGTCGCGCGGGCGCAACGGTCATCGCAGAAGACAATGAACGCAACGAGCCGGCCAGAGGGACAGAAACACGAGGCAGACAGAGGGACCGAGCGGGAGGGAGCGGGACCGAGGCGCCGTGCGTTGGGTGAGCGGGACGCGCTTGCCGGTGGGAGAAGGAGAAAAATAGCACGGCTGGAGCATGTGGGGCTTGCGCGGCAGAAGAAACGCGGGAGTCGTGCCGAGGAAACAAAATATAGAAGCAAGGGCCTGCGGGCAAGGCCTCGACGGGGGATCAACCGTCGAACCGATGCCGGCGGGGAGAGCGGCACATTGGGCATGCGGTGACGGAGAGAGGGAGAGAATGAGAGCGCACACGGAAAGAGGGGAGTTTTGCTTGGCACAGTGAGAGTCTCTTGTTCACGTTTCGACGCGCGGCGAAGGGCGGAGTTAGCGACACAGATGGCAGGTGAGGAGACGGTGCGTGCGAAAAGAGACCGCGTAGTCGAGGGGAGCGAATGAGCGGCCGATGTGGACGCTGTTGGGCACGTGACCTGTGTGCCTTTGCACGAGGTGCGAGCGACAGGAAGGAACACGCAAAGGGAAAGGAAAGCCGCAGGCGTGGTACGTGTCGGGGAGTAGGTGAACAGATAAAGAGGCCATGGAGGACGCAGTGGAAGGAGAAAGGAAGTATTAGGATTATGCGCGGAGCGAAGGGCGTAAGAAAAGGGGAGGAGCGGGGAAGCAGGCCAGAGAAAATATGAGAAGACGATAGGCGAACACAACCGAACGCAAAATAGGGCGATGGGACGGAAAAAAGTTGCACGAGGGGACCTCGGAAAAGCAAACAGCAAAGGTTGACATCGGGAGAGAGGGCGGGCAAGAATTTGCGGCCAGCAGACATCGAAGAGGTTCCGCCGAGCAATTGGGTTAGAGCTGGCAGAAAAGGAGAAACACGAAGACACACGCAGGTGCGCAGTGCGCTGAGGAAGTGAACACACAGAGAGGGAGGCGAGACTCGCCGTGCGAATTTAAGCGGCGCAAAGTGAGTAGGACTAAAGACGACAAAACGTCTAAGCGCAGGGACCGAAGGCAACGTAGGAAAACAAGAGGATGAGTGAAGTGGTCCGTCGGGTGCGAACAAAGGTTTGTGAAAGAGCACAACAAACGAAAGGCAAGAGGAAGCACGCAGTGAGGGAAGCAACTTTGTGCAAGCAGAGGAATTTGGAAAGATCGAATGGCCGCACGCAAACGAAAGGGGGCGAGGAACACGAAGAAGAAGAAGAACGAGAAAGGTCGCAGAAAGATCAAAAGAGGCGACTTGGGAGTGGTCACAACTCAATGAAAAACAGGCTGAGGGAAGGGAAGCGGTGAGGGGGCCGTAGCAGCAAAAGGGCGGATGGATGGAAAGCGGCGAAAAATGAAAGACTGCGCTAAGTACTGCTGGCCTGCTTTCCTTTTTTTGGAAAAAAAAGGAAAAGGCGCGCAAGGTTGGAAAGATTGGAGTTTAGGAGTATTTTTTCGTTGGACAGCGCGACGCCGAATTGAGCTTGTGACGCAGAAAAGGAAACATCAGACAGAGAGTGAGTAGGTGCAACCCTCGTTTCTTCGGAAACGAGTGAACGGTATGGTCGAATAGGCATCGGTTGTTTCCGACGAATCTAGGCAGTTCTTCTTCTGCGCGTGGCGGCTCGACTTGGCCGACACGCAAAAAAGAGAAAGGAAAGAAGTGAAAGAAGACGACAAGAAAGTCAGCAGAAACAAAGTGCGACGTGCGAGGCTAGCTTAGGCTGTGACTGCACATGGCGAGTGTCGGCTACTCGCGCAGTTTCAAATTGCGATCCGCGAACAAAGCAACAGCCACAATAACTTTATGATTTCATTGTTTTTACTTGTTCTTTTTTCTCCGTCCGCCAAAAAGGGAAAAAGAAAGTTTTGCTTTCAACTTTCGCACTCTTCCTTCAAAATGCTGAAAGAAAAAAACGAGAAAAGAGAGAAAGGCCGAGATACGTGTAACGTTGATTGTTTGATTTCTGGCTATTTTTGCTTTTCCTGAAAAGCTGCACTTGGCGAGGAACTTCCTCAGAGTTTTTGTATTTTTAATCTCTTTTCAACTCGTCGACAAAATGGTTTCTCATATTTTTTGTGTGTGCAATAGCTGTCACTTGGTCACCGCGATGTCTGTCCAGCGCACCGAAGGTGCGACGCAAAGAAATGACAACAAAGTCTTTCGTCTCTTTTCTTATTGCGGCGAACCGAACAAGAGACCGAACATAAGCATGAGCATGATTGACCAGTGTTTCGCGAGTGCACGGCGACTTGCGTCGTCTGAGGCAAGGGTGTTTGCTGCCATCTCATCGCTTTCCTTGCCCATGGCCTTGCTGCTTGCGGTGTCACTTCTTTGCTTTTGATTTTTTCCTGACTGTGCTTGTGCGTGTCTCGCACTTGACTGTGTGTTGGTTGTCGCGGCTTGGCCTTGTGCTGCCTCTTCTCTGGCTTTTGCTTCTTCCTCGCTGATGGCCGTTAGTGTTTCATTGAGTTTTTTTATAGCTGCTGCTGCTTCCTGGCTCAGGATGCATTCTGTTTCGGTCGATGCACTTTTCACGTATTTCGCTTCAGCGGACCTCAGCTGTGCGAGCCTGTTTTCGAGTGCTTTCTTTTCCCTATCAAGTGTTGAGCTTGATGTCGCGAACGCGTCGTGAAACGCGCTGTCGCTGCTGGCGCCTGAGACACCGTCGTAC
Organism: Trypanosoma vivax; assembly: GCA_021307395.1. Lineage (NCBI taxonomy): Eukaryota > Euglenozoa > Kinetoplastea > Trypanosomatida > Trypanosomatidae > Trypanosoma > Trypanosoma vivax. The sequence goes on from SOPI01000288.1 coordinate 42,602, forward strand.
GTTATCTTGAGGAATTGGCCGAGGACGACGCTTTCTTTGACGTCTGCGGTGCCCGGTGTGGTGATGAGAAGACCTGGCTTGCTTGCGTCGTTGGCTGCGGTGGTGATGAGCGGGCACCTGTTGTTGCCGTCGTTGTCTTCGCCTAGCTTGTCGCTGCCTTCGGCCAGTGCTGCGGAGTTCCACGTCTGGGCCTTAAGTTTGTTGATAGTGTTGGTCCATTGGCCTTCTTGTGGCGCAGTGGTCAAACGGGGTGTGTTTTTTAGTGATGGGCTCGTCAGCGCCAACACCTTTTCCTGTCCCTTTTCTGACTTGTTGCTGCCTGACGCTATGCCCACGCTTGCGTCCAGGCACGATTTTCCGCCGTTGTCCTGCGAGCTTGTCCCAACGCTTGCGAGCGTGAGAATGAAGTCTTGAAGTGCTGCGCCGCCCGCCGCGAAGTTGAGTGCAGTGCTGGTTTCGTGTGCCGCCTTTTCGCTTGCTGCCTTTGCGTGCTGCGCCGCTGTGTCCGCTTCGTGCCCGAGTTGCTCAAGCGCTTCTTGCCAGCTCCCCTGCTCGCTGTCCTGCTCCCCCCGTGTGCCACCTCTCTCCCGCGAAGTGTACGCTGCGCCTCTCAGCCTGCCCTCCGCCACAGCCGCGCACCGCGCCGCCGTGTGCAGCCTCGTCGCGACAGCTTCGCTAATTGCGCTCGCCTCCTTCAATGTTTGTGCGAAGCTGCAAAGCCCCTGAGCGCCAGCCTGCTTCAGTCCCGCGAGTGCCGTTGCACTTGCCTGCCCCGCGAACGCAAGTGCGATGACAAATCCCAAAACAAGCATTCCTTTCCGCCTTACCTTCGCCGCACGCGAGCGCCTAGGTTCTAGTGGCGCTTCCCTCCTCCCTGCGCCCCCTCGCACGTGCACTGTCTTTGGCTTTGTCGCCGCTGTGTGCCCTAGCTGCGCCTGCCGCCGCCCACCGCACTTCGGGGACGACGCTGCATCGCGGCTCGACGGCAGGCGCGTGCCGGTGTCTCCTTTCCTCCCTTCCGCCCCCCGCCTGCATGGTCGCGCCGCAGCGTGACCGTACACCGGCCTGCATCACTGAAGGAGCCGGGACCACGTAGGCGCTAGCAGCGTGCGGCAGTCGCTGGCCGCGTGTTCGTTGCTGCTCGGCGGTGCACCACAGACTCACCGCCGCTGCCCCGGACCCAGCGTCACGCGCAGAGCTGCGCGCCTGGCGACGCGCGGCTCGGTGTGCGTTCCTCGGTGAGAATCGCATTCGCCGCCCCTTTGGGTTCAGCGCGCGCACCGCACACCAATTTACGGACACTGGAAACGGGCACGAAACAACGAGGAAGACCGCTGGCCCTCTTGTCAATGTGCAGCGTTGGTCGCATATTGACCGACCGCCGCGCGCGCGTCTGCAGAGCCACGTCTTTTTTCTGTGCTTCGTCAGCGCGGCGACGTGAGCAATTTCAGCGCCTCGCAGCGCTTCCGCAGTGCGCGGTGGCCGGCAGTGAAATAAGACCGCAGGACGGGGTACAAGGCGACAGCGCCGCCCAGTCTGCGAAGAAGAGTGCACGCACAAACGGGGACAGAAGCGAACCGCGCGGCGCTAACGCTTGGTCGCGAATGAGCGAGGCGCCGCCTGCACCGACAGGTGCGCTGCCTGGCGAGTCAAAGAAACGACCGGCCAACACACAGCGCGGAAACACGCGAAACGCACACGCAAACACCGACGCATGTGTGCTTTTGCGACCGCCAAAGACGGGGAAAGGCGAACTAACAGGCAAAACAAACGCACACAAAGATGGACTTCGACGACGGACTTCGAAAGGGCGCAACCGCGCAACGGAGCCTGGTCGCGGAAGAGCCTCGCAGACCTGGCCCGACCATAGAGCGCGCCGGAGGAAGACGGCACCTCAAGAGCATCGCGCAAAGGCACAGGAGCAGCGGCGGCGGCAAGGAGACACAGATGAAGCGCATAGCATCAGCGGGGGCTGGACGCGGAAGACCAGACGACACGAACAGGCTAAGTCGCCAGCCGCGGCCGCCAACCGTGGCCGAGCCAACGAGTCCTCACACCGCGGAAAGAAAATCTACGAGAGCAAGAACAGCCGGGAAGCACCGAGGCGGGCAACGAGAGAACAGCGCACGGGATCAAGCAACTCGACGGCGGTGGATATAAGTTACGGAATTGGCCTTCAGCTGGCCAGGCAGCAAAAGGAAAACCGGGCAAAAGACAGGCGACGGGGACACGGCATAGCACCCACGGAAAGACGGTGGCGCGCGGGCCGGGAGTCAGAGAGTGCGCGCGAAGGACGTCGGTCAGAGGCGCCGAAGCAAAACGTGCCGCTCGAAATGGCAGCAAGGGTTTACGGCCAAGGGTGACCAGTGGGAGGGCGCTTCGACACCTCGCTCGGCGGGAGAGGTGGAGGCCAGGAGGAGGTTGGACACGACAAGGTGCCCGAGATGAACACAGGTAGAGCCGAGGAGCATCGAGTGAGGGAAAGCACGCCCACGCGCCGGACATAAACTTGTAGGAAGAGACGGGAGGACCTGATCGGCGCACAGGAGCGGAGGAGCGAAGTGGGGAGAGATATAAGGCACACGCGCCGCACTAAAGTGTGAGAAAACTGCAACGGAAAGCGAAGGAGAAACAAAGGAGAACGGTCAGCCGGCTTCGCGCGCGCCGACGCCGCAACGGAGGGCACACGCGGGCAAGTGAAAACACGTGACGAAGCAAGGAGGAGGGAGCAGGACTGCACAGCGTGAAGAGGGGCAAGGCATGAAACACTTGAAGGCAAGCAGTGGGACAGATGGGAGGCTAGCTTGGCAAGACGTGGCGAGGGAGCGAAGGAGCTGGCCATTAGAGGCATGACGGTGGTAGTGCGGCGAGGGACATGAGCCAGCAACTCTGGGCGCGAAAGAGAAGCTGTTTTGGCACAGCGGAGCGCGGTGAAGGAAGGCTTGGCGCCAATGCGAGACAAGAAGCGAAGCGAAGGGAAGGGAAAAAGGGCAGAGGAAGAAAACAGGTGAAGGGAGGGGGCACAACGTGCTTTTAAGAAGACAGCGACAAGACAAAGGGGCGCAGAAGACACACACAGGGGAGAGGCGGCATGGGACCGCAAAGCCAACCACAAGACAGAAAACAAAAGAAAAGGTTACCATTTTTTGTTTTCTTTTTTTTTTTGAACCAAAAGAAAGAGAAATGTGAGAGACTTGGGCAAAAAGCTTTTTTTCGTTTTTTGTTTGGCTTCGTGCGCTGCCTGCCAGGCTTCTGCGCAATGGCGTCGACGATGCTACAGTACGGGCAGTTTGTTTCCACACTTTGGCATACAAAGGACAGCCTGGGAAGATGCACGACTTTTGGACTGAACAAGCACATCTCAATTTTTTGTGGATCCTTTCTTCGATGACAACGCGTGCGCGTGAGTCAGATCTGAGAAGGAACCAAATAAAGTATCACTCGAAAACAGCAAACTATTGGGAAGCAGGTTTCAGAGATGATTAGTGTTTTTGTTTGGAAGCAAAGTTGAGGGGCAAAAACTTCGTACATTTTTTTCTTGCGTTTTTTGTTTTCACGCATCTATCGAAATGGAAATGTTTTTTTAGACGCATGAATGTCGCTTGCAGGATTGTCATGCGAAGGTCGTATCTCTCACGAAGCGACGAAAGTCTTGCTGTCGATATTTGCTTTACTGCCGCCAAGTTGCGCTTGAAAGAAACACTCCACAACGTTTTGGAATTTTTCAGTCTCTTTCCAGCGTCACGAACAAATGTTTTTTTCTTCTTTTTTTTTAAAAGCGAAGACCCGACAGTGAAGCAGAGCACTGCCTCTGCAGCGCAGCGAAGCATCGCTAGAGGCAGATAAGAAGGCTTCGTTTTATTGCTTGGGCTTGCGACTTCGAATCCGACGAAGGAGAGGGGGAGGCAATTCAATGCTTTAGCGAGTTCATGTTTGGACAGTGCGATTGACATTTGCTGCGTGCACCGCTCGCCACTCTTTCTTCTGCCAAGCTGGCCTGCTTTGCTTTTTCGGCTGCGCGTTGATCAGCACGCTTAAGCGATTGGCTGCCTCTTTCGCCCTCCTGCGGTTCGTTTTGCCTGGGTTTTTGATGCTGCACTTTTTCCTCTATTGTCACCTTGGATGATGCGCGTTGCTTTGTTCGTCCAGTGCGCGTGTTGTGCTTTGTGGCGAGTTGTTGTGGGATATGATGCGTCTTTGCTTGTGGCGGGGCGCGTCGCACGCATATTGCTGTGCCACTGCTGTGTGGTCCGAGACCGTCGTCAACTATCCTTTGGCCCTATCATTCGCAGGGCGCCTTGGTCCGACATAGTGCGTCGCGTCAGTTGGCTTTGGCTTGTGATTTCTGACGTGGCGGCGAACGCTATGCTGAGGTGATGTGTGAGCGCGTCCGGTTCGTCGAATCTTGGTTTGTCCGGTGCTGTGTTGCCGAGGCGCGTTGCCAATTGTTTGTCCGTCGCTGTGTCATTCAACGGCTGACCTCGAGGAGTTGTTATTGTCTGTGCTCATTTTGTTGTTGTAGCTGTTCTTCGCGCAAGGCCAAGGCCGCGCTGTCACGGTGTTGCCGCTTAATTGTGTCTTTGTTGCCTCGGCTATGTTTTTATTTGCCGCGCTTCTTGCACAGGTGCTGCCTGTCACGTGTGGACCGCGTTGTTGCAACACTTTGCGCCTTCGGTGCCACTGCACTTCTCCACTTCGTGGTGCGCCGAACGTCGGTGCGCTAAGGCATGACGCGCCACTGCGTTTGTGTGCGTATGCGCGTGGCCACGCTTGCCAGCACGCGGACGATGTTGTTTCGGTCTCGCGGTGCTTGAGGCGACGGTGGGCGCAGTGATGCTGACGACCTTCTTGCGTGTTGGTATCTCCTTTGCGTTGGTCCTGAGGTCCACCAGTTGCACGTCCTGCCGTCTTGACCGCGTTCTTCTCCTTGTTCAGGCCTTGCGGTGTGTGTTCATCGTTGCGCGGTGCTTCTCGAGGGCCTGCGCGTCTGCCGCTACGTGCTCTGCTGCGGCGCGTGCGTTCGTCTGCCGTGCTTGCTAGGAGTGGGCATTTCGTCCGGCCGGTGCTTGGTGCCGTACGGCTCTTGTTTTCCTTTTGCTTCGCGCCGTCGAGCTGGCACTCGCGTTGCTTCGGTCCGTCCCTGCGAGCGTCGCGGCGCGGGATCGCTCCGCTGGCGTCGCGCCTTACTTCTGACGCGTTACGTCGCGGAGGCGGATGCTTGCGCTGCGCGTTTGGTTGGGCACGCGTTGTCGCGCACTTGGCTCGCGCGGCTTCTTGCCTGCCTGCGCGTGCTGCCACGGCGGTTGCGTTTTTGCGGGGGCGGTGCGGCGGCGGCTGCGTGCGTGTGCTGCCATGTGTCTGTGTGTGTCTGCGGAAAGCCAGCTGAAGGCGGCGCGCTGAGCAAACAGCTTTAGCCAGCCGCGCCGGCGGCAAGGCGCGTGGCCGCAGACGCTGTTTGCTGCGCGGGCGCGCGGCGGGGGTGTGGTGCTGACTGGCAAGCGCGTGCGGCTTGGTGTCTGTGCGACCGTCTGCGGTGCGCCGATGCGCGCGCGTTGCTGCCGCGAAGGTGACGCCACGCGAAGAGGCTAGTTTCGGGATGGCGGGAGGTGGCGGCCCTGAGGAGCTCCGACGTGGGCCGGCGCGCTGGGCTGCGTGGCAACGGCGCGCGCATGCTCGTCGGGGGACGCAGCCGCGCGGCGACAGGGAAGCGGTGGCACGAGCTGTCAAGCATGCTCGGTCGCACAAGGGCAGAAGGACGCGGGATTCCTTGTGCGAGAACCGTGAGAACAGGGCAGCAAACGAGGGAGCAGTGTGCGCGGGAGGCAAGGCACACGCTGGCCAATTGCGTGGGCACAAAGCGACGGTACTGAGGACGGGAGCGGGGGCAAGGGTGACGGGCGTAGGTGCGGCGCGCGGCGTGCGGGGTGTGCGGTCAAGCTTGTGTCGAGCGGAGGAGGGCCACGCCAGGGACGTGGGGAATGGCGCCGTGGCGTTGGCACACGATAAGGACGCGGTCGCGCGGGCGCAACGGTCATCGCAGAAGACATGAACGCAATGCGCGGCGCAGAGGACAGAAACACGAGGCAGACAGAGGGACCGAGCGGGAGGGAGCGGGACCGAGGCGCCGTGCGTTGGGTGAGCGGGACGCGCTTGCCGGTGGGAGAAGGAGAAAATAGCACGGCTGGAGCATGTGGGGCTTGCGCGGCAGAAGAAACGCGGGAGTCGTGCCGAGGAAACAAAATATAGAAGCAGGGCTGCGGGCAAGGCCTCGACGGGGATCAACCGTCGAACCGATGCCGCGGGAAGGCGGCACATTGGGCATGCGGTGACGGAGAGAGGGAGAGAATGAGAGCGCACACGGAAAGAGGGGAGTTTTGCTTGGCACAGTGAGAGTCTCTTGTTCACGTTTCGACGCGCGGCGAAGGCGGAGTTAGCGACACAGATGGCAGGTGAGGAGACGGTGCGTGCGAAAAGAGACCGCGTAGTCGAGGGGAGCGAATGAGCGGCCGATGTGGACGCTGTTGGGCGCGCACTTGTGTGCCTTTGCACGAGGTGCGAGCGACAGGAAGGAACACGCGAAGGGAAAGGAAAGCCGCAGGCGTGGTACGTGTCGGGGAGTAGTGAACAGATAAAGAGGCCATGGAGGACGCAGTGGAAGGAGAAAGGAAGTATTAGGATTATGCGCGGAGCGAAGGGCGTAAGAAAAGGGGAAGAGCGGGAAGCAGGCCAGAGAAAATATGAGAAGACGATAGGCGAACACAGGCCGAACGCAAAATACGGCAATGGGACGGAAAAAAGTTGCACGAGGGACATCGGAAAAGCAAACAGCAAAGGTTGACGTCGGGAGAGAGGGGGGCAAGAATTTGCAGCCAGCAGACATCGAAGAGGTTACGCCGAGCAATTGGGTTAGAGCTGGCAGAAAAGGAGAAACACGAAGACACACGCAGGTGCGCAGTGGGGTGAGGAAGTGAACACACAGAGAGGGAGGCGAGACTCGCCGTGCGAATTTAAGCGGCGCAAAGTGAGTAGGACTAAAGACGACGAAACGTCTAAGCGCAGGGACCGAAGGCAACGTAGGAAAACAAGAGGATGAGTGAAGTGGTGCGTCGCTGCGAACAAAGGTTTGTGAAAGAGCGACCGAACGAAAGGCAAGAGGAAGCACGCAGTGAGGAAGCCAACTTTGTGCAAGCAGAGGAATTTGGAGATCGAATGGCCGCACGCAAACGAAAGGGGGCGAGGAACACGGAAGAAGAAGAACGAGAAAGGTCGCAGAAAGATCAAAAGAGCGACTTGGAGTGGTCACAACTCAATGAAAAAAAGGATGAGGGAAGAGAAGGGGTGAGCAGGAAAGTAGCAGCAAAAGGGCGGATGGATGGAAAGCGGCGAAAAATGAAAGACTGCGCTAAGTACTGCTGGCGTGCTTTCTTTTTTGGAAAAAAAAGGAAAAGGCGCGCAAGGTGGGAAAGATTGGAGTTTAGGAGTATTTTTTCGTTGGACAGCGCGACGCCGAATTGAGCTTGTGACGCAGAAAAGGAAACATCAGACAGAGAGTGAGTAGGTGCAACCCTCGTTTCTTCGGAAACGAGTGAACGGTATGGTCAATAGGCATCGGTTGTTTCCGGCGAATCTAGGCAGTTCTTCTTCTGCGCGTGGCGGCTCGACTTGGCCGACACGCAAGAAAGAGAAAGGAAAGAATGAAAGAAGACACAAGAAAGTCAGCAGAAACAAAGTGCGACGTGCGAGGCTAGCTTAGGCTGTGACTGCACATGGCGAGTGTCGGCTACTCGCGCAGTTTCAAATTGCGATCCGCGAACAAAGCAACAGCCAGCATAACTTTATGATTTCATTGTTTTTACTTGTTCTTTTTCTCCGTCCGCCAAAAAGGGAAAAAGAAAGTTTTGCTTTCAACTTTCGCACTCTTCCTTCAAAATGCTGAAAGAAAAAAACGAGAAAAGAGAAAAGCGAGATACGTGTAACGTTGATTGTTTGATTTCTGGCTATTTTTGCTTTTCCTGAAAGCTGCACTTGGCGAGGAACTTCCTCAGAGTTTTTGTATTTTTAATCTCTTTTCAACTCGTCGACAAAATGGTTTCTCATATTTTTTGTGGTGCAATAACTGTCACTGGTCACCGCGATGTCTGTCAGCGCCACCGAAGGTGCGACGCAAAGAAATGACAACAAAATCTTTCGGCTCTTTTCTTATTGCGGCGAAACGAGCAAGAACATAGGACTGAGCATGAGCATGAGCATGATTGACCAGTGTTTCGCGAGTGCACGGCGACTTGCGTCGTCTGAGGCAAGGGTGTTTGCTGCCATCTCATCGCTTTCCTTGCCCATGCCCTTGCTGCTTGCGGTGTCACTTTTTTGCTTTTGATTTTTTCCTGACTGTGCTTGTGCGTGTCTCGCACTTGACTGTGTGTTGGTTGTCGCGGCTTGGCCTTGTGCTGCCTCTTCTCTGGCTTTTGCTTCTTCCGCGCTGATGGCTGTTAGTGTTTCATTGACTTTTTTTATATGTGCAGCTGCTTCCTGGCTCACGATGCATTCTGTTTTGGTCGATGCACTTTTCACGTATTGCTTCAGCGGACCTCAGCTGTGCGAGCTGTTTTCGAGTGCTTTCTTTTCCGCGTCAAGTGTTGATCTTGATGTTGCGAACGCGTCGTGAAACGCGCTGTCGCTGTTGGCGCCTGAGACACCGGCTTACGTTATCTTGAGGAATTGGCCGAGGACGACGCTTGTTTTGACGTCTGTGGTTCCCGGTGCGTTGATGAGAAGACCTGGTTTGCCTGCGGCGTTGGCTGCGGTGGTGATGAGTGGGCACTTGTTGCTGCCGTCGTTGTCTTCGCCTAGCTTGTTTCTGCCTTCGGCCAGTTCTGCGGAGTTCCACGTCTGGGCCTTAAGTTTGTTGATAGTGTTGGTCCATTGTGCCTTTTGCGGCGCAGTGGTCAAACGCGGTGTGTTGTTTAGTGATGGGCTCGTCAGCACCATCACCTTTTCCTGTCCCTTTTCTGGCTTGTCGCTGCCTGACGCTATGTCCACGCTTGCGTCCAGGCACGATTTTCCGCCGCTGTCCTGCGAGCTTGTCCCAACGCTTGCGAGCGTGAGAATGAAGTCTTGAAGTGCTGCGCCGCCCGCCGCGAAGTTGAGTGCAGTGCTGGTTTCGTGTGCCGCCTTTTCGCTTGTTGCCTTTGCGTGCTGCGCCGCTGTGTCCGCTTCGCGCCCGAGTGCCTCAAGCGCTTCTTGCCAGCTCCCTGCTCGCTGTCCTGCTCCCCCCGTGCGCCACCTCTCTCCCACAAAGTGTCCGCTGCGCCTCTCAGCCTGCCCTCCGCCGCAGCCGCGCACCGCGCCGCCGTGTGCAGCCTCGTCGCGACAGCTTCGCTAATTGCGCTCGCCTCCTTCAATGTTTGCGCGAAGCTGCAAAGCCCCTCCGCGCCAGCCTGCTTCAGTCCCGCGAGTGCCGTTGCACTTGCCTGCTCCGCGAACGCAAGTGCGATGACACATAGCAAAACACGCATTCCTTTCCGCCTTACCTTCGCCGCACGCGAGCGCCTAGGTCCTAGTGGCGCTTCCCTCCTCCCTGCGCCCCCTCGCACGTGCGCTGTCTTTGGCTTCGTCTGCGCTGTGTGCCCTAGCTGCGCCTGCCGCCGCCCACCGCACTTCGGGCACGACGCTGCATCGCGGCTCGACGGCAGGCGCGTGCCGGTGTCTCCTTTCCTCCCTTCCGCCCCCCGCCTGCATGTTCGCGCCGCACAGTGTCCGCAAACCGGCCTGCATCGCTGAAGGAGCCGGGCCCACGTAGGCGCTAGCAGCGTGCGGCAGTCGCTGGCCGCGTGTTCGTTGCTGCGCGGCGGTGCATCACAGACTCACCGCCGCTGCCCCGGACCCAGCGTCACGCAGAGCTGCGCGCCTGGCGACGCGCGGCGCGGTGTGCGTCCCTCGGTGAGAATCGCATTCGCCGCCCCTTTGGGTTCAGCGCGCGCACCGCACACCAATTTACGGACACTGGAAACGGGCACGAAACAGCGAGGAAGACCGCTGTTCCTCTTGTCAATGTGCGGCGTTGGTCGCATATGGACCGACCGCCGCGTGCGCGTCTGCAGAGCCACGTCTTTTTTCTGTGCTTCGTCAGCGCGGCGAGGTGAGCAATTTCAGCGGCGTGCAGCGCTTCCGCAGTGCGCGGTGGCCGGCAGTGAAATAAGACCGCAGGACGGGGTACAAGGCGACAGCACCACCCAGTCTGCGAAGAAGAGTGCACACACAAACGGAAGCAGAAGCACATCGCGCGGCGCTAACGCTTGGTCGCGAATGAGCGAGGCGCCGCCTGCACCAACAGGTGCGCTGCCTGGCGAGTCAAAGAAACGAACGGCCAACAGCCAGCGCGGAAACACGCGAAACGCACACGCAAACACCGACGCATGTGCGCTTCTGCGACCGCCAAAGACGGGGAAAGGCGAACTAACAGCAACACAAACGCACGGGAAGATGGACTTCGACGACGGACTTCGAAAGGGCGCGGACCGCGCAACGGACCCTGGTCGCGGACGAGCCTCGCAGACCTGGCCCGACCATAGAGCGCGCCGGAGGAAGACGGCACCTCACGCGCATCGCGAAACGGTACAGCAGCAGCGGCAAGGCAAGGACGAACAGATGAAGCGCGAAGCATCAGCGGGGGCCGGACGCGGAAGACCAGACGACGCGAACAGGCTAAGTCGCCAGCCGCGGCCGCCAACCGTGGCCGAAGCAACGAGTCCTCGCACCGCGGAAAGAAAATCTACGAGAGCAAGAACAACCGGGAAGCACCGAGGTGGACAACGAGAGAACAGCACAAGCGACCAAGCGACTCGACGGCGGTGGATATAAGTTACGGAATTGGCCTTCACCTGGACAGGCAGCAAAAGGAAAACCGGGCAGCAGACAGGCGACGGGGACACGGCATAGCTCCCACGGGAAGACGGCGGAGCGCGGGCCGGGAGTCAGAGAGTGCGCGCGAAGGACGTCGGTCAGAGGCGCCGAAGCAACACGTGCCGCTCGAAATGGCAGCAAGGGTTTACGGCCAAGGGTGACCAGTGGGAAGGCGCTTCGACACCTCGCTCGGCGGAAGAGGTGGAGGCCACGAGGAGGTTGGACACGGCAAGGTGTCCGAGATGAACGCAGGTAGGGCCGAGGAGCATCGAGTGAGGGAAAGCACGCCCACGCGCCGGACATAAACTTGTAGGAAACGACGGGAAGACCTGATCGGCGCACAGGAGCGGAGGAGCGAAGTGGGGAGAGATATAAAGCACACGCGCCGCGCTAAAGTGTGAGAAAACTGCGACGGAAAGCGAAGGAGAAACAAAGGAGAACGGTCAGCCGGCCTCGCGCGCACCGACGCCGCAACGGAGGCACACGCGGGCAAGTGAAAACACGTGACGAAGCAAGGAGGAGGGAGCAGGACTGCACAGCGTGATGAGGGACAAGGCATGAAACACTTGAAGGCAAGCAGTGGGACAGATGGGAGGGTATCTTGGCAAGACGTGGCGAGGGAGCGAAGGAGCTGGCCATGAGAGGCATGACGGTGGTAGTGCGGGGAGCGACATGAGCAAGCAACTCTGGGCGCGAAAGAGAAACTGTTTTGACACAGCGGCGCGCGGTGAAAGAAGGCTTGGCGCCAATGCAGAACGGGAGAACCAAAGCGAAGGGGAAACGGGCACAGGAAAAAAACAGGTGAGGCGAGGGGGCACAACGTGCTTTTAAGAAGACAGCGACAAGACACAGGGGCGCAGAAGACACACACAGGGGAGAGGCGGCATGGGACCGCGCAACGAGCCACAAGACACAAAACGAAAGAAAAGGTTACCATTTTTTTTCCTTTTTTGGAAACCAAAAGAAAGAGAAATGTGAGAGACTTGGGCAAAAAGCTTTTTTTCGTTTTTTGTTTGGCTTCATGCGCTGCTTTGCCAGGCTTCTGCACAATGGCGTCGACGATGCTACAGTACGGGAAGTTTGTTTCCACACTTTGGCATACAAAGGACAGCCTGGGAAGATGCACGACTTTTGGAATGAGCAAGCACATCTCAATTTTTTGTGGGTCCTTTCTTCGATGACGACTCAAGCGAGTGAGTCAGATCTGAGAAGGAACCAAATAAAGTATCACTCGAAAACAGCAAACTATTGGGAAGCAGGTTTCAGAGTTAATTAGCGTTTTTGTTTGGAAGCAGCGTTGAGGGGCAAAAACTTCGTACATTTTTTTCTTGCGTTTTTTGTTTTTTTTTCACGCATGTATCGAAATGGAAATGTTTTTTTAGACGCATGAATGTCGCTTGCAGGATTGTCATGCGAAGGACGTATCGCTCACGAAGCGACGAAAGTCTTGCTGCCGATATTTGCTTTACTGCCGCCAAGTTGCGATTGAAAGAGACACTCCACAACGTTTTGGAATTTTTCAGTCTCTTTCCAGCGTCACGAACAAATGTTTTACTCTTCTTTTTTTTTAAAAGCGAAGACCCGACAGTGAAGCAGAGCACTGCCTCTGCAGCGCAGCGAAGCATCGCTAGAGGCACACGAGAAGGATTCGTTTTATTGCTTTGGCTTGCGACTTCGAATCCGACGAAGGAGAGGGGGAGGCAATTCAATGCTTTAGCGAGTTCATGTTTGGACAGTGCGATTGGCATTTGCTGCGTGCATCGCTCGCCACTCTTTCTTCTGCCAAGCTGGCCTGATTTGCTTTTTCGGCTGCGCGTTGATCAGCACGCTTAAGCGATTGGCTGCTTCGTTCGCCCTCCTGCGGTTCGTTTTGCCTGGGTTTTTGATGCTGCACTCTTTCCTCTCTTGTCACCTTGGATGATGCGCGTTGCTTTGTTCGTCCAGTGCGCGTGTTGTTTTGTGTGGCGAGTTGTTGTGGGATATGATTTGTCTTTGTTTGTGGCGGGGCGCGGCGCACACATATTGCTGTGCCACTGCTGTGCGGTCCGAGACCGTCGTCAACTATCCTTTGGCCCTATCATTCGCAGGGCGCCTTGGTCCAACATAGTGCGTCGCGTCAGTTGGCTTTGGCTTGTTTTTTCTGACGTGGCGGCGCACGCTATGCTGAGGTGATGTGTGAGCGCGTCCGGTTCTGCGAATCTTGGTTTGTCCGGTGCTGTGTTGCCGAGGCGCGTTGCCACCTGGCTGTCCGTCGCTGTGTCATTCAAGGTCTGACCTTGAGGAGTTGTTATTGTCTGTGCTCATTTTGTTGTTGTAGTTGTTCTTCGCGCAAGGCCGAGGCCGCGCTGTCACGGTGTTGCTGCTTAATTGTGTCTTTGTTGCCTCGGCTATGTTTTTTATTTGCCGCGCTTCTTGCACAGGCGCTGCCTGTCACGTGTGGACAGCGTTGTTGCAGCACTTTGCGCCTTCGGTGCCACTGCACTTCTCCAGTTCGTGGTGCGCCGAACGTCGGTGCGCTCAGGCATGACGCGTCACTGCGCTTGTCTGCGTATGCGCGTGGCCACGCTTGCCAGCACGCGGATGATGTTTTTTTGGTTTCGCGGTGCTTGAGGCGACGGTGGGCGCAGTGATGCTGACGACCTTCTTGCGTGTTGGTATCCCCTCCGCGTTGGTCCATTGAGTCCGACCTCTGCACGTCCTGCCGGTTTGACCGCGTTTTTCTTCTCCTTGTTCAGGCCTTGCGGTGTGTGTTCGTCGTTGCGCTGTTGCTTCTCGAGGTGCCTTGCATCTGCCGCTACGTGCTCTGCTGCGGCGCGTGCGTTCGTCTTGCCGTGCTTGCTAGCAGTGGGCATTTCGTCCGGCCGGTGCTTGGCGCCGTACGGCTCCTTTTTTCCTTTTGCTTTGCGCCGTCGAGCTGGCACTCGCGTTGTTTCGGTCCGTGTTTGCGAGCGTCGCGGCGCGGGCTCGCTCCGCTGGCGACGCGCCTTATTTCTGACGCGTGACGTCGCGGAGGCGGATGCTTGCGCTGCGCGTTTGGTTGGGCACGCGTTGTCGCGCACTTGGCTCGCGCGGCTTCTTGCCTGCCTGCGCGTGCTGCCACGGCGGTTGCGTTTTGTCGGGGGCGGTGCGGCGGCGTGCTGCGTGCGTGTGCTGCCATGCGTCTATGTGTGTCTGCGGAAAGCCAGCTGAAGGCGCCGCGCTGAGCAAACAGCTTTAGCCAGCCGCGCCGGCGGCAAGGCGCGTGGCCGCAGACGCTGTTTGCTGCGCGGGCGCGCGGCGTGGGTGTTGGTGCTGACTGGCAAGCGCGTGCGGCTTGGTTTCTGTGCGACCGTCTGCGGTGCGCCGATGCGCGCGCGATGCGGCGGCGAAGGTGACGCCACGCGAAGAGGCTAGTTTCGGGATGGGCGGGAGGTGGCGGCCCTGAGGAGCTCCGACGCTGGGCCGGCGCGCTGGGTTGCGTGGACAAGGGCGCGCGCATGCTCGTCTTGGGGGACGCAGCCACGCGGCGACAGGGCAGGCGGTGGCAGCGAGCTGTCAAGCATGCTCGGTCGCACAAGGGGCCACAAGCGGCGCGGGATTCCTTGTGCGAGAGCCGTGAGAACAGGCGCAGCAAACGAAAGGAGACAGTGTGCGAGGCGAGGCAGGGGCACGCGCTGCCCAATTGTATGAGGCGAAAAGCGACGGAACTGAGGACGGGAGCGGGGAGCAGCGGGCAAGGGTTACGGGCGTGGGTGCGGCGCGCGGCGTGCGGGGTGTGCGGTCAAGGGTGTGGCGAGCGGAGGAAGGGCCACGCCAGGGAGCGTGGGGGCATGGCGCCGTGGCGTTGGCACACGATAAGGACGCGGTCGCGCGGGCAAAACGGTCATCGCAGAAGACACTGGACGCAACGAGCGGCGCAGAGGAACAGAGACACGAGAGAGACAGTGGGGCGACAGGGGTGGAGCGGGACCGAGGCGCCGTGCGTTGGGTGAGAGGCAGCGCTTGCCGGTGGGAGAAGGAGAAACACAGCACGGCTGGGACATGTGGGGCTTGCGCGGCAAAAGAAACAAGGGAGTCGTGCCGAGGAAACGAAAAGTAGACGCACGGGAATGCGGGCAAGGCCTCGACGGGGGAAGCACCGTCGAACCGATGCCGGCGGGAAGGGACAAACATTGGGCATGCGGTGACGGAGAGAGGGTGAAAATGAGACCGAACGCGGAAAGAGGGGGGTTTTGCCTGGCACCGTGAGAGTCTCTTGTTCACGTTTCGACGCGCGGCGAGGAGCGGAGTTAACGACACAGATGGCAGGAATGGAGACGATGCGTGCGAAAAGAGACCGCGTCGTCGAGGGGAGCGAATGGGCGGCCAATGTGTGGACGCTGTTGGGCGCGTGAGCTTTGTGCTTTTGCACGAGGTGCGAGCGACAGGAAGGAACACACGAAGGGATAAGGAAAGCCGCAGGCGTGGTACGTGTCGGGGAGAAGCTAGAACAGATGACGAGGACATGGAGGACGCAGTGGAAGGAGAAAGGAAGTATTAGGATTATGCGCGGAGCGAAGGGCGTAAGAAAAGGGGAGAGCAGGGAAAGTAGGCCAGAGAAGCTATGAGACGACGATAGGCGCACACAGCCGAACGCAAAATACGGCAATGGGACGGAAAAAAGTTGCACGAGGGGACCTCGGAAAAGCAAACAGCAAAGGTTGACATCGGGAGAGAGGGAGGGCAAGAATTTGCGGCCAGCAGACATCGAAGAGGTTCCGCCGAGGAATTGGGTTAGAGCTGGCAGAAAAGGAGAAACGCGAAGAAACAATCAGGTGCGCAGTGGGGTGAGGAAGTGCAGCCACAAAGAGGGAGGCGAGACTCGCCGTGCGAGTTTAAGCGGCGCAAAGTGAGTAGGACTAAAGCAGACGAAACGTCTAAGCGCAGGGACCGAAGGCAACGTAGGAAAACAAGAGGATGAGTGAAGTGGTGCGTCTGCTGCGAACAAAGGTTTGTGAAAGAGACGACCGAACGAAAGGCAAAAGGAAACACGCAGTGAGAAGACCAACTTTGTGCAAGCAGAGGAATTTTGGAGCAGTCGGCTGGCCGCAAGCAAACGAAAAGGAGTGGAGAGGCGCGGGCCAGAGGAAGATCGAGAAAGGACGCAGAAAGATCAAAAAAAGCAACTTGCCTGTGGTCACAACTCGCTTAAAAAAAGGCTGGAGGAAGGGAAGCGGTGTAGCAGGAAAGTAGCAGCGAAAGGGCGGATGGATGGAAAGCGGAGAAAAATGAAAGACTGCGCTAAGTACTGCTGGCGTGCTTTCCTTTTTTTGGAAAGAAAAAGAAAAAGGCGCGCAAGGTGGGAAAGATTGGAGTTTAGGAGTATTTTTTCGTTGGACAGCGCGACGCCGAATTGAGCTTGTGACGCAGCAAAGGAAAACTCAGACAGAGAGTGAGTAGGTGCAACCCTCGTTTCTTCGGAAACGAGTGAACGGTATGGTGAAATAGACATCGGTTGTTTCCGGCGAATCTAGGCAGTTCTTCTTCTGCGCGTGGCGGCTCGACTTGGCCAACACGCAAGAAAGAGAAAGGAAAGAAATGAAAGAAGACGACAAGAAAGTCAGCAGAAACAAAGTGCGACGTGCGAGGCTAGCTTAGGCTGTGACTGCACATGGCGAGTGTCGGCTACTCGCGCAGTTTCAAATTGCGATCCGCGAACAAAGCAACAGCCAGCATAACTTTATGATTTCATTGTTTTTACTTGTTCTTTCTTCTCCGCCCGCCCGCCAAAAAAGGGAAAAAGAAAGTTTTGCTTTCAACTTTCGCACTCTTCCTTCAAAATGCTGAAAGAGAAAAACGAGAAAAGACAAGATACGTGTAACGTTGATTGTTTGATTTCTGGCTATTTTTGCTTTTCCTGAAAAGCTGCACTTGGCGAGGAACTTCCTCAGAGTTTTTGTATTTTTAATCTCTTTTCAACTCGTCGACAAAATGGTTTCTCATATTTTTTGTGTGTGCAATAGCTGTCACTGGGTCACCGCGATGTCTGTCCAGCGCCACCGAGGGTGCGACGCAAAGAAATGACAACAAAATCTTTCGTCTCTTTTCTTATTGCGGCGAAACGAGCAAGAACATAGGACTGAGCATGAGCATGAGCATGATTGACCAGTGTTTCGCGAGTGCACGGCGACTTGCGTCGTCTGAGGCAAGGGTGTTTGCTGCCATCTCATCGCTTTCCTTGCCCATGCCCTTGCTGCTTGCGGTGTCACTTCTTTGCTTTTGATTTTTTCCTGACTGTGCTTGTGCGTGTCTCGCACTTGACTGTGTGTTGGTTGTCGCGGCTTGGCCTTGTGCTGCCTCTTCTCTGGCTTTTGCTTCTTCCTCGCTGATGGCCGTTAGTGTTTCATTGACTTTTTTTATATGTGCAGCTGCTTCCTGGCTCACGATGCATTCTGTTTTGGTCGATGCACTTTTCACGTGGCTGGCTTCAGCGGACCTCAGCTGTGCGAGACTGTCTTCGAGTGCTTTCTTTTCCTTGTCAAGTGCTGAGCTTGATGTTGCGAACGCGTCGTGAAACGCGCTTTCGCTGTCCGCGCCTGATCCACCGACGTACGTTATCTTGAGGAATTGGCCGAGGACGACGCTTTCTTTGACCTCTGCGGTGCCCGGTGTGGTGATGAGAAGACCTGGCTTGGTTGCGGCGTTGGCTGCGGTGGTGATGAGTGGGCACTTGTTGCTGCCGTCGTTGTCTTCTCCTAGCTTGTTTGTGCCTTCGGCCAGTTCTGCGGAGTTCCACTGCGGGGCCTTAAGTTTGTTGATAGTGTTGGTCCATTGGCCTTCTTGTGGCGCAGTGGTCAAACGCAGTGTGTTGTTTAGTGATGGGCACGTTGCCGCCATCACCTTTTCCTGTCCCTTTTCTGGCTTGTTGCTGCATGACGCTATGCCCACGCTTGCGTCCAGGCACGATTTTCCGCCGCTGTCCTGCGAGCTTGTCCCAATGCTTGCGAGCGTGAGAATGAAGTCTTGAAGTGCTGCGCCGCCTGCCGCGAAGTTGAGCGCAGTGCTGGTTGCTGCTGCCGCCTTTTCGCTTGCTGCCTTTGCGTGCTGCGCCGCTGTGTCCGCTTCGCGCCCGAGTGCCTCAAGCGTTTCTTGCCAAGCTCCCTGTTCGCTGTCCTGCTCCCCCCGTGTGCCACCTCTCGCCCGCAAAGTGTACGCTGCGCCTCTCAGCCTGCCCTCCGCCGCAGCCGCGCACCGCGCCGCCGTGTGCAGCCTCGTCGCGACAGCTTCGCTAATTGCGCTCGCCTCCTTCAATGTTTGTGCGAAGCTGCAAAGGCCCTGAGCGCCAGCCTGCTTCAGTCCCGCGAGCGCCGTTGCACTTGCCTGCTCCGCGAACGCAAGTGCGATGACAAATCCCAAAACAAGCATTCCTTTCCGCCTTACCTTCGCCGCACGCGAGCGCCTAGGTCCTAGTGGCGCTTCCCTCCGCCCTGCGCCCCCTCGCACGTGCCCTGTCTTTGGCTTCGTCGCCGCTGTGTGCCCTAGCTGCGCCTGCCGCCGCCCGCCGCACTTCGGGCACGACGCTGCATCGCGGCTCGACGGCGGGCGCGTGCCGGTGTCTCCTGTCCTCCCTTCCGGTCCACGCCTGCATGGTCGCGCCGCAGCGTGTCCGCAAACCGGTCTGCATCGATGAAGGAGCCGGGCCCGCGTAGGCGCTAGCAGCGTGCGGCAGTCGCTGGCCGCGTGTTCGTTGCTGCGCGGCGGTGCATCACACACTCACCGCCGCTGCCCCGGACCCACAGCAAGGCGCAGATGTGCGCGCCCGGCGACGCGCGGCGCGGTGTGCGTTCCTCGGTGAGAATCGCATTCGCCGCCCCTTTGGGTTCAGCGCGCGCACCGCACACCAATTTACGGACACTGGAAACGGGCACGAAACAGCGAGGAAGACCGCTGTTCCTCTTGTCAATGTGCGGCGTTGGTCGCATATGGACCGACCGCCGCGTGCGCGTCTGCAGAGCCACGTCTTTTTTCTGTGCTTCGTCAGCGCGGCGAGGTGAGCAATTTCAGCGCCTCGCAGCGCTTCCGCAGTGCGCGGTGGCCGGCAGTGAAATAAGACCGCAGGACGGGGTACAAGGCAACAGCACCACCCAGTCTGCGAAGAAGGGTGCACACACAAACGGAAGCAGAAGCACATCGCGCGGCGCTAACGCTTGGTCGCGAATGAGCGAGGCGCCGCCTGCACCAACAGGTGCGCTGCCTGGCGAGTCAAAGAAACGACCGGCCAACAGCCAGCGCGGAAACACGCGAAACGCACACGCAAACACCGACGCATGTGCGCTTCTGCGACCGCCAAAGACGGGGAAAGGCGAACTAACAGCAACAGCAAACGCACACAAAGATGGACTTCGACGACGGACTTCGAAAGGGCGCGGACGCGCAACGGAGCCTGGTCGCGGAAGAGCCTCGCAGACCTGGCCCGACCATAGAGCGCAACGGAGGAAGACGGCACCACACGCGCATCGCGCAAAGGCACACCAGCAGCGGCAAAAGCAAGGACGAACAGATGAAGCGCGAAGCATCAGCGGGGGTCGGACGCGGAAGACCAGACGACGCGAACAGGCTAAGTCGCCAGCCGCGGCCGCCAACCGTGGCCGAGCCAACGAGTCCTCGCACCGCGGAAAGAAAATCTACGAGAGCAAGAACAACCGGGAAGCACCGAGGCGGGCAACGAGAGAACGGCACACGCGACCAAGCGACTCGACGGCGGTGGATATAAGTTACGGAATTGGCCTTCACCTGGACAGGCAGCAAAAGGAAACCGGGCAAAAGAGAGGCGACGGGGGCGCGGCATAGCTCCCACGGGAAGACGGCGGCACGCGGGCCGGGAGTCAGAGAGTGCGCGCGAAGGACGTCGGTCAGAGGCGCCGAAGCAAAACGTGCCGCTCGAAATGGCAGCAAGGGTTTACGGCCAAGGGTGACCAGTGGGAAGGCGCTTCGACACCTCGCTCGGCGGAAGAGGTGGAGGCCACGAGGAGGTTGGACACGGCAAGGTGTCCGAGATGAACGCAGGTAGGGCCGAGGCGCATCGAGTGAGGGAAGGCACGCCCACGCGCCGGACATAAACTTGTAGGAAACGACGGGAAGACCTGATCGGCGCACAGGGGCGGAGGAGCGAAGTGGGGAGAGATATAAGGCACACGCGCCGCGCTAAAGTGTGAGAAAACTGCGACGGAAAGCGAAGGAGAAACAAAGGAGAACGGTCAGCCGGCCTCGCGCGCACCGACGCCGCAACGGACGGCACACGCGGGCAAGTGAAAACACGTGACGAAGCAAGGAGGAGGGACCAGGACTGCACAGCGTGAAGAGGGACAAGGCATGAAACACTTGAAGGCAAGCAGTGGGACAGATGGGAGGGTATCTTGGCAAGACGTGGCGAGGGAGCGAAGGAGCTGGCCATGAGAGGCATGACGGTGGCAGTGCGGGGAGCGACATGAGCAAGCAACTCTGGGCGCGAAAGAGAAACTGTTTTGACACAGCGGCGCGCGGTGAGAGAAGGCTTGGCGCCAATGCAGAACGGGAGAACCAAAGCGAAGGGGAAACGGGCACAGGAAAAAAACAGGTGAGGCGAGGGGGCACAACGTGCTTTTAAGAAGACAGCGACAAGACACAGGGGCGCAGAAGACACACACAGGGGAGAGGCGGCATGGGACCGCGCAAAGAACCACAAGACACAAAACGAAAGAAAAGGTTACCATTTTTTTTTCTTTTTTGGAAACCAAAAGAAAGAGAAATGTGAGAGACTTGGGCAAAAAGCTTTTTTTCGTTTTTTGTTTGGCTTCATGCACTGCTTTGCCAGGCTTCTGCACAATGGCGTCGACGATGCTACAGTACGGGAAGTTTGTTTCCACACTTTGGCATACAAAGGACAGCCTGGGAAGATGCACAACTTTTGGACTGAGCAAGCACATCTCAATTTTTTGTGGGTCCTTTCTTCGATGACGACGCAAGCGCGTGAGTCAGATCTGAGAAGGAACCAAATAAAGTATCACTCGAAAACAGCAAACTATTGGGAAGCAGGTTTCAGAGTTAATTAGCGTTTTTGTTTGGAAGCAGCGTTGAGGGGCAAAAACTTCGTACATTTTTTTCTTTTGTTTTTTTTCTCACGCATGTATCGAAATGGAAATGTTTTTTTAGATGCATGAATGTCGCTTGCAGGATTGTCATGCGAAGGACGTATCTCTCACGAAGCGACGAAAGTCTTGCTGCCGATATTTGCTTTACTGCCGCCAAGTTGCGATTGAAAGAAACACTCCACAACGTTTTGGAATTTTTCAGTCTCTTTCCAGCGTCACGAACAAATGTTTTACTCTTCTTTTTTTTTAAAAGCGAAGACCCGACAGTGAAGCAGAGCACTGCCTCTGCAGCGCAGCGAAGCGTCGCTAGAGGCAGATAAGAAGGCTTCGTTTTATTGCTTTGGCTTGCGACTTCGAATCCGACGAAGGAGAGGGGGAGGCAATTCAATGCTTTAGCGAGTTCATGTTTGGACAGTGCGATTGGCATTTGCTGCGTGCATCGCTCGCCACTCTTTCTTCTGCCAAGCTGGCCTGCTTTGCTTTTTCGGCTGCGCGTTGATCAGCACGCTTAAGCGATTGGCTGCTTCGTTCGCCCTCCTGCGGTTCGTATTGCCTGGGTTTTTGATGCTGCACTCTTTCCTCTCTTGTCACCTTGGATGATGCGCGTTGCGCTGGCCTTCCAGTGCGCGTGTCGTTTTGTGTGGCGAGTTGCTGTGGGATATGATGCGTCTTTGCTTGTGTCGGGGCGCGTCGCACACATATTGCTGTGCCACCTTTGTGTGTGCCGAGACCGTCGTCCACTATCCTTTGCCCCTATCATTCGCAGGGCGCCTTGGTCCAACATAGTGCGTCGCGTCAGTTGGCTTTGGCTTGTTTTTTCTGACGTGGCGGCGCACGCTATGCTGAGGTGATGTGTGAGCGCGTCCGGTTCTGCGAATCTTGGTTTGTCCGGTGCTGTGTTGCCGAGGCGCGTTGCCAATTGTTTGTCCGTCGCTGTGTCATTCAAGGTCTGACCTTGAGGAGTTGTTATTGTCTGTGCTCATTTTGTTGTTGTAGTTGTTCTTCGCGCAAGGCCAAGGCCGCGCTGTCACGGTGTTGCTGCTTAATTGTGTCTTTGTTGCCTCGGCTATGTTTTTTATTTGCCGCGCTTCTTGCACAGGCGCTGCCTGTCACGTGTGGACAGCGTTGTTGCAGCACTTTGCGCCTTCGCTGCCACTGCACTTCTCCAGTTCGTGGACCGCCGAACGTCGGTGCGCTAAGGCATGACGCGTCACTGCGCTTGTCTGCGTATGCGCGTGGCCACGCTTGCTAGCACGCGGATGATGTTTTTTTGGTTTCGAGGTGCTTGAGGCGACGGTGGGCGCAGTGATGCTGACGACCTTCTTGCGTGTTGGTATCCCCTCCGCGTTGGTCCATTGAGTCCGACCTCTGCACGTCCTGCCGGTTTGACCGCGTTTTTCTTCTCCTTGTTCAGTCCTTGCGGTGTATGTTCGTCGTTGCGCTGGTGCTTCTCGAGGTAACTTGCATCTGCCGCTACGTGCTCTGCTGCGGCGCGTGCGTTCGTCTCGGCGTGCTTGCTAGCAGTGGGCATTTCGTCCGGCCGGTGCTTGGTGCCGTACGGCTCCTTTTTTCCTTTTGCTTTGCGCCGTCGACCTGGCACTCGCGTTGTTTCGGTCCGTGTTTGCGAGCGTCGCGGCAAGGGCTCGCTCCGCTGGCGTCGCGCCTTACTTCTGACGCGTGACGTCGCGGAGGCGGATGCTTGCGCTGCGCGTTTGGTTGGGCACGCGTTGTCGCGCACTTGGCTCGCGCGGCTTCTTGCCTGCCTGCGCGTGCTGCCACGGCGGTTGCGTTTTGTCGGGAGCGGTGCGGCGGCGTGCTGCGTGCGTGTGCTGCCATGCGTCTATGTGTGTCTGCGGAAAGCCAGCTGAAGGCGCCGCGCTGAGCAAACAGCTTTAGCCAGCCGCGCCGGCGGCAAGGCGCGTGGCCGCAACCGCTGTTTGCTGCGCGGGCGCGCGGCGTGGGGTTGGTGCTGACTGGCAAGCGCGTGCGGCTTGGTGTCTGTGCGACCGTCTGCGGTGCGCCGATGCGCGCGCGATGCGGCGGCGAAGGTGACGCCATGCGAAGAGGCTAGTTTCGGGATGGGCGGGAGGTGGCGGCCCTGAGGAGCTCCGACGCTGGGCCGGCGCGCTGGGCTGCGTGGACAAGGGCGCGCGCATGCTCGTCTTGGGGGACGCAGCCGCGCGGCGACAGGGAAGACGGTGGCAACGAGCTGTCAGGCATGCTCGGTCGCACAAGGGACCAGAAGCGACGCGGGATTCCTTGTGCGAGAACCGTGAGAACAGGCGCAGCAAACGAAAGGAGACAGTGTGCGCGGCGAGGCAAGGGCACGCGCTGCCCAATTGTATGAGGCGAAAAGCGACGGAACTGAGGACGGGAGCGGCGGGCAAGGGTGACGGGCGAAGGTGCGGCGCGCGGCGTGCGGAGTGTGCGGTCAAGGGTGTGGCGAGCGGAGGAAGGAGCACGCCAGGGACAGTGGGGGCATGGCGCCGTGGCGTTGGCACACGATAAGGACGCGGTCGCGCGGGCAAAACGGTCATCGCAGAAGACAATGAAAGCAACGAGCGGGGCAGAGGGACAGAGCCACGAGGCAGACAGTGGGGCGACAGGGGTGGAGCGGGACCGAGGCGCCGTGCGTTGGGTGAGCGGGACGCGCTTGCCGGTGGGAGAAGGAGAAACACAGCACGGCTGGAGCATGTGGGGCTTGCGCGGCAAAAGAAACAAGGGAGTCGTGCCGAGGGACCGAAAAGTAGACGCACGGGAATGCGGGCAAGGCCTCGACGGGGGAAGCACCGTCGAACCGATGCCGCATGGAAGAGACAAACATTGGGCATGCGGTGACGGAGAGAGGGTGAGAATGAGACCGAACACGGAAAGAGGGGAGTTTTGCCTGGCACCGTGAGAGTCTCTTGTTCACGTTTCGACGCGCGGCGAGGAGCGGAGTTAGCGACACAGGTGGCAGGAATGGAGACGATGCGTGCGAAAAGAGACCGCGTCGTCGAGGGGAGCGAATGGGCGGCCAATGTGTGGACGCTGTTGGGCGCGTGAGCTGTGTGCCTTTGCACGAGGTGCGAGCGACAGGAAGGAACACGCGAAGGGATAAGGAAAGCCGCAGGCGTGGTACGTGTCGGGGAGTAGGTGAACAGATAAAGAGGCCATGGAGGACGCAGTGGAAGGAGAAAGGAAGTATTAGGATTATGCGCGGAGCGAAGGGCGTAAGAAAAGGGGAGAGCAGGGGAAGCAGGCCAGAGAAAATATGAGAAGACGATAGGCGAACACAGCCGAACGCAAAATAGGGAAATGAGAGGGAAAAAAGTTGCACGAGGGGACCTCGGAAAAGCAAACAGCAAAGGTTGACATCGGGAAAGAGGGCGAGCAAGAATTTGCGGCCAGCAGACATCGAAGAGGTTCCGCCGAGCAATTGGGTTAGAGCAGGCAGAAAAGGAGAAACACGAAGAAACACGCAGGTGCGCAGTGGGGTGAGGAAGTGCAGCCACAAAGAGGGAGGCGAGACTCGCCGTGCGAATTTAAGCGGCGCAAAGTGAGTAGGACTGAAGCAGACGAAACGTCTAACCGCAGGGACAGAAAGCAACGTAGGAAAACGGGAGGATGAGTGAAGTGGTGCGTCGGCTGCGAACAAAGATTTGTGAAAGAGACGACCAAACGAAAGGCAAGAGGAAACACGCAGTGAGGGACACATCTTTGTGCAAGCAGAGGAATTTTGGAGCATTCGGCTGGCCGCAAGCAAACGAAAAGGAGTGGAGAGGCGCGGGCCAGAGGAAGATCGAGAAAGGATGCAGAAAGATCAAAAAAAGCAACTTGCCTTTGGTCACAACTCGCTTAAAAAAAGGCTGGAGGAAGGGAAGCGGTGTAGCAGGAAAGTAGCAGGGGAAGGGAAGATGGATGGAAAGCGGCGAAAAATGAAAGACTGCGCTAAGTACTGCTGGCGTGCTTTATTTTTTGGAAAAAGAAGAAAAGGCGCGCAAGGTGGGAAAGATTGGAGTTTAGGAGTATTTTTTCGTTGGACAGCGAGACGCCGAATTGAGCTTGTGACGCAGAAAAGGAAAACTCAGACAGAGAGTGAGTAGGTGCAACCCTCGTTTCTTCGGAAACGAGGGAACAGTATGGTGAAATAGACATCGTTTGTTTCCGACGAATCTAGGCAGTTCTTCTTCTGCGCGTGGCGGCTCGACTTGGCCGACACGCAAGAAAGAGAAAAGAAAGAAATGAAAGAAGACAACAAGAAAGTCAGCAGAAACAAAGTGCGACGTGCGAGGCTAGCTTAGGCTGTGACTGCGCATGGCGAGTGTCGGCTACTCGCGCAGTTTCAAATTGCGATCCGCGAACAAAGCAACAGCCACAATAACTTTATGATTTCATTGTTTTTACTTGTTCTTTCTTCTCCGTCCGCCAAGAAGGGAAAAAGAAAGTTTTGCTTTCAACTTTCGCACTCTTCCTTCAAAATGCTGAAAGAGAAAAACGAGAAAAGAGACAAAGGCCGAGATGCGTGTAACGTTGATTGTTTGATTTCTGGCTATTTTTGCTTTTCCTGAAAGGCTGCACTTGGCGAGGAACTTCCTCAGAGTTTTTGTATTTTTAATCTCTTTTCAACTCGTCGACAAAATGGTTTCTCATATTTTTTCTGCTTGCAATAGCTGTCACTGGGTCACCGCGATGTCTGTCCAGCGCACCGAAGATGCGACGCAAAGAAATGACAACAAAATCTTTCGTCTCTTTTCTTATTGCGGCGAACCGAACAAGAGACTGAGCATGAGCATGGGCAGGATTGACCAGTGTTTCGCGAGTGCACGGCGAGTTGCGTCGTCTGAGGCAAAGGTGTTTGCTGCCATCTCATCGCTTTCCTTGCCCATGCCCTTGCTGCTTGCGGTGTCAGTTCTTTGCTTTTGATTTTTTCCTGACTGTGCTTGTGCGTTTCTCGCACTTGTCTGTGTGTTGGTTGTCGCGGCTTGGCCTTGTGCCGCCTCTTCTCTGGCTTTTGCTTCTTCCGCGCTGACGGCCGTTAGTGTTTCATTGACTTTTTTTATAGCTGCAGCTGCTTCCTGGCTCAGGATGCATTCTGTTTTGGTCGATGCACCTTTCACGTATTTGGCTTCAGCGGACCTCAGCTGTGCGAGGCTGTCTTCGAGTGCTTTCTTTTCCTTGTCAAGTGTTGAGCTTGATGTCGCGAACGCGTCGTGAAACGCGCTTTCGCTGTCCGCGCCTGAGACACCGCTGTATGTTATCTTGAGGAATTGGCCGAGGACGACGTTTGTTTTGACGTCTGTGGTTCCCGGTTCGTTGATGAGAAGACCTGGTTTGCCTGCGGCGTTGGCTGCGGTGGTGATGAGTGGGCACTTGTTGCTGCCGTCGTTGTCTTCGCCTAGCTTGTTTCTGCCTTCGGCCAGTGCTGCGGAGTTCCACGTCTGGGCCTTAAGTTTGTTGATAGTGTCGGTCCATTGGCCTTCTTGCGGCGCAGTGGTCAAACGCAGTGTGTTGTTTAGTGATGGGCACGTGTCCGCCATCACCTTTTCCTGTCCCTTTTCTGGCTTGTTGCCGCCTGACGCTATGTCCACGCTTGCGTCCAGGCACGATTTTCCGCCACTGTCCTGCGAGCTTGTCCCAACGCTTGCGAGCGTGAGAATGAAGTCTTGAAGTGCTGCGCCGCCTGCCGCGAAGTTGAGCGCAGTGCTGGTTGCGTGTACCGCCTTTTCGCTTGCTGCCTTTGCGTGCTGCGCCGCTGTGTCCGCTTCGCGCCCGAGTGCCTCGAGCGCTTCTTGCCAAGCTCCCTGATCGCTGTCCTGCTCCCCCCGTGCGCCACCCCTCTCCCACAAAGTGTCCGCTGCGCCTCTCAGCCTGCCCTCCGCCGCAGCCGCGCACCGCGCCGCCGTGTGCAGCCTCGTCGCGACAGCTTCGCTAATTGCGCTCGCCTCCTTCAATGTTTGTGCGAAGCTGCAAAGCCCCTCCGCGCCAGCCTGCTTCAGTCCCGCGAGCGCCGTCGCGCTTGCCTGCTCCGCGAACGCAAGTGCGATGACACATAGCAAAACAAGCATTCCTTTCCGCCTTACCTTCGCCGCACGCGAGCGCCTAGGTCCTAGTGGCGCTTCCCTCCGCCCTGCGCCCCCTCGCACGTGCGCTGTCTTTGGCTTCGTCTGCGTTGTGTGCCCTAGCTGCGCCTGTTGCCGCCCACCGCGCTTCGGGCACGACGCTGCATCGCGGCTCGACGGCCGGCGCGTGCCGGTGTCTCCTGTCCTCCCTTCCGCCCCACGCCTGCATGGTCGCGCCGCAGCGTGTCCGCAAACCGGTCTGCATCGATGAAGGAGCCGGGGCCACGTAGGCGCTAGCAGCGTGCGGCAGTCGCTGTCCGCGTGTTCGTTGCTGCGCGGCGGTGCATCACACACTCACCGCCGCTGCCCCGGACTCACAGCAAGGCGCAGATGTGCGCGACCGGCGACGCGCGGCGCGGTGTGCGTTCCTCGGTGAGAATCGCATTCGCCGCCCCTTTGGGTTCAGCGCGCGCACCGCACACCAATTTACGGACACTGGAAACGGGCACGAAACAACGAGGAAGACCGCTGGCCCTCTTGTCAATGTGCGGCGTTGGTCGCATATTGAACCGACCGCCACGTGCGCGTCTGCAGAGCCACGTCTTTTTTCTGTGCTTCGTCAGCGCGGCGAGGTGAGCAATTTCAGCGTCTCGCAGCGCTTCCGCAGTGCGCGGTGGCCGGCAGTGAAATAAGACCGCAGGACGGGGTACAAGGCAACAGCACCACCCAGTCTGCGAAGAAGAGTGCACACACAAACGGAAGCAGAAGCGCATCGCGCGGCGCTAACGCTTGGTCGCGAATGAGCGAGGCGCCGCCTGCACCAACAGGTGCGCTGCCTGGCGAGTCAAAGAAACGACCGGCCAACACACAGCGCGGAAACACGCGAAACGCACACGCAAACACCGACGCATGTGCGCTTCTGCGACCGCCAAAGACGGGGAAAGGCGAACTAACAGCGACAGCAAACGCACACAAAGATGGACTTCGACGACGGACTTCGAAAGGGCGCGGACGCGCAACGGAACCTGGTCGCGGAAGAGCCTCGCAGACCTGGCCCGACCATAGAGCGCGCCGGAGGAAGACGGCACCACACGAGCATCGCGCAAAGGCACAGGAGCAGCGGCGGCGGCAAGGAGACACAGATGAAGCGCGAAGCATCAGCGGGGGTCGGACGCGGAAGACCAGACGACGCGAACAGGCTAAGTCGCCAGCCGCGGCCGCCAACCGTGGCCAAGCCAACGAGTCCTCGCACCGCGGAAAGAAAATCTACGAGAGCAAGAACAACCGGGACGCACCGAGGCAGGCAACGAGAGAACGGCACACGCGACCAAGCGCCTCGACGGCGGTGGATATAAGTTACGGAATTGGCCTTCACCTGGACAGGCAGCAAAAGGAAACCGGGCAAAAGAGAGGCGACGGGGACACGGCATAGCTCCCACGGGAGGACGGCGGCACGCGGGCCGGGAGTCAGAGAGTGCGCGCGAAGGACGTCGGTCAGAGGCGCCGAAGCAACACGTGCCGCTCGAAATGGCAGCAAGGGTTTACGGCCAGGGGTGACCAGTGGGAAGGCGCTTCGACACCTCGCTCGGCGGAAGAGGTGGAGGCCAGGAGGAGGTTGGACACGGCAAGGTGTCCAAGATGAACGCAGGTAGGGCCGGACGGCAACGAGTGAGGGAAGGCACGCCCACGCGCCGGACATAAACTTGTAGGAAACGACGGGAAGACCTGATCGGCGCACAGGAGCGACGGAGCGAAGTGGGGAGAGATATAAGGCACACGCGCCGCGCTAAAGTGTGAGAAAACTGCGACGGAAAGCGAAGGAGAAACAAAGGAGAACGGTCAACCGGCCTCGCGCGCACCGACGCCGCAACGGACGGCACACGCGGGCAAGTGAAAACACGTGACGACGCAAGGAGGAGGGAGCAGGACTGCACAGCGTGAAGAGGGACAAGGCATGAAACACTTGAAGGCAAAAGTGGCGCAGATGGGAGGTATCTTGGCAAGACGTGGCGAGGGAGCGAAGGAGCTGGCCATGAGAGGCATGACGGTGGCAGTGCGGCGAGGGACATGAGCCAGCAACTCTGGGCGCGAAAGAGAAACTGTTTTGCACAGCGGCGCGCGGTGAGAGAAGGCTTGGCGCCAATGCAGAACGGGAGAACCAAAGCGAAGGGGAAAAGGGCACAGGAAAAAACAGGTGAAGGGAGGGGGCACAACGTGCTTTTAAGAAGACAGCGACAAGACACAGGGGGCAGAAGACACACACAGGGGAGAGGCGGCATGGCACCGCGCAACGAGCCACAAGACAGAAAACAAAGAAAAGGTTACCATTTTTTTTTTTTTTTGGAAACCAAAGGAAAGAGAAATGTGAGAGACTTGGGCAAAAAGCTTTTTTTCGTTTTTTGTTTGGTTGCGTGCACTGCTTTGCCAGCTTCTGCACAATGGCGTCGACGATGCTACAGTGCGGGAGTTTGTTTCCACACTTTGGCATACAAAGGACAGCCTGGGAAGATGCACAACTTTTGGACTGAGCAAGCACATCTCAATTTTTTGTGGGTCCTTTCTTCGATGACGACGCAAGGGCGTGAGTCAGATCTGAGAGGAACCAAATAAAGTATCACTCGAAAACAGCAAACTATTGGGAAGCAGGTTTCAGAGATGATTAGGTTTTTGTTTGGAAGCAAAGTTGAGGGGCAAAAATTTCGTACATTTTTTTCTTGCGTTTTTTTTTTCCACGCATGCATCGAAATGGAAATGTTTTTTTAGGGCATGAATGTCGCTTGCAGGATTGCCATGCGAAGGTCGTATCTCTCACGAAGCGACGAAAAGGCTTGCTGCCGCTATTTGCTTTACTGCCCAAGTTGCGCTTGAAAGAAACATCCACAACGTTTTTGAATTTTTCAGTTCTTTCCAGCGTCACGAACAAATGTTTTTTTCTTCTTTTTTTTTAAAAGCGAAGACCCGACAGTGAAGCAGAGCACTGCCTCTGCAGCGCAGCGAAGCATCGCTAGAGGCAGCTAAGAAGGCTTCGTTTTATTGCTTTGGCTTGCGACTTCGAAT
This sequence comes from Trypanosoma vivax, assembly GCA_021307395.1. Taxonomy (NCBI): domain Eukaryota; phylum Euglenozoa; class Kinetoplastea; order Trypanosomatida; family Trypanosomatidae; genus Trypanosoma; species Trypanosoma vivax. Next base: position 72,687 of record SOPI01000288.1, read on the forward strand.
CCGACGAAGGAGAGGGGGAGGCAATTCAATGCTTTAGCGAGTTCATGTTTGGACAGTGCGATTGGCATTTGCTGCGTGCATCGCTCGCCACTCTTTCTTCTGCCAAGCTGGCCTGATTTGCTTTTTCGGCTGCGCGTTGATCAGCACGCTTAAGCGATTGGCTGCTTCTTTCGCCCTCCTGCGGTTCGTATTGCCTGGGTTTTTGATGCTGCACTCTTTCCTCTCTTGTCACCTTGGATGATGCGCGTTGCTGTCGTCCAGTGCGCGTGTTGTTTTGTGTGGCGAGTTGTTGTGGGATATGATTTGTCTTTGTTGTGGCGGGGCGCGGCGCACACATATTGCTGTGCCACTTTGTGTGGTCCGAGACCGTCGTCAACTATCCTTTGGCCCTATCATTCGCAGGGCGCCTTGGTCCAACATAGTGCGTCGCGTCAGTTGGCTTTGGCTTGTTTTTTCTGACGTGGCGGCGCACGTATGCTGAGGTGATGTGTGAGCGCGTCCGGTTCGTCGAATCTTGGTTTGTCCGGTGTGTGTTGCCGAGGCGCGTTGCCATTGGTTGTCCGTCGCTGTGTCATTCAAGGCTGACCTCGAGGAGTTGTTATTGTCTGTCTCATTTTGTTGTTGTAGTGTTTCCGGCAAGGCCAGGCCGCGCTGTCACGGTGTTGCGCTTAATTGTGTCTTTGTTGCCTCGGCTATGTTTTTTATTTGCCGCGCTTCTTGCACAGGCGCTGCCTGTCACGTGTGGACAGCGTTGTTGCAGCACTTTGCGCCTTCGCTGCCACTGCACTTCTCCAGTTCGTGGACCGCCGAACGTCGGTGCGCTCAGGCATGACGCGCCACTGCGCTTGTCTGCGTATGCGCGTGGCCACGCTTGCCAGCACGCGGATGATGTTGTTTCGGTTCGCGGTGCTTGAGGCGACTTGGGCGCAGTGATGCTGACGACCTTCTTGCGTGTTGGTATCCCCTCCGCGTTGGTCCATTGAGCCGACCTCTGCACGTCCTGCCGGTTTGACCGCGTTTTTCTTCTCCTTGTTCAGGCCTTGCGGCGTGTGTTCGTCGTTGCGCTGTTGCTTCTCGAGGTGCCTTGCATCTGCCGCTACGTGCTCTGCTGCGGCGCGTGCGTTCGTCTTGCCGTGCTTGCTAGCAGTGGGCATTTCGTCCGGCCGGTGCTTGGCGCCGTACGGCTCCTTTTTTCCTTTTGCTTTGCGCCGTCGAGCTGGCACTCGCGTTGCTTCGGTCCGTGTTTGCGAGCGTCGCGGCGCGGGCTCGCTCCGCTGGCGTCGCGCCTTATTTCTGACGCGTGACGTCTCGGAGGCGGATGCTTGCGCTGCGCGTTTGGTTGGGCACGCGTTGTCGCGCACTTGGCTCGCGCGGCTTCTTGCCTGCCTGCGCGTGCTGCCACGGCGGTTGCGTTTTGTCGGGGGCGGTGCGGCGGCGTGCTGCGTGCGTGTGCTGCCATGCCCTATGTGTGTCTGCGGAAAGCCAGCTGAAGACGCCGCGCTGAGCAAACAGCTTTAGCCAGCCGCGCCGGCGGCAAGGCGCGTGGCCGCAGACGCTGTTTGCTGCGCGGGCGCGCGGCGTGGGTGTTGGTGCTGACTGGCAAGCGCGTGCGGCTTGGTGTCTGTGCGACCTTCCGCGGTGCGCCGATGCGCGCGCGATGCGGCGGCGAAGGTGACGCCACGCGAAGAGGCTAGTTTCGGGATGGGCGGTAGGTGGCGGCCCTGAGGAGCTCCGACGCTGGGCCGGCGCGCTGGGCTGCGTGGACAACGGCGCGCGCATGCTCGTCTGGGGGACGCAGCCGCGCGGCGACAGGGAAGACGGTGGCAACGAGCTGTCAGGCATGCTCGGTCGCACAAGGGACCAGAAGCGGCGCGGGATTCCTTGTGCGAGAGCCGTGACAACAGGCGCAGCAAACGAAAGGAGACAGTGTGCGAGGCGAGGCAAGGACACGCGCTGCCCAATTGTGTGAGGCGAAAAGCGACGGAACTGAGGACGGGCGCGGGGAGCGGCGGGCAAGGGTGACGGGCGTAGGTGAGGCGCGCGGCGTGCGGGGTGTGCGGTCAAGGGTGTGGCGAGCGGAGGAAGGGCCACGCCAGGGACAGTGGGGGCATGGCGCCGTGGCGTTGGCACACGATAAGGACGCGGTCGCGCGGGCGAAACGGTCATCGCAGAAGACACTGGACGCAACGCGCGGGCAGAGGAAAAGAGCACGAGAGAGACAGTGGGGCGGGCGGGTGGAGCGGGACCGAGGCGCCGTGCGTTGGGTGAGCGGCAGCGCTTGCCGGTGGGAGAAGGAGAAACACAGCACGGCTGAAGCATGTGGGGCTTGCGCGGCAGAAGAAACAAGGGAGTCGTGCCGAGGGAACGAAAAGTGGACGCGCGGAATGCGGGCAAGGCTTCGGTGGGGACAGCACCGTCGAACCGACGCCGGCGGGAAGGGCGGCACATTGGGCATGCGGTGACGGAGAGAGGGAGAGAATGAGACCGAACACGGAAGGAGGGGAGTTTTGCTTGGCACAGTGAGAGTACGTTGTTCACGTTGTGACGCGCGGCGAAGAGCGGAGTTAGCGACACAGATGGCAGGAATGGAGACGATGCGTGCGAAAAGAAACGGCGTCGTCGAGGGGAGCGAATGGGCGGCCAATGTGCGGACGCTGTTGGGCGCGTGAGCTGTGTGCTTTTGCACGAGGTGCGCGCAACAGGAAGGAACACACGAAGGGATAAGGAAAGCCGCAGGCGTGGTAAGTGTCGGGGAGAAGCTGGAACAGATGACGAGGCCATGGAGGACGCAGTGGAAGGAGAAAGGAAGTATTAGGATTATGCGCGGAGCGAAGGGCGTAAGAAAAGGGGAGAGCAGGGAAACAGGCCAGAGAAGCTATGAGACGACGATAGGCGCACACAGCCGAACGCAAAATAGGGCGATGGGAGGGAAAAAAGTTGCACGAGGGGACCTCGGAAAAGCAAAAAAAGGTGGCCGTCGGGAAGGAGGGCGGGCAAGAATTTGTGGCCAGCAGACATCGAAGAGGTTACGCCGAGCAATTGGGTTAGAGCTGGCAGAAAAGGAGAAACACGAAGACACACGCAGGTGCGCAGTGGGGTGAGGAAGTGCAGCCACAAGGAGGGAGGCGAGACTCGCCGTGCGAGTTTAAGCGGCGCAAAGTGAGTAGGACTAAAGCAGACACAGAGTCTAACCGCAGGGACCGAAGGCAACGTAGGAAAACAGAGGATGAGTGAAGTGGTCCGTCGGGTGCGAACAAAGGTTTGTGAAAGAGGCGACCGAACGAAAGGCAAAAGGAAGCACGCAGTGAGAAGACCAACTTTGTGCAAGCAGAGGAATTTTGGAGCATTCGGCTGGCCGCAAGCAAACGAAAAGGAGGCCGGGAACGCGGGCCAGAAGAAGATCGAGAAAGGGCGCAGAAAGATCAAACGCAGCAACTTGCCTGTGGTCACAACTCGCTTAAAAAAAGGCTGAGGGAAGAGAAGCGGTGAGCAGGAAAGTAGCAGCGGAAGGGCGGATGGATGGAAAGCGGCGAAAAATGAAAGGCTGCGCTAAGTACTGCTGGCGTGCTTTCTTTTTTTGGAAAGAGAAGAAAAGGGAGCGCAAGGTGGCAAAGATTGGAGTTTAGGAGTATTTTTTCGTTGGACAGCGCGACGCCGAATTGAGCTTGTGACGCAGCAAAGGAAAACTCAGACAGAGAGTGAGTAGGTGCAACCCTCGTTTCTTCGGAAACGAGTGAACGGTATGGTGAAATAGACATCGTTTGTTTCCGGCGAATCTAGGCAGTTCTTCTTCTGCGCGTGGCGGCTCGACTTGGCCAACACGCAAGAAAGAGAAAGGAAAGAAATGAAAGAAGACAACAAGAAAGTCAGCAGAAACAAAGTGCGACGTGCGAGGCTAGCTTAGGCTGTGACTGCACATGGCGAGTGTCGGCTACTCGCGCAGTTTCAAATTGCGATCCGCGAACAAAGCAACAGCCACAATAACTTTATGATTTCATTGTTTTTACTTGTTCTTTCTTCTCCGCCCGCCCGCCAAGAAGGGAAAAAGAAAGTTTTGCTTTCAACTTTCGCACTCTTCCTTCAAAATGCTGAAAGAGAAAAACGAGAAAAGAGACAAAGGCCGAGATACGTGTAACGTTGATTGTTTGATTTCTGGCTATTTTTGCTTTACCTGAAGAGCTGCACTTGGCGAGGAACTTCCTCAGAGTTTTTGTATTTTTAATCTCTTTTCAACTCGTCGACAAAATGGTTTCTCATATTTTTTCTGCTTGCAATAGCTGTCACTTGGTCACCGCGATGTCTGTCCAGCGCACCGAAGGTGCGACGCAAATAAATGACAACAAAGTCTTTCGTCTCTTTTCTTATTGCGGCGAACCGAGCAAGAGACTGAGCATGGGCATGATTGACCAGTGTTTCGCGAGTGCACGGCGAGTTGCGTCGTCTGAGGCAAGGGTGTTTGCTGCCATCTCATTGCTTTCCTTGCCCATGCCCTTGCTGCTTGCGGTGTCACTTTTTTGCGCTTGATTTTTTCCTGACTGTGCTTGTGCGTGTCTCGCACTTGACTGTGTGTTGGTTGTCGCGGCTTGGCCTTGTGCTGCCTCTTCTCTGGCTTTTGCTTCTTCCGCGCTGATGGCTGTTAGTGTTTCATTGACTTTTTTTATAGCTGCTGCTGCTTCCTGGCTCACGATGCATTCTGTTTTGGTCGATGCACTTTTCACGTATTTCGCTTCAGCGGACCTCAGCTGTGCGAGGCTATTTTCGAGTGCTTTCTTTTCCGCGTCAAGTGTTGATCTTGATGTCGCGAACGCGTCGTGAAACGCGCTGTCGCTGCCGGCGCCAGCTGCACCGTCGTATGTTATCTTGAGGAATTGGCCGAGGACGACGCTTGTTTTGACCTCTTGGCCTTCCGGTGTGGTGATGAGAAGACCTGGCTTGGTTGCGGCGTTGGCTGCGGTGGTGATGAGTGAGCACTTGCTGCTGCCGTCGCTGTCTTCGCCTAGCCTGTCGCCGCCTTCGGCCAGTGCTGCGGAGTTCCACGTCTGGGCCTTAAGTTTGTTGATAGTGTTGGTCCATTGTGCCTTCTTGCGGCGCAGTGGTCAAACGCAGTGTGTTTTTTAGTGATGGGCTCGTCAGCACCATCACCTTTTCCTGTCCCTTTTCTGGCTTGTTGCTGCCTGACGCTATGTCCACGCTTGCGTCCAGGCACGATTTTCCGCCACTGTCCTGCGAGCTTGTCCCAACGCTTGCGAGCGTGAGAATGAAGTCTTGAAGTGCTGCGCCGCCTGCCGCGAAGTTGAGCGCAGTGCTGGTTTCGTGTGCCGCCTTTTCGCTTGCTGCCTTTGCGTGCTGCGCCGCTGTGTCCGCTTCGCGCCCGGGTGCCTCAAGCGCTTCTTGCCAGCTCCCCTGCTCGCTGTCCTGGTCCCCCCGTGCGCCACCTCTCGCCCGCAAAGTGTCCGCTGCGCCTCTCAGCCTGCCCTCCGCCGCAGCCGCGCACCGCGCCGCCGTGTGCAGCCTCTTCGCGACAGCTTCGCTAATTGCGCTCGCCTCCTTCAATGTTTGCGCGAAGCCGCAAAGCTCCTGAGCGCCAGCCTGCTTCAGTCCCGCGAGTGCCGTTGCACTTGCCTGCTCCGCGAACGCAAGTGCGATGACACATAGCAAAACAAGCATTCCTTTCCGCCTTACCTTCGCCGCACGCGAGCGCCTAGGTCCTAGTGGCGCTTCCCTCCGCTCTGCGCCCCCTCGCACGTGCACTGTCTTTGGCTTCGTCTGCGCTGTGTGCCCTAGCTGCGCCTGCCGCCGCCCACCGCACTTCGGGCACGACGCTGCATCGCGGCTCGACGGCCGGCGCGTGCCGGTGTCTCCTGTCCTCCCTTCCGCCCCACGCCTGCATGGTCGCGCCGCAGCGTGTCCGCAAACCGGCCTGCATCGCTGAAGGCCCCGGGACCACGTAGGCGCTAGCAGCGTGCGGCAGTCGCTGGCCGCGTGTTCGTTGCTGCGCGGCGGTGCATCACACACTCACCGCCGCTGCCCCGGACTCACAGCAAGGCGCAGAGCTGCGCGCCCGGCGACGCGCGGCGCGGTGTGCGTCCCTCGGTGAGAATCGCATTCGCCGCCCCTTTGGGTTCAGCGCGCGCACCGCACACCAATTTACGGACACTGGAAACGGGAACGAAACAACGAGGAAGACCGCTGTTCCTCTTGTCAATGTGCGGCGTTGGTCGCATATGGACCGACCGCCGCGTCCGCGTCTGCAGAGCCGCGTCTTTTTTCTGTGCTTCGTCAGCGCGGCGAGGTGAGCAATTTCAGCGTCTCGCAGCGCTTCCGCAGTGCGCGGTGGACGGCAGTGAAATAAGACCGCAGGACGGGGTACAAGGCGACAGCACCGCCCAGTCTGCGAAGAAGAGTGCACACACAAACGGGGACAGAAGCACAACGCGCGGCGCTAACGCTTGGTCGCGAATGAGCGAGGCGCCGCCTGCACCGACAGGTGCGCTGCCTGGCGAGTCAAAGAAACGAACGGCCAACACACAGCGCGGAAACACGCGAAACGCACAAGCAAACACCGACGCATGTGCGTTTTTGCGACCGCCAAAGACGGCGAAAGGCGAACTAACAGCAACAGCAAAGGCGCACAAAGATGGGTTCGACGACGGACTTCGAAAGGGCGCGGCCGCGCAACGGAGCCTGGTCGAGGAAGAGCCTCGCAGACCTGGCCCGACCATAGAGCGCGCCGGAAGAAGACAGCACCACACGCGCATCGCGAAACGGCACACCAGAAGCGGCAAAGGCAAGGACGAACAGATGAAGCGCGAAGCATCAGCGGGGGCCGGACGCGGAAGACCAGACGACACGAACAGGCTAAGTCGCCAGCCGCGGCCGCCAACCGTGGCCGAGCCAACGAGTCCTCGCACCGCGGAAAGAAAATCTACGAGAGCAAGAACAACCGGGAAGCACCGAGGTGGACAACGAGAGAACGGCACACGCGACCAAGCGACTCGACGGCGGTGGATATAAGTTACGGAATTGGCCTTCACCTGGACAGGCAGCAAAAAGAAAACCGGGCAAAAGACAGGCGACGGGGACGCGGCATAGCTCCCACGGGAAGACGGCGGCACGCGGGCCGGCAGTCAGAGAGTGCGCGCGAAGGACGTCGGTCAGAGGCGCCGAAGCAACACGTGCCGCTCGAAATGGCAGCAAGGGTTTACGGCCAAGGGTGACCAGTGGGAAGGCGCTTCGACACCTCGCTCGGCGGAGGAGGTGGAGGCCACGAGGAGGTTGGACACGGCAAGGTGTCCGAGATGAACGCAGGTAGGGCCGGACGGCAACGAGTGAGGGAAAGCACGCCCACGCGCCGGACATAAACTTGTAGGAAGCGACGGGAAGACCTGATCGGCGCACAGGAGCGACGGAGCGAAGTGGGGAGAGATATAAGGCACACGCGCCGCGCTAAAGTGTGAGAAAACTGCAACGGAAAGCGAAGGAGAAACAAAGGAGAACGGTCAACCGGCCTCGCGCGCACCAACGCCGCAACTGACGGCACACGCGGGCAAGTGAAAACACGTGACGAAGCAAGGAGGAGGGACCAGGACTGCACAGCGTGAAGAGGGACAAGGCATGAAACACTTGAAGGCAAGCAGTGGCGCAGACGGGAGGGTAGCTTGGCAAGACGTGGCGAGGGAGCGAAGGAGCTGGCCATGAGAGGCATGAAGGTGGCAGTGCGGCGAGGGACATGAGCCAGCAACTCTGGGCGCGAAAGAGAAGCTGTTTTGGCACAGCGGAGCGCGGTGAAAGAAGGCTTGGCGCCAATGCGAGACAAGAAGCGAAGCGAAGGGGAAAAGGGCACAGGAAGAAAACAGGTGAAGCGAGGGGGCACAACGTGCTTTTAAGAAGACAGCGACAAGACACAGGGGCGCAGAAGACACACACAGGGGAGAGGCGGCATGGGACCGCGCAAAGAACCACAAGACACAAAACGAAAGAAAAGGTTACCATTTTTTTTTTTATTTTTTTGGGAAACCAAAAGAAAGAGAAATGTGAGAGACTTGGGCAAAAAGCTTTTTATCGTTTTTTGTTTGGCTGCGTGCGCTGCTTTGCCAGGCTTCTGCACAATGGCGTCGACGATGCTACAGTGCGGGAAGTTTGTTTCCACACTTTGGCATACAAAGGACAGCCTGGGAAGATGCACGACTTTTGGACTGAACAAGCACATCTCAATTTTTTGTGGGTCCTTTCTTCGATGACGACGCAAGCGCGTGAATCAGATCTGAGAGGAAACCAAATAAAGTATCACTCGAAAACAGCAAACTATTGGGAAGCAGGTTTCAGAGTTAATTAGCGTTTTTGTTTGGAAGCAAAGTTGCGGGGCAAAAACTTCGTACATTTTTTTCTTGCGTTTTTTGTTTTTTTTTTTCACGCATGTATCGAAGTGGAAATGTTTTTTTAGATGCATGAATGTCGCTTGCAGGATTGCCATGCGAAGGACGTATCTCTCACGAAGCGACGAAAAGTCTTGCTGCCGCTATTTGCTTTACTGCCGCCAAGGTGCGCTTGAAAGAAACACTCCACAACGTTTTTGAATTTTTCAGTTTCTTTCCAGCGTCACGAACAAATGTTTTACTCTTCTTTTTTTTTTAAAGCGAAGACCCGACAGTGAAACAGAGCACTGCCTCTGCAGCGCAGCGAAGCATCGCTAGAGGCAGCTAAGAAGGCTTCGTTTTATTGCTTTGGCTTGCGACTTCGAATCCGACGAAGGAGAGGGGGAGGCAATTCAATGCTTTAGCGAGTTCATGTTTGGACAGCGCGATTGGCATTTGCTGCGTGCATCGCTCGCCACTCTTTCTTCTGCCAAGCTGGCCTGCTTTGCTTTTTCGGCTGCGCGTTGATCAGCACGCTTAAGCGATTGGCTGCTTCTTTCGCCCTCCTGCGGTTCGTTTTGCCTGGGTTTTTGATGCTGCACTCTTTCCTCTCTTGTCACCTTGGATGATGCGCGTTGCGCTGGCCTTCCAGTGCGCGTGTCGTTTTGTGTGGCGAGTTGTTGTGGGATATGATGCGTCTTTGTCTGTGGCGGGGCGCGGCGCACACATATTGCTGTGCCACTGCTGTGCGGTCCGAGACCGTCGTCAACTATCCTTTGACCCTATCATTCGCAGGGCGCCTTGGTCCAACATAGTGCGTCGCGTCAACTGGCCTTGGCTTGTTTTTTCTGACGTGGCGGCGCACGCTATGCTGAGGTGATGTGTGAGCGCGTCTTGTTCGTCGAATCTTGGTTTGTCCGGTGTTGTGTTGCCGAGGCGCGTTGCCAATTGTTTGTCCGTCGCTGTGTCATTCAAGGTCTGACCTTGAGGAGTTGTTATTGTCTGTGCTCATTTTGTTGTTGTAGTTGTTCTCCACGCAAGGCCAAGGCCGCGCCGTCACGGTGTTGCTGCTTAATTGTGTCGCTGTTGCCTCGGCTATGTGCTTTATTTGCCGCGCTTCTTGCACAGGCGCTGCCTGTCACGTGTGGACCGCGTTGTTGCAGCACTTTGCGCCTTCGGTGCCACTGCACTTCTCCAGTTCGTGGACCGCCGAACGTCGGTGCGCTCAGGCATGACGCGTCACTGCGCTTGTGTGCGTATGCGCGTGGCCACGCTTGCCAGCACGCGGACGATGTTGTTTCGGTCTCGCGGTGCTTGAGGCGACTTTGGGCGCAGTGATGCTGACGACCTTCTTGCGTGTTGGTATCCCCTCCGCGTTGGTCCATTGAGCCCGACCTCTGCACGTCCTGCCGGTTTGACCGCGTTTTTCTTCTCCTTGTTCAGGCCTTGCGGCGTGTGTTCGTCGTTGCGCTGGTGCTTCTCGAGGTGCCTTGCATCTGCCGCTACGTGCTCTGCTGCGGCGCGTGCGTTCGTCTCGGCGTGCTTGCTAGCAGTGGGCATTTCGTCCGGCCGGTGCTTGGCGCCGTACGGCTCCTTTTTTCCTTTTGCTTTGCGGCGTCGAGCTGGCACTCGCGTTGTTTCGGTCCGTGCTTGCGAGCGCCGCGTTGCGGGCTCGCTCCGCTGGCGTCGCGCCTTATTTCTGACGCGTAACGTCGCGGAGGCGGATGCTTGCGCTGCGCGTTTGGTTGGGCACGCGTTGTCGCGCACTTGGCTCGCGCGGCTTCTTGCCTGCCTGCGCGTGCTGCCACGGCGGTTGCGTTTTGTCGGGAGCAGTGCGGCGGCGTGTTGCGTGCGTGTGCTGCCATGCGTCTATGTGTGTCTGCGGAAAGCCAGCTGAAGGCGGCGCGCTGAGCAAACAGCTTTAGCCAGCCGCGCCGGCGGCAAGGCGCGTGGCCGCAGACGCTGTTTGCTGCGCGGGTGCGCGGCGGGGTGTTGGTGCTGACTGGCAAGCGCGTGCGGCTTGGTGTCTGTGCGACCGTCTGCGGTGCGCCGATGCGCGCGCGATGCGGCGGCGAAGGTGACGCCACGCGAAGAGGCTAGTTTCGGGATGGGCGGGAGGTGGCGGCCCTGAGGAGCTCCGACGCTGGGCCGGCGCGCTGGGCTGCGTGGACAAGGGCGCGCGCATGCTCGTCTTGGGGGACGCAGCCGCGCGGCGACAGGGCAGGCGGTGGCAGCGAGCTGTCAGGCATGCTCGGTCGCACAAGGGAACGCAAGCGGCGCGGGATTCCTTGTGCGAGAACCGTGAGAACAGGCGCAGCAAACGAAAGGAGACAGTGTGCGAGGCGAGGCAAGGGCACGCGCTGCCCAGTTGTGTGAGGCGAAAAGCGACGGTACTGAGGACGGGAGCGGGGAGCAGCGGGCAAGGGTGACGGGCGTAGGTGCGGCGCGCGGCGTGCGGGGTGTGCGGTCAAGGGTGTGGCGAGCGGAGGAAGGGCCACGCCAGGGAACGTGGGGGAATGGCGCCGTGGCGTTGGCACACGATAAGGACGCGGTCGCGCGGGCGCAAGTACCCGGACGCGCAACGATCATCGCAGAAGACAATGAACGCAACGCGCGGCGCAGAGGAAAAGAGCCACGAGAGAGACAGAGGGGCGGTGCGGGGTGGAGCGGGACCGAGGCGCCGTGCGTTGGGTGAGCGGCAGCGCTTGCCGGTGGGAGAAGGAGAAACACAGCACGGCTGAAGCATGTGGGGCTTGCGCGGCAGAAGAAACAAGGGAGTCGTGCCGAGGGAACGAAAAGTGGACGCGCGGAAATGCGGGCTGGGCTCGACGGGGACAGCGCCGTCGAACCGATGCCGGCAGGAAGAGCGGCACATTGGGCATGCGGTGACGGAGAGAGGGTGAGAATGAGACCGAACACGGAAAGAGGGGAGTTTTGCTTGGCACCGTGAGAGTCTCTTGTTCACGTTGTGACGCGCGGCGAAGGGCGGAGTTAGCGACACAGGTGGCAGGAATGGAGACGATGCGTGCGAAAAGAGACCGCGTCGTCGAGGGGAGCGAATGGGCGGCCAATGTGCGGACGCTGTTGGGCGCGTGAGCTGTGTGCCTTTGCACGAGGTGCGCGCAACAGGAAGGAACACACGAAGGGATAAGGAAAGCCGCAGGCGTGGTACGTGTCGGGGAGAAGCTGGAACACATAAAGAGGCCATGGAGGACGCAGTGGAAGGAGAAGGGAAGTATTAGGATTATGCGCGGAGCGAAGGGCGTAAGAAAAGGGGAGAGCAGGGAAAGCAGGCCAGAGAAAATATGAGACGACGCTAGGCGCACACAGCCGAACGCAAAATAGGGCGATGGGATGGAAAAAAGTTGCACGAGGGGACCTCGGAAAAGCAAAAAAAGGTGGCCGTCGGGAAAGAGGGCGGGCAAGAATTTGTGGCCAGCAGACATCGAAGAGGTTACGCCGAGCAATTGGGTTAGAGCAAGCAGAAAAGGAGAATCACGGCGAAACATGCAGGTGCGCAGTGCACTGAGGAAGTGCAGCCACAAGGAGGGAGGCGAGACTCGCCGTGCGAGTTTAAGCGGCGCAAAGTGAGTAGGACTAAAGACGACGAAACGTCTAAGCGCAGGGACCGAAGGCAACGTAGGAAACCAAGAGGATGAGTGAAGTGGTGCGTCGGCTGCGAACAAAGGTTTGTGAAAGAGACGACCGAACGAAACGCAAGAGGAAACACGCAGTGAGAAGACCAACTTTGTGCAAGCAGAGGAATTTTGGAGCAGTCGGCTGGCCGCAAGCAAACGCAAAGGAGTGGAGGAACGCGGGCCAGAGGAAGATCGAGAAAGGGCGCAGAAAGATCAAACGCAGCAACTTGCCTGTGGTCACAACTCGCTTAAAAAAAGGCTGGGCGAAGGGAAGCGGTGTAGCAGGAAAGTAGCAGCGGAAGGGCGGATGGATGGAAAGCGGCGAAAAATGAAAGGCTGCGCTAAGTACTGCTGGCGTGCTTTCTTTTTTTGGAAAGAGAAGAAAAGGGAGCGCAAGGTGGAAAAGATTGGAGTTTAGGAGTATTTTTTCGTTGGACAGCGCGACGCCGAATTGAGCTTGTGACGCAGCAAAGGAAAACTCAGACAGAGAGTGAGTAGGTGCAACCCTCGTTTCTTCGGAAACGAGTGAACGGTATGGTGAAATAGACATCGTTTGTTTCCGGCGAATCTAGGCAGTTCTTCTTCTGCGCGTGGCGGCTCGACTTGGCCAACACGCAAGAAAGAGAAAGGAAAGAAATGAAAGAAGACGACAAGAAAGTCAGCAGAAACAAAGTGCGACGTGCGAGGCTAGCTTAGGCTGTGACTGCACATGGCGAGTGTCGGCTACTCGCGCAGTTTCAAATTGCGATCCGCGAACAAAGCAACAGCCACAATAACTTTATGATTTCATTGTTTTTACTTGTTCTTTCCTCTCCGCCCGCCCGCCAAAAAAGGGAAAGAGAAAGTTTTGCTTTCAACTTTCGCACTCTTCCTTCAAAATGCTGAAAGAGAAAAACGAGAAAAGAGACAAAGGCCGAGATACGTGTAACGTTGATTGTTTGATTTCTGGCTATTTTTGCTTTACCTGAAGAGCTGCACTTGGCGAGGAACTTCCTCAGAGTTTTTGTATTTTTAATCTCTTTTCAACTCGTCGACAAAATGGTTTCTCATATTTTTTCTGCTTGCAATAGCTGTCACTTGGTCACCGCGATGTCTGTCCAGCGCACCGAAGGTGCGACGCAAAGAAATGACAACAAAATCTTTCGTCTCTTTTCTTATTGCGGCGAACCGAACAAGAAAAAGAACATGAGACTGAGCATGAGCATGATTGACCAGTGTTTCGCGAGTGCACGACGACTTGCGTCGTCTGAGGCAAGGGTGTTTGCTGCCATCTCATCGCTTTCCTTGCCCATGGCCTTGCTGCTTGCGGTGTCACTTCTTTGCTTTTGATTTTTTCCTGACTGTGCTTGTGCGTGTCTCGCACTTGACTGTGTGTTGGTTGTCGCGGCTTGGCCTTGTGCTGCCTCTTCTCTGGCTTTTGCTTCTTCCGCGCTGATGGCCGTTAGTGTTTCATTGAGTTTTTTTATAGCTGCTGCTGCTTCCTGGCTCAGGATGCGTTCTGTTTTGGTCGATGCACTTTTCACGTGGCTGGCTTCAGCGGACCTCAGCTGTGCGAGGCTGTCTTCGAGTGCTTTCTTTTCCTTGTCAAGTGCTGAGCTTGATGTCGCGAACGCGTCGTGAAACGCGCTGTCGCTGCTGGCGCCTGATGCACCGTCGTACGTTATCTTGAGGAATTGGCCGAGGACGACGCTTGTTTTGACGTCTGTGGTTCCCGGTGTGGTGATGAGAAGACCTGGCTTGGTTGCGGCGTTGGCTGCGGTGGTGATGAGTGGGCACTTGTTGCTGCCGTCGTTGTCTTCGCCTAGCTTGTTGCTGCCTTCGGCCAGTTGTGCGGAGTTCCACGTCTGGGCCTTAAGTTTGTTGATAGTGTCGGTCCATTGGCCTTCTTGTGGCGCAGTGGTCAAACGCAGTGTGTTTTTTAGTGATGGGCTCGTCAGCACCATCACCTTTTCCTGTCCCTTTTCTGGCTTGTTGCTGCATGACGCTATGCCCACGCTTGCGTCCAGGCACGATTTTCCGCCACTGTCCTGCGAGCTTGTCCCAACGCTTGCGAGCGTGAGAATGAAGTCTTGAAGTGCTGCGCCGCCTGCCGCGAAGTTGAGCGCAGTGCTGGTTGCTGTTGCCGCCTTTTCGCTTGCTGCCTTTGCGTGCTCCGCCGCTGTGTCCGCTTCGCGCCCGAGTGCCTCAAGCGCTTCTTGCCAGCTCCCCTGATCGCTGTCCTGCTCCCCTCGTGCGCCACCTCTCGCCCGCAAAGTGTCCGCTGCGCCTCTCACACTGCCCTCCGCCGCAGCCGCGCACCGCGCCGCCGTGTGCAGCCTCGTCGCGACAGCTTCGCTAATTGCGCTCGCCTCCTTCAATGTTTGCGCGAAGCTGCAAAGCTCCTCCGCGCCAGCCTTCTTCAGTCCCGCGAGTGCCGTTGTTCTTGCCTGCTCCGCGAACGCAAGTGCGATGACACATAGCAAAACAAGCATTCCTTTCCGCCTTACCTTCGCCGCACGCGAGCGCCTAGGTTCTAGTGGCGCTTCCCTCCGCCCTTTGCCCCCTCGCACGTGCCCTTTCTGTGGCTTCGTCTGCGCTGTGTGCCCTAGCTGCACCTGCCGCCGCCCACCGCACTTCGGGGACGACGCTGCATCGCGGCTCGACGGCCGGCGCGTGACGGTGTCTCCTGTCCTCCCTTCCGCCCCCCGCCTGCATGTTCGCGCCGCAGCGTGTCCGCAAACCGGCCTGCATCGCTGAAGGCCCCGGAACCACGTAGGCGCTAGCAGCGTGCGGCAGTCGCTGTCCGCGTCTTCGTTGCTGCTCGGCGGTGCATCACACTCACCGCCGCTGCCCCGGACTCACAGCAAGGCGCAGATGTGCGCGACCGCAGACGCGCGGTGCGGTGTGCGTTCCTCGGTGAGAATCGCATTCGCCGCCCCTTTGGGTTCAGCGCGCGCACCGCACACCAATTTACGGACACTGGGAACGGGAACGAAACAACGAGGAAGACCGCTGTTCCTCTTGTCAATGTGCGGCGTTGGTCGCATATGGATCGACCGCCGCGTCCGCGTCTGCAGAGCCACGTCTTTTTTCTGTGCTTCGTCAGCGCGGCGAGGTGAGCAATTTCAGCGGCTCGCAGCGCTTCCGCAGTGCGCGGTGGCCGGCAGTGAAATAAGACCGCAGGACGGGGTGCAAGGCAACAGCACCGCCCAGTCTGCGAAGAAGAGTGCACACACAAACGGGGACAGAAGCACATCACGCGGTGCTAACGCTTGGTCGCGAATGAGCGAGGCGCCGCCTGCACCAACAGGTGCGCTGCCTGGCGAGTCAAAGAAACGACCGGCCAACAGCCAGCGCGGAAACACGCGAAACGCACACGCAAACACCGACGCATGTGAGCTTCTGCGACCGCCAAAGAGGGGGAAAGGCGAACTAACAGCAACAGCAACGGCGCACAAAGATGGACTTCAGCGACGGACTTCGAAAGGGCGCGGACGCGCAACGGAGCCTGGTCGCGGAAGAGCCTCGCAGACCTGGCTCGACCATAGAGCGCAACGGAGGAAGACGGCACCACACGCGCATCGCGCAAAGGCACACCAGCAGCGGCGAAAGCAAGGACGAACAGGTGAAGCGCGAAGCATCAGCGGGGGCCGGAAGCGGAAGACCAGACGACGCGAACAGGCTAAGTCGCCAGCCGCGGCCGCCAACCGTGGCCGAAGCAACGAGTCCTCGCACCGCGGAAAGAAAATCTACGAGAGCGAGAACAAGCGGGAAGCACCGAGGCGGGCAACGAGAGAACGGCGCACGCGACCAAGCGACTCGACGGCGGTGGATATAAGTTACGGAATTGGCCTACACCTGGACAGGCAGGAAAAGGAAACCGGGCAAAAGAGAGGCGGCGGGGACACGGCATAGCACCCACGGGAAGACGGCGGCGCGCGGGCCGGGAGTCAGAGAGTGCGCGCGAAGGACGTCGGTCAGAGGCGCCGAAGCAACACGTGCCGATCGAAATGGCAGCAAGGGTTTACGGCCAAGGGTGACCAGTGGGAAGGCGCTTCGACACCTCGCTCGGCGGAAGAGGTGGAGGCCAGGAGGAGGTTGGACACGGCAAGGTGTCCAAGATGAACGCAGGTAGGGCCGAGGAGCATCGAGTGAGGGAAGGCACGCCCACGCGCCGGACATAAACTTGTAGGAAGCGACGGGAAGACCTGATCGGCGCACAGGACAGGAGGAGCAAAGTGGGGAGAGATATAAGGCACACTTGCCGCACTAAAGTGTGAGAAAACTGCGACGGAAAGCGAAGGAGAAACAAAGGAGAACGGTCAGCCGGCCTCGCGCGCGCCGACGCCGCAAGGGACGGCACACGCGGGCAAGTGAAAACACGTGACGAAGCAAGGAGGAGGGGGCAGGACTGCACAGCGTGATGAGGGGCAAGGCATGAAAAACTTGAAGGCAAGCAGTGGCGCAGACGGGAGGGTAGCTTGGCAAGACGTGGCGAGGGAGCAAAGGAGCTGGCCATGAGAGGCATGACGGTGGCAGTGCGGCGAGCGACATGAGCAAGCCACTCTGGGCGCGAAGGAGAAACTGTTTTGACACAGCGGAGCGCGGTGAAGGAAGGCTTGGCGCCAATGCGAGACAAGAAGCGAAGCGAAGGGGAAAAGGGCACAGGAAGACAACAGGTGAAGCGAGGGGAAACAGCGTGCTTTTAAGAAGACAGCGACAAGACACAGGGGCGCAGAAGACACACACAGGGGAGAGGCGGCATGGGACCGCGCAAAGAACCACAAGACAGAAAACGAAAGAAAAGGTTACCATTTTTTATTCTCTCTTTTTTTTTGGGAAACCAAAAGAAAGAGAAATGTGAGAGACTTGGGCAAAAAGCTTTTTATCGTTTTTTGTTTGGCTGCGTGCGCTGCTTTGCCAGGCTTCTGCGCAATGGCGTCGACGATGCTACACTGCGGGAAGTTTGTTTCCACACTTTGGCATACAAAGGACAGCCTGGGAAGATGCACGACTTTTGGACTGAGCAAGCACATCTCAATTTTTTGTGGGACCTTTCTTCGATGACAACTCAAGCGAGTGAGTCAGATCTGAGAAGGAACCAAATAAAGTATCACTCGAAAACAGCAAACTATTGGGAAGCAGGTTTCAGAGTTAATTAGTGTTTTTGTTTGGAAGCAAAGTTGCGGGGCAAAAATTTCGTACATTTTTTTCTTGCGTTTTTTTTCTCACGCATGTATCGAAATGGAAATGTTTTTTTAGATGCATGAATGTCGCTTGCAGGATTGCCATGCGAAGGTCGTATCTCTCACGTAGCGACGAAAAGGCTTTCTGCCGATATTTGCTTTACTGCCGCCAAGGTGCGATTGAAAGAAACAATCCGAAACGTTTTTGAATTTTTCAGTCTCTTTCCAGCGTCACGAACAAACGTTTTACTCTTCTTTTTTTTTAAAAGCGAAGACCCGACAGTGAAGCAGAGCACTGCCTCTGCAGCAAAGCGAAGAATCGCTAGAGGCAGCTAAGAAGGCGTCGTTTTTTTGCTTTGGCTTGCGACTTCGAATCCGACGAAGGAGAGGGGGAGGCAATTCAATGCTTTAGCGAGTTCATGTTTGGACAGCGCGATTGGCATTTGCTGCGTGCACCGCTCGCCACTCTTTCTTCTGCCAAGCTGGCCTGCTTTGCTTTTTCGTGTGCGCGTTGATCAGCACGCTTAAGCGATTGGCTGCTTCGTTCGCCCTCCTGCGGTTCGTGTTGCCTGGGTTTTTGATGCTTCACTCTTTCCTCTCTTGTCACCTTGGATGATGCGCGTTGCGCTGGCCTTCCAGTGCGCGTGTCGTTTTGTGTGCCGAGTTGCTGTGGGATATGATTCGTCTTTGCTTGTGGCGGGGCGCGTCGCACACATATTGCTGTGCCACTGCTGTGCGTTCCGAGACCGTCGTCAACTATCCTTTGACCCTATCATTCTCAGGGCGCCTTGGTCCAACTTAGTGCGTCGCGTCAGTTGGCTTTGGCTTGTTTTTTCTGACGTGGCGCCGCACGCTATTGTGAGGTGATGTGTGAGCGCGTCCGTTTCGTCGAAGCTTGGTTTGTCCGTTGTTGTGTTGCCGAGGCGCGTTGCCAATTGTTTGTCCGTCGCTGTGTCATTCAAGGTCTGACCTTGAGGAGTTGTTATTGTCTGCGCTCATTTTGCTGTTGTAGCTGTTCTCCGCGCAAGGCCGAGGCCGCGCCGTCACGTGGTTGCCGCTTAATTGTGTCGCTGTTGCCTCGGCTATGTTTTTTATTTGCCGCTGTTCTTGCACAGGCGCTGCCTGTCACGTGTGGACAGCGTTGTTGCAGCACTTTGCGCCTTCGCTGCCACTGCACTTCTCCAGTTCGTGGTGCTGCGAACGGCGGTGCGCTCAGGCATGACGCGTCACTGCGCTTGTGTGCGTATGCGCGTGGCCTCGCTTTCCAGCACGCGGATGATGTTGTTTTGTTTTCGCGGTTCTTGAGTCGACGGTGGGCGCAGTGATGCTGACGACCTTCTTGCTTGTTGGTATCCTCTCCGCGTTGGTCCATTGAGCCCGACCTGTGCACGTCCTGCCGGTTTGACCGCGTTTTTCTTCTCCTCGTTCAGGCCTTGCGTCTCGTGTTCGTCGTTGGGCTGCTGCTTCTCGAGTTGCCTGCGCGTCTGCCGCTACGTGCTCTGCTGCGGCGCGTGCGTTCGTCTTGGCGTGCTTGCTAGCAGTGGGCATTTCGTCCGGCCGGTGGTTTGCGCCGTACGGCTGCTTTTTTCATTTTGCTTTGCGGCGTCGAGCTGGCACTCGCGTTGTATCGGTCCGTGTTTGCGAGCGTCGCGTCGCGGGCTCGCTCCGCTGGCGTCGCGCCTTATTGTTGACGCGTGACGTCTCGGAGGCGGATCTCTGCGCGGCGCGTTCGGTTGGGCACGCGTTGTCGCGCACCTGGCTCGCGCGTCTTCTTGCCTTGCTGCGCGTGCTTTCACGGCGGTTGCGTTTTGTCGGGAGCGGTGCGGCGGCTTTCTGCGTGCGTGTGCTGCCATGCCCCTGTGTGTGTTTGCGGAACGCCAGCTGAACGCGCCGCGCTGAGCAAACAGCTTTAGCCAGCCGCGCCGGCGGCAAGGCGCGTGGCCGCAGACGCTGTTTGCTGCGCGGGCGCGCGGCGGGGTGTTGTTTGTGACTGGCAAGCGCGTGCGGCTTGGTGTCTGTGCGACCGTCTGCGGTGCGCCGATGCGCGCGCGATGCGGCGGCGAAGGTGACGCCACGCGAAGAGGCTAGTTTCGGGATGGGCGGGAGGTGGCGGCCCTGAGGAGCTCCGACGCTGGGCCGGCGCGCTGGGCTGCGTGGGCAAGGGCGCCCGCATTGTCGTCGCGGGGGACGCACTTGCGCGGCGACAGGGCAGACGGTGGCAGCGAGCTGTCAAGCATGCTCGGTCGCACAAGGGGCCAGGCGCGGCGCGGGATTCCTTGTGCGAGAGCCGTGACAACAGGCGCAGCAAACGAAAGGAGACAGTGTGCGCGGCGAGGCAAGGACACGCGCTGCCCAATTGTGTGAGGCGAAACGCGACGGAACTGAGGACGGGAGCGGGGAGCGGCGGGCAAGGGTGACGGGCGTAGGTGCGGCGCGCGGCGTGCGGAGTGTGCGGTCAAGGGTGTGGCGAGCGGAGGAAGGGCCACGTCAGGGACAGTGGGGGCATGGCGCCGTGGCGTTGGCACAGGATACGGACGCGGTCGCGCGGGCGAAACGGTCATCGCAGAAGACAATGAATCAAACGCGCGGCGCAGAGGAACAGAGACACGAGGCAGCTAGAGGGAACAGAGGGGTGGAGCGGGGCCGATTCGCCGTGCGTTGGGTGAGCGGCAGCGCTTGCCGGTGGGAGAAGGAGAAACACAGCACGCGTGGGAGCTGTGGGGCTTGCGCGGCAGAAGAAACAAGGGAGTCGTGCCGAGGGACAGAAAAGTAGACGCACGGAAATGCGGGCAAGGCCTCGACTGGGGACAGCACCGTCGAACCGATGCCGCAGGGAAGGGCGGCACATTTGGCATGCGGTGACGGAGAGAGGGAGAGGAAGGCACTGAGAGGCACCGCGGAAAGAGGGGAGTTTTGCTTGGCACAGTGAGAGTCTCTTGTTCACGTTGTGACGCGCGGCGGAGAGCGGAGTTAGCGACACAGGTGGCAGGTGAGGAGACGATGCGTGCGAAAAGGATCGGCGTCGTCGAGGGGAGCGAATGGGCGGCCAATGTGGGGACGCTGTTGGTCGCGTGAGCTTTGTGCCTTTGCACGAGGTGCGAGCGACACAAAGGAACACACGAAGGGATAAGGAAAGCCGCAGGCGTGGTTTGTGTCGGGGAGTAGGTGAACAGATAAAGAGGACATGGAGGACGCAGTGGAAGGAGAAAGGAAGTATTAGGATTATGCACGGAGCGAAGGGCGTAAGAAAAGGGGAGGGGCGAGGAAGCAGGCCAGAGGAAATGTGAGACAACGATGGGCGCACGCAGGCGAACGCAAAATAGGGAAACGGAACGGAAAAAAGTTGCACGAGGGGACCTCGGAAAAGCAAACAGCAAAGTTTGACATCGGGCGAGAGGGTGGGCAAGAATTTGCAGCCAGCAGACATCGAAGAGGTTACGCCGAGGAATCGGGTTAGAGCTGGCAGAAAAGGAAAAGAACGAAGAAACACGCATGTGCGCAGTGGGGTGAGGTCTCGCAGCCACAAGGAGGGAGGCGAGACTCGCCGTGCGAGTTTAAGCGGCGCAAAGTGAGTAGGACTAAAGCAGACGCAGAGTCTAAGCGCAGGGACAAAAAGCAACGTAGGAAACCAACAGGATGAGTGAAGTGGTGCGTCGGCTGCGAACGAAGGTTTGTGAAAGAGACGACCGAACGAAAGGCAAGAGGAAGCACGCAGTGAGAAGACCAACTTTGTGCAAGCAGAGGTAACTTGGAGCATTCGTTTGGCCGCAAGCAAACGCAAAGGAGGCCGGGAACGCGAAGAAGAGGAAGATCGAGAAAGGACGCAGAAAGATCAAGAGCAGCAACTTGCCTGTGATCACAACTCGCTTAAAAAAAGGCTGAGGGAAGGGAAGCGGTGTAGCAGGAAAGTAGCAGCGGAAGGGCGGATGGATGGAAAGCGGCGAAAAATGAAAGACTGCGCTAAGTACTGCTGGCCTGCTTTCCTTTTTTTGGAAAGAGAAGAAAAGGCGCGCAAGGTGGGAAAGATTGGAGTTTAGGAGTATTTTTTCGTCGGACAGCGAGACGCCGAATTGAGCTTGTGACGCAGAAAAGGAAAACTCAGACAGAGAGTGAGTAGTTGCAACCCTCGTTTCTTCGGAAACGAGTGAACGGTATGGTGAAATACACCCCGTTTGTTTCCGACGAATCTAGGCAGTTCTTCTTCTGCGCGTGGCGGCTCGACTTGGCCGACACGCAAGAAAGAGAAAGGAAAGAAATGAAAGAAGACAACAAGAAAGTCAGCAGAAACAAAGTGCGACGTGCGAGGCTAGCTTAGGCTGTGACTGCGCATGGCGAGTGTCGGCTACTCGCGCAGTTTCAAATTGCGATCCGCGAACAAAGCAACAGCCAGCATAACTTTATGATTTCATTGTTTTTACTTGTTCTTTCTTCTCCGTCCGCCAAGAAGGGAAAAAGAAAGTTTTGCTTTCAACTTTCGCACTCTTACTTCAAAATGCTGAAAGAAAAAAACGAGAAAAGAGAGAAAGGCCGAGATGCGTGTAACGTTGATTGTTTGATTTCTGGCTATTTTTGCTTTACCTGAAAAGCTGCACTTGGCGAGGAACGTCCTCAGATGTTTTGTATTTTTAATCTCTTTTCAACTCGTCGACAAAATGGTTTCTCATATTTTTTCTGTGTGCAATAACTGTCACTTGTCCACCGCGATGTCTGTCCAGCGCACCGAGGGTGCGACGCAAATAAATGACAACAAAGTCTTTCGTTTCTTTTCTTATTGCGGCGAACCGAACAAGAGACTGAGCAAGAGCATGATTGACCAGTGTTTCGCGAGTGCACGGCGACTTGCGTCGTCTGAAGCAAGGGTGTTTGCTGCCATCTCATCGCTTTCCTTGCCCATGGCCTTGCTGCTTGCGGTGTCACTTTTTTGCTTTTGATTTTTTCCTGACTGTGCTTGTGCGTGTCTCGCACTTGACTGTGTGTTGGTTGTCGCGGCTTGGCCTTGTGCTGCCTCTTCTCTGGCTTTTGCTTCTTCCGCGCTGATGGCTGTTAGTGTTTCATTGACTTTTTTTATAGCTTCTTCTGCTTCCGGGCCCAGGATGCATTTTGGTTCGGTCGATGCACTTTTCACGTATTTGTGTTCATCGGACGTCAGCTGTGCGAGGCTTCTTTCGAGTGCTTTCTTTTCCTCTGCAAGTCTCGATCCTGAGTCTTTGAACGCGTCGTGAAACGCGTTGTCGCTGTCGTCGCTATGTGCACCCGCGTACGTTATCTTGAGGAATTGGCCGAGGACGACGCTTGTTTTGACGTCTTTGGTTTCCGTTGCGGTGATGAGAAGACCGGGTTTTCCTGGTCCGTTGTTCGCGGTCGTGATGAGTGGGCACTTGTTGCTGTCGTCGTTGGCCTGGCCTAGCTTGTGCGCGCCGTCGGCCAGTAGCGCGGATGTCCACTGAGGGGCCTCAAGTTTGCTGATGATATGTTTCCATTGGTCCGCTTTCGGCGCAGTGGTCAAACGCAGTGTGGTGTTTAGTGATGGGCACGTTGTCTCCATCACCTTTTCCTGTCCCGTTTCTGGCTTGCCTGTGCTTTTCGCCACGGCCACGTCCTTGTTTAGGCACGATTTGCCTGTGTTGTCCTGCGAGCTTGTCCCAACGCTTGCGAGCGTGAGAATGAAGTCTTGAAGTGCTGCGCCGCCTGCCGCGAAGTTGAGCGCAGTGCGGGTCGCTTCTGCCGCCTTTTCGCTTGTTGCCTTTGCTGTGTTCGCCGCTTTGTCCGCTTCGCGCCCGAGTGCCTCAAGCGCTTCTCGCCAAGCCCCCTGTGCCCTATTTCCCCGTGCGCCACCTCCCGCCCGCAAACTGTCCGCTGCGCCTCTCAGCCTGCCCTCCGCCGCAGCCGCGCACCGCGCCGCCGTGTGCAGCCTCGTCGCGACAGCTTCGCTAACCGCGCTCGCTTCCTTCAATGTTTGCGCGAAGCCGCAAAGCCCCTCAGCGCCATCCTTCTTCAGTCCCGCGAGTGCCGTTGCGCTTGCCTGCTCCGCGAACGCAAGTGCGATGACACATAGCAAAACAAGCATTCCTTTCCGCCTTACCTTCGCCGCACGCGAGCGCCTAGGTCCTAGTGGCGCTTCCCTTCGCCCTGCTGCCCCTCGCACGTGCCCTTTCTGTGGCCTCGTTTGCGCTGTGTGCCCTAGCTGCGCCTGCCGCCGCCTACCGCACTTCGGGCACGACGCTGCATCGCGGCTCGACGGCAGGCGCGTGCCGGTGTTTCCTCTCCTCCCTTCCGCCCCCCGCCTGCATGTTCGCGCCGCAGCGTGTCCGCAAACCGGCCTGCATCGCTGAAGGAGCCGGGACCACGTAGGCGCTAGCAGCGTGCGGCAGTCGCTGGCCGCGTGTTCGTTGCTGCTCGGCGGTGCATCACACACTCACCGCCGCTGCCCCGGACTCACAGCAAGGCGCAGAGCTGCGCGCCCGGCGACGCGCGGCGCGGTGTGCGTTCCTCGGTGAGAATCGCATTCGCCGCCCCTTTGGGTTCAGCGCACGCACCGCACACCAATTTACGGACACTGGAAACGGGAACGAAACAACGAGGAAGCCCGCTGGCCCTCTTGTCAATGTGCGGCGTTGGTCGCAAATGGACCGACCGCCGCGTCCGCTTCTGCAGAGCCACGTCTTTTTTCTGTGCTCCGTCAGCGCGGCGAGGTGAGCAATTTCAGCGGCTCGCAGCTGTTCCGCAGTGCGCGGTGGACGGCAGTGAAATAAGACCGCAGGACGGGGTACAAGGCGACAGTGCCGCCCAGTCTGCGAAGAAGAGTGCACGCACAAACGGGGACAGAAGCACATCGCGCGGCGCTAACGCTTGTTCGCGAATGAGCGAGGCGCCGCCTGCACCAAAAGGTGCGCTGCCTGGCGAGTCAAAGAAACGACCGGCCAACAGCCAGCGCGGAAACACGCGAAACGCACACGCAAACACCGACGCATGTGAGCTTCTGCGACCGCCAAAGAGGGGGAAAGGCGAACTAACAGCAACAGTAAAGGCGCACAAAGATGGACTTCGACGACGGACTTCGAAAGGGCGCGGACGCGCAACGGAGCCTGGTCGCGGAAGAGCCTCGCAGACCTGGCCCGACCATAGAGCGCGCCGGAGGAAGACGGCACCTCACGAGCATCGCGCAAAGGCACAGCAGCAGCGGCGGCGGCAAGGAGACACAGATGAAGCGCATAGCATCAGCGGGGGCTGGACGCGGAAGACCAGACGGCACGAACAGGCTAAGTCGCCAGCCGCGGCCGCCAACCGTGGCCGAGCCAACGAGTCCTCGCACCGCGGAAAGAAAATCTACGAGGGCAAGAAAAACCGGGAAGCACCGAGGCGGGCAACGAGAGAACGGCACACGCGACCAAGCGACTCGACGGCGGTGGATATAAGTTACGGAATTGGCCTTCACCTGGACAGGCAGCAAAAAGGAAACCGGGCAAAAGACAGGCGGCGGGGACACGGCATAGCTCCCACGGGAAGACGGCGGCGCGCGGGCCGGGAGTCAGAGAATCAGCGCGAAGGACGTCGGTCAAAGACGCCGAAGCAACACGTGCCGCTCGAAATGGCAGCAAGGGTTTACGGCCAAGGGTGACCAGTGGGAAGGCGCTTCGACACCTCGCTCGGCGGAAGAGGTGGAGGCCAGGAGGAGGTTGGACACGGCAAGGTGTCCGAGATGAACGCAGGTAGGGCCGGACGGCAACGAGTGAGGGAGAGCACGCCCACGCGCCGGACATAAACTTGTAGGAAACGACGGGAAGACCTGATCGGCGCACAGGAGCGACGGAGCGAAGTGGGGAGAGATATAAGGCACACGCGCCGCGCTAAAGTGTGAGAAAACTGCAACGGAAAGCGAAGGAGAAACAAAGGAGAACGGTCAGCCGGCCTCGCGCGCACCAACGCCGCAACGGACGGCACACGCGGGCAAGTGAAAACACGTGACGAAGCAAGGAGGAGGGACCAGGACTGCACAGCGTGAAGAGGGACAAGGCATGAAACACTTGAAGGCAAGCAGTGGCGCAGACGGGAGGGTAGCTTGGCAAGACGTGGCGAGGGAGCAAAGGAGCTGGCCATGAGAGGCATGACGGTGGCAGTGCGGCGAGGGACATGAGCAAGCATTTCTGGGTGCGAAAGAGAAACTGTTTTGACACAGCGGAGCGCGGTGAAGGAAGGCTTGGCGCCAATGCGAAACAAGAAGCGAAGCGAAGGGGAAAAGGGCAGAGGAAGACAACAGGTGAAGCGAGGGGCACAGCGTGCTTTTAAGAAGACAGCGACAAGACACAGGGGCGCAGAAGACACACACAGGGGAGAGGCGGCATGGGACCGCGCAAAGAGCCACAAGACAGAAAACGAAAGAAAAGGTTACCATTTTTTATTTTCTTTTTTTTTTGTTGAACCAAAAGAAAGAGAAATGTGAGAGACTTGGGCAAAAAGCTTTTTATCGTTTTTTGTTTGGCTGCGTGCGCTGCTTTGCCAGGCTTCTGCGCAATGCGTCGACGCTGCTACAGTGCGGGAAGTTTGTTTCCACACTTTGGCATACAAAGGACAGCCTGGGAAGATGCACAACTTTTGGACTGAGCAAGCACATCTCAATTTTTTGTGGGTCCTTTCTTCGATGACAACTCAAGCGAGTGAGTCAGATCTGAGAGGGAACCAAATAAAGTATCACTCGAAAACAGCAAACTATTGGGAAGCAGGTTTCAGAGTTAATTAGCGTTTTTGTTTGGAAGCAAAGTTGCGGGGCAAAAACTTCGTACATTTTTTTCTTGCGTTTTTTGCGTTTTTTTTCTCACGTATGTATCGAAATGGAAATGTTTTTTTAGATGCATGAATGTCGCTTGCAGGATTGCCATGCGAAGGACGTATCTCTCACGAAGCGACGAAAAGTCTTGCTGCCGATATTTGCTTTACTGCCATCAAGTTGCGATTGAAAGAAACACTCCACAACGTTTTTGAATTTTTCAGTCTCTTTCCAGCGTCACGAACAAATGTTTTTTTCTTCTTTTTTTTTTAAAGCGAAGACCCGACAGTGAAGCAGAGCACTGCCTCTGCAGCGCAGCGAAGCATCGCTAGAGGCAGCTAAGAAGGCGTCGTTTTATTGCTTTGGCTTGCGACTTCGAATCCGACGAAGGAGAGGGGGAGGCAATTCAATGCTTTAGCGAGTTCATGTTTGGACAGTGCGATTGGCATTTGCTGCGTGCATCGCTCGCCACTCTTTCTTCTGCCAAGCTGGCCTGATTTGCTTTTTCGGCTGCGCGTTGATCAGCACGCTTAAGCGATTGGCTGCTTCGTTCGCCCTCCTGCGGTTCGTATTGCCTGGGTTTTTGATGCTGCACTCTTTCCTGTATTGTCACCTTGGATGATGCGCGTTGCGTTGGCCTTCCAGTGCGCGTGTCGTTTTGTGTGGCGAGTTGTTGTGGGATATGATGCGTCTTTGCTTGTGGCGGGGCAAGGCGCACACATATTGCTGTGCCACTGCTGTGCGTGCCGAGACCGTCGTCAACTATCCTTTGGCCCTATCATTCGCAGGGCGCCTTGGTCCAACATAGTGCGTCGCGTCAGCTGGCTTTGGCTTGTTTTTTCTGACGTGGCGGCGCACGCTATGCTGAGGTGATGTGTGAGCGCGTCCGTTTCGTCGAATCTTGGTTTGTCCGGTGCTGTGTTGCCGAGGCGCGTTGCCTCCTGGCTGACCGTCGCTGTGTCATTCAACGGCTGACCTTGAGGAGTTGTTATTGTCTGCGCTCATTTTGCTGTTGTAGTTGTTCTTCGCGCAAGGCCGAGGCCGCGCTGTCACGGTGTTGCTGCTTAATTGTGTCGCTGTTGCCTCGGCTATGTGCTTTATTTGCCGCGCTTCTTGCACAGGCGCTGCCTGTCACGTGTGGACAGCGTTGTTGCAGCACTTTGCGCCTTCGCTGCCACTGCACTTCTCCAGTTCGTGGTGCGCCGAACGTCGGTGCGCTCAGGAATGACGCGCCACTGCGCTTGTGTGCGTATGCGCGTGGCCACGCTTGCCAGCACGCGGATGATGTTTTTTTGGTTTCGAGGTGCTTGAGGCGACGGTGGGCGCAGTGATGCTGACGACCTTCTTGCGTGTTGGTATCCCCTCCGCGTTGGTCCATTGAGCCCGACCTCTGCACGTCCTGCCGGTTTGACCGCGTTTTTCTTCTCCTTGTTCAGGCCTTGCGGTGTGTGTTCATCGTTGCGCTGGTGCTTCTCGAGGTGCCTTGCATCTGCCGCTACGTGCTCTGCTGCGGCGCGTGCGTTCGTCTTGGCGTGCTTGCTAGCAGTGGGCATTTCGTCCGGCCGGTGCTTGGCGCCGTACGGCTCCTTTTTTCCTTTTGCTTTGCGGCGTCGAGCTGGCACTCGCGTTGCTTCGGTCCGTGCTTGCGAGCGTCGCGGCGCGGACTCGCTCCGCTGGCGACGCGCCTTATTTCTGACGCGTGACGTCGCGGAGGCGGATGCTTGCGCTGCGCGTTTGGTTGGGCACGCGTTGTCGCGCACTTGGCTCGCGCGGCTTCTTGCCTGCCTGCGCGTGCTGCCACGGCGGTTGCGTTTTGTCGGGAGCAGTGCGGCGGCGTGTTGCGTGCGTGTGCTGCCATGCCCCTGTGTGTGTCTGCGGAAAGCCAGCTGAAGGCGCCGCGCTGAGCAAACAGCTTTAGCCAGCCGCGCCGGCGGCAAGGCACGTGGCCGCAGGCGCTGTTTGCTGCGCGGGTGCGCGGCGGGGTGTTGGTGCTGACTGGCAAGCGCGTGCGGCTTGGTGTCTGTGCGACCGTCTGCGGTGCGCCGATGCGCGCGCGATGCTGCGGCGAAGGTGACGCCACGCGAAGAGGCTAGTTTCGGGATGGGCGGTAGGTGGCGGCCCTGAGGAGCTCCGACGCTGGGCCGGCGCGCTGGGCTGCGTGGGCAAGGGCGCGCGCATGCTCGTCTTGGGGGACGCAGCCACGCGGCGACAGGGCAGACGGTGGCAGCGAGCTGTCAGGCATGCTCGGTCGCACAAGGGAAAACAACAGGCGCGGGATTCCTTGTGCGAGAGCCGTGAGAACAGGCGCAGCAAAAGAGCGGAGACAGTGTGCGCGGCGAGGCAAGGACACGCGCTGCCCAATTGTGTGAGGCGAAAAGCGACGGAACTGAGGACGGGCGCGGGGACAGGCGAGCAAGGGTGACGGGCGGAGGTGAGGCGCGCGGCGTGCGGGATGTGCGGTCAAGGGTGTGGCGAGCGGAGGAAGAGCCACGCCAGGGACAGTGGGGGCATGGCGCCGTGGCGTTGGCGAACGATAACGCCGCGGACGAGCGGGCGCAACGGTCATCGCAGAAGACAATGAAAGCAACGAGCGGCGCAGAGGACAAGAGACACGAGGGGGACAGAGGGGCGACAGGGGTGGACAGGGACCGAGGCGCCGTGCGTTGGGTGGCAGGCACAGCTTGCCGGTGGGAGAAGGAGAAACACAGCACGCGTGGGAGCTGTGGGGCTTGCGCGGCAAAAGAAACAGGGGAGTCGTGCCGAGGGACAGAAAAGTAGACGCACGGGAATGCGGGCAAGGCCTCGGTGGGGACAGCACCGTCGAACCGATGCCGGCGGGGAGGGCGGCACATTGGAGATAAGGTGACGGAGAGAGGGAGAGGAAGGCACTGAGAGGCACCGCGGAAAGAGGAGAATTTTGCTTGGCACCGTGAGAGTCCGTTGTTCACGTTGTGACGCGCGGCGAAGAGCGGAGTTAGCGACACAGGTGGCAGGAATGGCGACGATGCGTGCGAAAAGAGACGGCGTCGTCGAGGGGAGCGAATGAGCGGCCAATGTGCGGACGCTGTTGGGCGCGTGAGCTGTGTGCCTTTGCACGAGGTCAGACCAACAGGAAGGAACGCACGAAGGGATGGGAAAGCCGCAGGCGTGGTTTGTGTCGGGGGGTAGGTGGACAACTAAAGAGGACATGGAGGACGAAGTGGAAGGAGAAGGGAAGTATTAGGATTATGCGCGGAGCGAAGGGAGTAAGAAAAGGGGAGAGCAGGGAAGCAGGCCAGAGGAACTATGAGACGACGAAAGGCGAACGCAGAACAACGCATAATAGGGCGATGGGACGGAAAAAAGTTGCACGAGGGGACTCGGAAAAGCAGAAAACAAAGTGTGACGTCGGGAAAACGGACGGAAAAGAATTTGTGGCCAGCAGACATCGCAGAGGTTCCGCCGAGCAATTGGGTTAGAGCTGGCAGAAAAGGAAAAGAAGAAGCAACAATCAGGTGCGCAGTGGGGTGAGGAAGTGCAGCCACAAGGAGGGAGGCGAGACTCGCCGTGCGGCTTAAGCGGCGCAAAGTGAGTAGGACTGAAGCAGACAAGTCTAAAAGAAGGGACGGAGCGAAACGTAGGAAAACAAGAGGATGAGTGAAGTGGTGCGTCGGGTGCGAACAAAGGTTTGTGAACGAGGAGACCGAACGAAAGACAAAAGGAACAACGCAGTGAGAAGACCAACTTTGTGCACACAGAGGAATTTTGCAGCAGTGGGCTGGCCGCAACCAAAAGAAAGGGAAGCCAGGAAAGCGAAGAAGAGGAAGATCGAGAAAGGACGCAGAGAGATCAAACGCAGCAACTTGCCTGTGGTCACAACTCGCTTAAAAAAAGGCTGGGCGAAGGGAAGAGGTGAAGCAGGAAAGTAGCAGCGGAAGGGCGGATGGATGGAAAGCGGCGAAAAATGAAAGACTGCGCTAAGTACTGCTGGCGTGCTTTCTTTTTTGGAAAAAAAAGGAAAAGGCGCGCAAGGTGGGAAAGATTGGAGTTTAGGCGTATTTTTTCGTTGGACAGCGCGACGCCGAATTGAGCTTGTGACGAAACAAAGGAAAACTCAGACAGAGAGTGCGTAGGTGCAACCCTCGTTTCTTCGGAAACGAGTGAACGGTATGGTGAAATAGCAATCGGTTGTTTCCGGCGAATCTAGGCAGTTCTTCTTCTGCGCGTGGCGGCTCGACTTGGCCGACACGCAAAAAAGAGAAAGGAAGGAAGTGAAAGAAGACAACAAGAAAGTCAGCAGAAACAAAGTGCGACGTGCGAGGCTAGCTTAGGCTGTGACTGCACATGGCGAGTGTCGGCTACTCGCGCAGTTTCAAATTGCGATCCGCGAACAAAGCAACAGCCAGCATAACTTTATGATTTCATTGTTTTTACTTGTTCTTTCTTCTCCGCCCGCCAGCCAGAAAGGGAAAAAGGCAGTTTTGCTTTCAACTTCCGCACTCTTCCTTCAAAATGCTGAAAGAAAAAAACGAGAAAAGAGACAAAGGACGAGATACGTGTAACGTTGATTGTTTGATTTCTGGCTATTTTTGCTTTTCCTGAAAGGCTACACTTGGCGAGGAACTTCCTCAGAGTTTTTGTATTTTTAATCTCTTTTCGGCTCGTCGACAAAATGGTTTCTCATATTTTTTGTGTGTGCAATCACTGTCACTTGGTCACCGCGATGTCTGTCCAGCGCACCGAGGTGCGACGCAAAGAAGTAACAACAAAATCTTTCGTTTCTTTTCTTATTGCGGCGAACCGAAAAGAGACTGAGCATGGGCATGATTGACCAGTGTTTCGCGAGTACACGGCGACTTGCGTCGTCTGAGGCAAGGGTGTTTGCTGCCATCTCAGCGCTTTCCTTGCCCATGCCCTTGCTGCTTGCGGTGTCACTTTTTTGCTTTTGATTTTTTCCTGACTGTGCTTGTGCGTGTCTCGCACTTGACTGTGTGTTGGTTGTCGCGGCTTGGCCTTGTGCTGCCTCTTCTCTGGCTTTTGCTTCTTCCGCGCTGATGGCTGTTAGTGTTTCATTGATCTTTTTTACAGCTGCTGCTGCTTCCTGGCTCAGGATGCATTCTGGTTTTGGTCGATGCACTTTTCACGTATTTGGCTTCAGCGGACCTCAGCTGTGCGAGGCTGTCTTCGAGTGCTTTTTTTTCCGTATCAAGTGCTGAGCTTGATCTTGTGAACGCGTCGTGAAACGCGCTGTCGCTGCCGGCGCCAGCTGCACCGTCGTACGTTATCTTGAGGAATTGGCCGAGGACGACGCTTGTTTTGACCTCTGTGGTTTCCGGTGTGGTGAAGACCTGACTTGGTTTGACTGCGGCGTTGGCTGCGGTCGTGATGAGTGGGCACTTGTTGTTGCCGTCGTTGTCTTCGCCTAGCTTGTTGCTGCCTTCGGCCATCGCTGCGGAGTTCCACTTCGGGGCCTTAAGTTTGTTGATAGTGTCGCTCCATTGCCCTTCTGCTGGCGAAGTGGTCAAACGGGGTGTGTTTTTTAGTGATGGCATCGTCAGCGCCATCACCTTTTCCTGTCCCTTTTCTGGCTTGTTGCTGCTTGACGCTATGTCCACGCTTGCGTCCAGGCGAGATTTTCCGCCACTGTCCTGCGAGCTTGTCCCAACGCTTGCGAGCGTGAGAATGAAGTCTTGAAGTGCTGCGCCGCCTGCCGACAAGTTGAGCGCAGTGCTGGTTTCGTGTGCCGACTTTTCGCTTGCTGCCTTTGCGTGCTGCGCCGCTGTGTCCGCTTCGCGCCCGAGTGCCTCAAGCGCTTCTTGCCAGCTCCCCTGATCGCTGTCCTGCTCCCCACGTGCGCCACCTCTCTCCCGCAAAGTGTACGCTGCGCCTCTCACACTGCCCTCCGACGCAGCCGCGCACCGCGCCGCCCCGTGCAGCCTCGTCGCGACAGCTTCGCTAATTGCGCTCGCCTCCTTCAATGTTTGCGCGAAGCTGCAAAGCTCCTGAGCGCCAGCCTGCTTCAGTCCCGCGAGTGCCGTTGCACTTGCCTGCTCCGCGCACGCAAGTGCGATGACAAATCCCAAAACAAGCATTCCTTTCCGCCTTACCTTCGCCGCACGCGAGCGCCTAGGTCCTAGTGGCACTTCCCTCCTCCCTGCGCCCCCTCGCACGTGCGCTGTCTTTGGCTTCGTCGCCGCTGTGTGCCCTATCTGCGCCTGCCGCCGCCCACCGCACTTCGGGCACGACGCTGCATCGCGGCTCGACGGCCGGCGCGTGCCGGTGTCTCCTTTCCTCCCTTCCGGTCCACGACTGCATGTTCGCGCCGCAGCGTGTCCGGAAACCGGCCTGCATCGCTGAAGGCCCCGGAACCACGTAGGCGCTAGCAGCGTGCGGCAGTCGCTGGCCGCGTGTTCGTTGCTGCTCGGCGGTGCGCCACACACTCACCGCAGCTGCCCCGGACTCACAAAAAGGCGCGGATGTGCGCGCCTGGCGACGAGCGGCGCGGTGTGCATTCCTCGGTGAGAATCGCATTCGCCGCCCCTTTGGGTTCAGCGCGCGCACCGCACACCAATTAACGGACACTGGACACGGGCACGATACGACGGGGAAGACCAATGTCCCTCTTGTCGATGTGCGGCGTTGGTCGCATATGGACCGAACGCCGCGTGCGCGTCTGCATGGCCACGTCTTTTTTCTGTGCTTCGTCAGCGAGGCGAGGTGAGCAATTTCGGCGCCTCGCAGCGCTTCCGCAGTGCGCGGTGGCCGGCAGTGAAAAAAGACCGCAGGACGGGGTACAAGGCGACAGCGCCGCCCAGTCTGCGGAGAAGAGTGCACGCACAAACGGAGACGGAACACATCGCGCGGCGGTAACGCTTGGTCGCGAATGAGCGAGGCGCCGCCTACAGCAACAGGAGCGCTGCCTGGCGAGTCGAGAAAGGACCGGGCGACAGACAGCGCGGAACAAGGCGAACGACACACGGGAAAACCGACGCATGTGAGCTTCTGCGACCAGAGAAGACGAGGAGAGGAGAACTAACAGCAACAGTAAAGGCGCACAAAGATGGACTTCGACGACGGACTTCGAAAGGGAGCACACGAGCGGCGGAGCCTGGTAGCGGAACAGCCTCGCAGACCTGGCCCGACCGTAGAGCGAGACGGAGGAAGACGGACCACACGCGCATCGCGAAACGGCACAGGAGCAGCGGCACAGGCAAGTACGAACAGATGAAGCGCGCAGCATCAGCGGGGGCTGGACGCGGAAGACAAGACGACGCGAACAGGATAAGTCGCCCGCCGCGGCCGCCAACCGTGAACAGGCCAACGAATCCTCGCACCGCGGAAACAAAATCTAAGAGACCAAGAACAAGCGGGGCGCACCGAGGCGGGCAACGCGAGAACGGCACACCCGATCAACGACTCAACGGCGTTGGAAATAGTTACGGAATTGGGATTCACCTGGACAGGCAGCAAAAAGAGCACAGGGAAAAGAGAGGCGACGGGGACGCGGCAAAGCTCCCACGGGAAGACGGCGGCACGCGGGCCGGCGACAGAGCGTGCGAGCAGCGGACGTCGGTCAGAGGCGCCGAAGCAACACGTGCCGCTCGAAATGCAGCAAGGGTTTACGGCCAAGGGTGACCAGTGGGAAGGCGCTTCGACACCTCGCTCGGCGGAAGAGGTGGAGGCCAGGAGGAGGTTGGCACGGCAAGGTGTCCAATATGAACGCAGGTAGGGCCGAGGAGCATCGAGTGAGGGAAAGCACGCCCACGCGCCGGACATAAACTTGTAGGAAGAGACGGGAAGACCTGATCGAGCAGAGGACCGAGGAAGCGCAGTGGGGAGAGATATAAGGCACACGCGCCGCGCTAAAGTGTGAGAAAACTGCGACGGAAAGCGAAGGAGAAACAAAGGAGAACGATCAGCCGGCCTCGCACGCGGAGACGCCGCAAGACGGCAGACGCGGACAAGTGAAAACACGTGACGAGCAAAGGAGGAGGGACAAGGACTGACAGCGTGAAGAGGGACAAGGAATGAAACACTTGAAGGCAAGCAGTGGCGAGGCAGCGAAAAAGCTGGCCATGAGAGGCATGAAGGTGGCAGTGCGGCGAGCGACATGACATGCCACTCTGGGCTCGAAGGAGAAACTGTGTTGACACAGAGGAGCGCGGTGAAAGAAGGGTTGGCCCCAATGCGAAAAAGGAAGCGAAGCGAAGGGGAAAAGGGCAGAGGAAGACAACAGGTGAAGCAGGGGCACAACGTGCTTTTAAGAAGACGCCGTCAAGGCAAGGGGCTCAGAAGACACACACAGGGGAGCGGCCAATGGGACCGCGCAAAGACACACAAGACAGAAAACAAAGAAAAGGTTACCATTTTTTATTTTCTTTTTTTTTTGTTGAACCAAAGAAAGAGAAATGTGAGAGACTTGGGCAAAAAGCTTTTTTTCGTTTTTTGTTTGGCTGCGTGCACTGCTTTGCCAGGCTTCTGCACAATGGCATCGACGCTGCTACAGTACGGGGAGTTTGTTTCCACACTTTGGCATACAAAGGACAGCCTGGAAGATGCACGACTTTTGGATGAGCAAGCACATCTCAATTTTTTGTGGGTCCTTTCTTCGATGACAACTCAAGCGCGTGAGTCAGATCTGAGAAGGAACCAAATAAAGTATCACTCGCAAACAGCAAACTATTGGGAAGCAGGATTCAGAGATAATTAGCGTTTTTGTTTGGAAGCAAAGTTGAGGGGCAAAAACTTCGTACATTTTTTTCTTGCGTTTTTTTTTTTTTTTCACGCATGTATCGAAATGGAAATGTTTTTTTAGATGCATGAATGTCGCTTGCAGGATTGTCATGCGAAGGTCGTATCTCTCACGAAGCGACGAAAAGTCTTGCTGCCGATATTTGCTTTACTGCCGCCAAGGTGCGATTGAAAGAAACACTCCACAACGTTTTTGAATTTTTCAGTCTCTTTCCACAGTCACGAACAAATGTTTTTTTCTGCTTTTTTAAAAGCGAAGACCCGCCAGTGAAGCA
Organism: Trypanosoma vivax; assembly: GCA_021307395.1. Taxonomy (NCBI): domain Eukaryota; phylum Euglenozoa; class Kinetoplastea; order Trypanosomatida; family Trypanosomatidae; genus Trypanosoma; species Trypanosoma vivax. The sequence goes on from SOPI01000288.1 coordinate 107,613, forward strand.
GAGCACTGCCTCTGCAGCGCAGCGAAGCATCGCTAGAGGCAGCTAAGAAGGCTTCGTTTTATTGCTTTGGCTTGCGACTTCGAATCCGACGAAGGAGAGGGGGAGGCAATTCAATGCTTTAGCGAGTTCATGTTTGGACAGTGCGATTGACATTTGCTGCGTGCACCGCTCGCCACTCTTTCTTCTACCAAGCTGGCCTGCTTTGCTTTTTCGGCTGCGCGTTGATCAGCACGCTTAAGCGATTGGCTGCCTCTTTCGCCCTCCTGCGGTTCGTTTTGCCTGGGTTTTTGATGCTGCACTCTTTCCTCTCTTGTCACCTTGGATGATGCGCGTTGCGCTGGCCTTCCAGTGCGCGTGTCGTTTTGTGTGGCGAGTTGCTGTGGGATATGATGCGTCTTTGCTTGTGGCGGGGCAAGGCGCACACATATTGCTGTGCCACTGCTGTGCGTGCCGAGACCGTCGTCAACTATCCTTTGGCCCTATCATTCGCAGGGCGCCTTGGTCCAACATAGTGCGTCGCGTCAGTTGGCTTTGGCTTGTTTTTTCTGACGTGGCGGCGCACGCTATTGTGAGGTGATGTGTGAGCGCGTCCGGTTGTCGAATCTTGGTTTGTCCGGTGTTGTGTTGCCGAGGCGCGTTGCCTCCTGGCTGTCCGTCGCTGTGTCATTCAACGGCTGACCTTGAGGAGTTGTTATTGTCTGCGCTCATTTTGTTGTTGTAGCTGTTCTCCGCCCAAGGCCAAGGCCGCGCTGTCACGGTGTTGCTGCTTAATTGTGTCGCTGTTGCCTCGGCTATGTGCTTTATGTGCCGCGCTTCTTGCACAGGCGCTGCCTGCTACGTGTGGACCGCGTTGTTGCAGCACTTTGCGCCTTCGCTGCCACTGCACTTCTCCAGTTCGTGGTGCGCCGAACGTCGGTGCGCTCAGGCATGACGCGCCACTGCGCTTGTCTGCGTATGCAAGTGGCCACGCTTGCCAGCACGCGGACGATGTTGTTTCGGTCTCGCGGTGCTTGAGGCGACGGTGGGCGCAGTGATGCTGACGACCTTCTTGCGTGTCGGTATCCCCTTTGCGTTGGTCCATTGAGCCCGACCTTTGCACGTCCTGCCGGTTTGACCGCGTTTTTCTTCTCCTTGTTCAGGCCTTGCGGCGTGTGTTCGTCGTTGCGCTGGTGCTTCTCGAGGTGCCTTGCATCTGCCGCTACGTGCTCTGCTGCGGCGCGTGCGTTCGTCTTGGCGTGCTTGCTAGCAGTGGGCATTTCGTCCGGCCGGTGCTTGGCGCCGTACGGCGCCTTTTTTCCTTTTGCCTTGCGGCGTCGAGCTGGCACTCGCTCTGTTTCGGTCCGTGTTTGCGAGCGTCGCGGCGCGGGCTCGCTCCGCTGGCGTCGCGCCTTATTTCTGACGCGTGACGTCGCGGAGGCGGATGCTTGCGCTGCGCGTTTGGTTGGGCACGCGTTGTCGCGCACTTGGCTCGCTCGGCTTCTTGCCTGCCTGCGCGTGCTTTCACGGCGGTTGCGTTTTTTCGGGGGCGGTGCGGCGGCGTGCTGCGTGCGTGTGCTGCCATGCCCCTGTGTGTGTCTGCGGAAACCACATGAAGACGCCAAGCTGAGCAAACAGCTTTAGCCAGCCGCAGCGGCGGCAAGGCGCGTGGCCGCAACCGCTGTTTGCTGCGCGGGCGCGCGGCGGGGGGTTGGTGCTGACTGGCAAGCGCGTGCGGCTTGGTGTCTGTGCGACCGTCTGCGGTGCGCCGATGCGCGCGCGATGCGGCGGCGAAGGTGACGCCACGCGAAGAGGCTAGTTTCGGGATGAGCGGGAGGTGGCGGCCCTGAGGAGCTCCGACGCTGGGCCGGCGCGCTGGGCTGCGTGGGCAAGGGCGCGCGCATGCTCGTCGCGGGGGACGCAGCCGCGCGGCGACAGGGAAGACGGTGGCAGCGAGCTGTCAAGACCGCTCGGTCGCACAAGGGAACGCAAGCGGCGCGGGATTCCTTGTGCGAGAGCCGTGACAACAGGCGCAGCAAACGAGCGGAGACAGTGTGCGAGGCGAGGCAAGGACACGCGCTGCCCAATTGTGTGAGGCGAAAAGCGACGGAACTGAGGACGGGCACGGGGAGCAGAGGGCAAGGGTGACGGGCGTGCGTGCAACGCGCGGCGTGCGGGGTGTGCGGTCAAGGGTGTGGCGAGCGGAGGAAGGGCCGGGCCAGGGGCACTGGGGGCATGGCGCCGTGGCGTTGGCACACGAGAACGACGCGGTCGAGCGGGCGAAACGATCATCGCAGAGGCAGATGAAAGCAACGCACGGCGCAGTGGGACAGAGCCACGAGGCAGACAGAGGGACAAGAGGGGTGGACCGAGACCGAGGCGCCGTGCGTTGGGTGAGAGGCAGCGCTTGCCGGTGGGAGAAGGAGAAACACAGCACGGCTGGAGCATGTGGGGCTTGCGCGGCAAAAGAAACAAGGGGCGTCGTGACGAGGAAACGAAAAGTAGACGCCGGGAATGCGGGCAAGACCTCGGTGGGGACAGCACCGTCGAACCGATGCCGGCGGGAAGGGCCAAACATTGGGAATGCGGTGACGGAGAGAGGGAGAGAATGCGCCCGATCACGGAAAGAGGGGAGTTTTGCTTGGCACCGTGAGAGTCTTTTGTTCACGTTTTGACGCGCGGCGAAGAGCGGAGTTAGCGACACAGATGGCAGGTGAGGAGACGATGCGTGCGAAAAGGAGCGGCGTCGTCGCGGGGAGCGCATGGGCGGCCAATGTGCGGACGGTGTTGGGCTTGCGACCTTTTTGCTTTTGCACGAGGTATGAGCAACAGGAAGGAACACACGAGGGGATAGGAGCGCCGCAGGCGTGGTACGTGTCGGGGAGTAGGTGGACAACTAAAGAGGACATGGGAGACGCAGTGGAAGGAGAAAGACAGTATTAGGATTATGCGCGGAGCGAAGGGCAGAAGAAAAGGGGAGAGGAGGTCAGGCAGGCCAGAGGAAATATGAGACGGCGATAGGCGCACGCAGGCGAACGCAAAATAGGGAAATGGGACGGAAAAAAGTTGCACGAGGGGACCTCGGAAAAGCAAACAGCAAAGTTTGACATCGGGGTGGAGGGCGGGCAAGAAATTGCAGCCACAGGACATCGAAGAGGTTACGCCGAGCAATCGGGTTAGAGCAGAAAGAAAAGGAAAAGAACGAAGAAACATGCAGGTGCGCAGTGGGGTGAGGTCGTGCAGAGACAAGGAGGGAGGCGAGACTCGCCGTGCGAGTTTAAGCGGCGCAAAGTGAGTAGGAGTAAAGCAGACGCAGAGTCTGAGCGTAGGGACAAAAAGCAACGTAGGAAAACAACAGGATGAGTGAAGTGGTGCGTCGGCTGCGCACGAAGGTTTGTGAAAGAGACGACCGAACGAAAGGCAAGAGGAAGAACGCAGTGAGAAGACCAACTTTGTGCAAGCAGAGGAATTTTGGAGCAGTCGGCTGGCCGAAAGCAAACGAAAAGGAAGCCGGGAACGCGAAGAAGAGGAAGATCGAGAAAGGACGCAGAAAGATCAAAAGCAGAAACTTGCCTGTGGTCACAACTCGCTTAAAAAAAGGCTGAGGGAGGGGAAGCGGTGTAGCAGGAAAGTAGCAGCGGAAGGGAAGATGGATGGAAAGCGGCGAAAAATGAAAGACTGCGCTAAGTACTGCTGGCTTGCTTTCTTTTTTTGGAAAGAAAAGGAAAAGGCGAGCAAGGTGGGAAAGATTGGAGTTTAGGAGAATTTTTTCGTTGGACAGCGCGACGCCAAATTGAGCTTGTGACGCAGAAAAGGAAAACTCAGACAGAGAGTGAGTAGTTGCAACCCTCGTTTCTTCGGAAACGAGTGAACGGTATGGTGAAATAAAAATCGGTTGTTTCCGGCGAATCTAGGCAGTTCTTCTTCTGCGCGTGGCGGATCGACTTGGCCGACACGCAAAAAAGAGAAAGGAAAGAAGTGAAAGAAGACAACAAGAAAGTCAGCAGAAACAAAGTGCGACGTGCGAGGCTAGCTTAGGCTGTGACTGCACATGGCGAGTGTCGGCTACTCGCGCAGTTTCAAATTGCGATCCGCGAAAAAAGCAACAGCCAGCATAACTTTATGATTTCATTGTTTTTACTTGTTCTTTCTTCTCCGTCCGCCAAAAAGGGAAAAAGAAAGTTTTGCTTTCAACTTTCGCACTCTTCCTTCAAAATGCTGAAAGAGAAAAACGAGAAAAGAGACAGAGGACGAGATACATGTAACGTTGATTGTTTGATTTCTGGCTATTTTTGCTTTACCTGAAAAGCTGCACTTGGCGAGGAACTTCCTCAGAGTTTTTGTATTTTTAATCTCTTTTCAACTCGTCGACACAATGGTTTCTCATATTTTTTGTGTGTGCAATAACTGTCACTTGGTCACCGCGATGTCTTTTCAGCGCCACCGAGGGTTCGACGCAAAGCAGTAACAACAAAATCTTTCGTCTCTTTTCTTATTGCGGCGAACCGAGCAAGAGACTGAGCATGGGCATGATTGACCAGTGTTTCGCGAGTGGACGGCGACTTGCGTCGTCTGAAGCAAGGGTGTTTGCTGTCATCTCATCGCTTTCCTTGCCCATGCCCTTGCCGCTCGCGGTGTCACTTTTTTGCTTTTGATTTTTTCCTGACTGTGCTTGTGCTGGTCTCGCACTTGTCTGTGTGTTGGTTGTCGCGGCTTGGCCTTGTGCTGCCTCTTCTCTGTCTTTTGCTTCTTCCGCGCTGACGGCTGTTAGTGTTTCATTGATTTTTTTTATAGCAGCTGCTGCTTCCTGGCTCACGATGCATTCTGGTTTGGTCGATGCACTTTTCACGTATTTGGCTTCAGCGGACCTCAGCTGTGTGAGACTGTCTTCGAGTGCTTCCTTTTCCTTATCAAGTGTTGATCTCGATGGCGTGAACGCGTCGTGAAACGCGCTGTCGCTGCTGGCGCCTGAGACACCGTCGTACGTTATCTTGAGGAATTGGCCGAGGACGACGCTTGTTTTGACGTCTGTGGCTCCCGGTGTGGTGATGAGAAGACCTGGCTTGCTTGCGGCGTTGGCTGCGGTGGTGATGAGTGGGCACCTGTTGCTGCCGTCGTTGTCTTCGCCTAGCTTGTTGCTGCCTTCGGCCAGCGCTGCGGAGTTCCACTGCGGGGCCTTAAGTTTGTTGATAGTGTTGGTCCATTGGTCTTTTTGCGGTGCAGTGGTCAAACGGAGTGTGTTGTTTAGTGATGGGCACGTCAGCACCATCACCTTTTCCTGTCCCTTTTCTGGCTTGTTGCTGCCTGACGCCATGTCCACGCTTGCGTCCAGGCACGATTTTCCGCCACTGTCCTGCGAGCTTGTCCCAACGCTTGCGAGCGTGAGAATGAAGTCTTGAAGTGCTGCGCCGCCTGCCGCGAAGTTGAGCGCAGTGCTGGTTGCTGCTGCTGCCTTTTCGCTTGTTGCCTTTGCGTGCTGCGCCGCTGTGTCCGCTTCGCGCCCGAGTGCCTCAAGCGCTTCTTGCCAGCTCCCCTGCTCGCTGTCCTGCTCCCCTCGTGCGCCACCTCTCGCCCGCAAAGTGTCCGCTGCGCCTCGCAGCCTGCCCTCCGCCGCAGCCGCGCACCGCGCCGCCCCGTGCAGCCTCGTCGCGACAGCTTCGCTAATTGCGCTCGCCTCCTTCAATGTTTGCGCGAAGCTGCAAAGCTCCCGCGCGCCAGCCTGCTTCAGTCCCGCGAGTTTCGTTGCACTTGCCTGCTCCGCGAACGCAAGTGCGATGACAAATCCCAAAACAAGCATTCCTTTCCGCCTTACCTTCGCCGCACGCGAGCGCCTAGGTCCTAGTGGCACTTCCCTCCGCCCTGCGCCCCCTCGCACGTGCGCTGTCTTTGGCTTCGTCGCCGCTGTGTGCCCTAGCTGCGCCTGCCGCCGCCCACCGCACTTCGGGGACGACAATGCATCGCGGCTCGACGGCCGGCGCGTGCCGGTGTCTCCTTTCCTCCCTTCCGGTCCACGCCTGCATGTTCGCGCCGCAGCGTGTCCGTACACCGGCCTGCATCACTGAAGGAGCCGGGACCACGTAGGCGCTAGCAGCGTGCGGCAGTCGCTGGCCGCGTGTTTGTTGCTGCTCGGCGGTGCGCCACACACTCACCGCCGCTGCCCCGGACTCACAGCAAGGCGCAGAGCTGCGCGCCCGGCGACGCGCGGCGCGGTGTGCGTTCCTCGGTGCGAATCGCATTCGCCGCCCCTTTGGGTTCAGCGCGCGCAACTTACACCAATTTACGGACACTGGACACGGGCACGATACGACGGGGAAGCCCGCTGGCCCTCTTGTCAATGTGCGGCGTTGGTCGCAAATGGACCGAACGCCGCGTGCGCGTCTGCAGGGCCACGTCTTTTTTCTGTGCTCCGTCAGCGCGGCGCGGTGACAAATTTCAGCGCCTCGCAGCGCTTCCGCAGTGCGCGGTGACCGGCAGTGAAATAAGACCGCAGGACGGGGTACAAGGCGACAGCGCCGCCCAGTCTGCGGAGAAGAGTGCACGCACAAACGGAGACAGAAGCACATCGCGCGGCGGTAACGCTTGGTCGCGAATGAGCGAGGCGCCGCCTGCACCAACAGGTGCGCTGCCTGGCGAGCCAAAGAAACGAGCGGCCAACAGCCAGCGCGGAAGAACGCGAAACGCACACGCAAACACCGACACATGTGAGCTTCTGCGACCGCCAAAGACGGGGAAAGGCGAACTAACAGCAACAGCAAAGGCACACACAGATGGGGTTCGACGACGGACTTCGAAAGGGCGCAGCCGCGCAACGGAGCCTGGTCGCGGAAGAGCCTCGCAGACCTGGCTCGACCGTAGACAGCAACGGAGGAAGACGGCACCGCACGCGCATCGCGCAAAGGCACACCAGCAGCGGCACAGGCAAGTACGAACAGATGAAGCGCGAAGGATCAGCGGGGGCCGGACAAGGAAGACCAGACGACGCGAACAGGCTAAGTCGACAGCCGCGGCCGCCAACCGTGGACAAGCCAACGAGTCCTCGCACCGCGGAAGGGAAATCTACGAGAGCAAGAACAACCGGGAAGCACCGAGGCGGGCAACGAGAGAACGGCACACGCGACCAAGCGACTCGACGGCGGTGGATATAAGTTACGGAATTGGCCTTCACCTGGCCAGGCAGCAAAAGGAAACCGGGCAAAAGAGAGGCGACGGGGATACGGCATAGCAAACACAGAAAGACGGCGGAGCGCGGGCCGGGAGTCAGAGAGTCAGCGCGAAGGACGTCGATCAGAGGCGCCGAAGCAACACGTGCCGCTCGAAATGGCAGCAAGGGTTTACGGCCAAGGGTAACCAGTGGGAAGGCGCTTCGACACCTCGCTCGGCGGAAGAGGTGGAGGCCAGGAGGAGGTTGGACACGGCAAGGTGTCCAAGATGAACGCAGGTAGGGCCGGACGGCATCGAGTGAGGGAGAGCACGCCCACGCGCCGGACATAAACTTGTAGGAAACGACGGGAAGAGCTGATCGGCGAACAGGAGCGCAGGAGCGAAGTGGGGAGAGATATAAGGCACACGCGCCGCACTAAAGTGTGAGAAAACTGCAACGGAAAGCGAAGGAGAAACAAAGGAGAACGGTCAACCGGCCTCGCGCGCGCCGACGCCGCAAGGGACGGCACACGCGGGCAAGTGAAAACACGTGACGAAGCAAGGAGGAGGGACAAGGACTGCACAGCGTGAAGAGGGACAAGGCATGAAACACTTGAAGAAAAGCAGTGGCGAAGACGGGAGAGTAGCTTGGCAAGACGTGGCGAGGGAGCGAAGGAGCTGGCCATGAGAGGCATGACGGTGTCAGTGCGGCGAGGGACATGAGGAAGCATTTCTGGGTGCGAAAGAGAAGCTGTTTTGACACAGCGGAGCGCGGTGAAAGAAGGCTTGGCGCCAATGCGAGACAAGAAGCGAAGCGAAGGAGAAAAGGGCAAAGGAAGAAAACAGGTGAGGCGAGGGGGCACAACGTGCTTTTAAGGAGACGCCGTCAAAGCAAAGGGGCGCAGAAGACACACACAGGGGAGAGGCGGCATGGCACCGCGCAAAGAACCACAAGACAGAAGGCAAAAGAAAAGGTTACCATTTTTTTTTTTTTTTGTTTTCTTTTTTTGGGAAACCAAAAGAAAGAGAAATGTGAGAGACTTGGGCAAAAAGCTTTTTTTCGTTTTTTGTTTGGCTTCGTGCACTGCTTTGCCAGGCTTCTGCACAATGGCGTCGGGGATGCTACAGTACGGGAAGTTTGTTTCCAAACTTTGGCATACAAAGGGCAGCCTGGGAAGATGCACAACTTTTGGACTGAGCAAGCACATCTCAATTTTTTGTGGGTCCTTTCTTCGATGACAACTCAAGCGCGTGAGTCAGATCTGAGAAGGAACCAAATAAAGTATCACTCGAAAAAAGCAAACTATTGGGAAGCAGGTTTCAGAGTTAATTAGCGTTTTTGTTTGGAAGCAAAGTTGAGGGGCAAAAACTTCGTACATTTTTTCTTGCGTTTTTTTTTTCACGCATGTATCGAAATGGAAATGTTTTTTTAGATGCATGAATGTCGCTTGCAGGATTGTCATGCGAAGGTCGTATCTCTCACGAACCGACGAAAAGTCTTGCTGCCGATATTTGCTTTACTGCCGCCAAGTTGCGATTGAAAGAAACACTCCACAACGTTTTTGAATTTTTCAGTCTCTTTCCAGCGTCACGAACAAATGTTTTTTTCTGCTTTTTTAAAAGCGAAGACCCGACAGTGAAGCAGAGCACTGCCTCTGCAGCGCAGCGAAGCATCGCTAGAGGCAGATAAGAAGGCTTCGTTTTATTGCTTTGGCTTGCGACTTCGAATCCGACGAAGGAGAAGGGGCAGCAATTCAATGCTTTAGCGAGTTCATGTTTGGACAGTGCGATTGACATTTGCTGCGTGCACCGATCGCCACTCTTTCTTTTGCCAAGCTGGCCTGCTTTGCTTTTTCGGCTGCGCGTTGATCAGCACGCTTAAGCGATTGGCTGCCTCTTTCGCCCTCCTGCGGTTCGTTTTGCCTGGGTTTTTGATGCTGCACTCTTTCCTCTCTTGTCACCGCGGATGATGCGCGTTGCGCTGGCCTTCCAGTGCGCGTGTCGTTTTGCGTGGCGAGTTGTTGTGGGATATGATGCGTCTTTGTTTGTGGCGGGGCGCGGCGCACACATATTGCTGTGCCACTGCTGTGCGTGCCGAGACCGTCGTCAACTATCCTTTGTCCCTATCATTCGCAGGGCGCCTTGGTCCAACATAGTGCGTCGCGTCAGCTGGCTTTGGCTTGTGATTTCTGACGTGGCGGCGCACGCTATGCTGAGGTGATGTGTGAGCGCGTCCGGTTCGTCGAATCTTGGTTTGTCCGGTGTTGTGTTGCCGAGGCGCGTTGCCTCCTGGCTGTCCGTCGCTGTGTCATTCAACGGCTGACCTTGAGGAGTTGTTATTGTCTGCGCTCATTTTGTTGTTGTAGCTGTTCTCCGCGCAAGGCCAAGGCCGCGCTGTCACGGTGTTGCTGCTTAATTGCGTCGCTGTTGCCTCGGCTATGTGCTTTATTTGCCGCGCTTCTTGCACAGGCGCTGCCTGTCACGTGTGGACCGCGTTGTTGCAGCACTTTGCGCCTTCGCTGCCACTGCACTTCTCCAGTTCGTGGTGCGCCGAACGTCGGTGCGCTCAGGAATGACGCGCCACTGCGCTTGTCTTCGTATGCGCGTGGCCACGCTTGCCAGCACGCGGACGATGTTGTTTCGGTCTCGCGGTGCTTGAGGCGACGGTTGGCGCAGTGATGCTGACGACCTTCTTGCGTGTCGGTATCCCCTTTGCGTTGGTCCATTGAGCCCGACCTTTGCACGTCCTGCCGGTTTGACCGCGTTTTTCTTCTCCTCGTTCAGGCCTTGCGGCGTGTGTTCATCGTTGCGCTGGTGCTTCTCGAGGTGCCTTGCATCTGCCGCTACGTGCTCTGCTGCGGCGCGTGCGTTCGTCTTGGCGTGCTTGCTAGCAGTGGGCATTTCGTCCGTCCGGTGCTTGGCGCCGTACGGCTCCTGTTTTCCTTTTGCTTTGCGGCGTCGAGCTGGCACTCGCGTTGTTTCGGTCCGTGTTTGCGAGCGTCGCGGCGCGGGCTCGCTCCGCTGGCGTCGCGCCTTATTTCTGACGCGTGACGTCGCGGAGCTGGATGCTTGCGCTGAGCGTTTGGTTGGGCACGCGTTGTCGCGCACTTGGCTCGCGCGGCTTCTTGCCTGCCTGCGCGTGCTTTCACGGCGGTTGCGTTTTGTCGGGAGCAGTGCGGCGGCGTGCTGCGTGCGTGTGCTGCCATGCCCCTGTGTGTGTCTGCGGAAAGCCAGCTGAAGACGCCGCGCTGAGCAAACAGCTTTAGCCAGCCGCAGCGGCGGCAAGGCGCGTGGCCGCAGACGCTGTTTGCTGCGCGGGTGCGCGGCGGGGTGTTGGTGCTGACTGGCAAGCGCGTGCGGCTTGGTGTCTGTAAGACCTTCTGCGGTGCGCCGATGCGCGCGCGATGCGGCGGCAAAGGTGACGCCACGCGAAGAGGCTAGTTTCGGGATGGGCGGGAGGTGGCGGCCCTGAGGAGCTCCGACGCTGGGCCGGCGCGCTGGGCTGCGTGGGCAAGGGCGCCCGCATTGTCGTCTTGGGGGACGCAGCCGCGCGGCGACAGGGCAGGCGGTGGCAGCGAGCTGTCAGGCATGCTCGGTCGCACAAGGGGCCAGAAGCGGCGCGGGATTCCTTGTGCGAGAGACGTGACAACAGGCGCAGCAAACGAAAGGAGACAGTGTGCGCGGCGAGGCAAGGACACGCGCTGCCCAATTGTGTGAGGCGAAAAGCGACGGTACTGAGGACGGGAGCGGGGAGCGCAGAGCGAGGGTGACGGGCGTAGGTGAGGCGCGCGGCGTGCGGAGTGTGCGGTCAGGCGTGTGGCGAGCGGAGGACGGGCCACGCCAGGGACAGTGGGGGCATGGCGCCGTGGCGTTGGCACACGATAACGACGCGGACGCGCGGGCGCAACGGTCATCGCAGAAGACAATGAAAGCAGCGAGCGGGGCAGAGGGACAGAGCCACGAGGGGGACAGAGGGGCGACAGGGGTGGAGCGGGGACGAGGCGCCGTGCGTTGGGTGAGAGGCAGCGCTTGCCGGTGGGAGAAGGAGAAACACAGCACGGCTGGAGCATGTGGGGCTTGCGCGGCAAAAGAAGCAGGGGAGTCGTGCCGAGGAAACGAAAAGTGGCCGCGCGGGAATGCGGGCTGGTGTCGACGGGGACAGCACCATCGAACCGATGCCGCAGGGAAGGGACAAACATTGGGCATGCGGTGACGGAGAGAGGGAGGCACTGAGTGGCACAGCGGAAAGAGGGGAGTTTTGCTTGGCACCGTGAGAGTCTCTTGTTTACGTTGTGACGCGCGGCGAACAGCGGAGTTAGCGACACAGATGGCAGGAATGGCGACGATGCGTGCGAAAAGGAGCGGCGTCGTCGAGGGGAGCGAATGAGCGGCCGATGTGCGGACGCTGTTGGGCGCGTGAGCTGTGCGCCTTTGCACGAGGTGCGAGCAACAGGAAGGAACACACGAAGGGATAAGGAAAGCCGCAGGCGTGGTACGTGTCGGGGAGTAGGTGGACAGCTAAAGAGGACATGGAGGACGCAGTGGAAGGAGAAAGGAAGTATTAGGATTATGCGCGGAGCGAAGGGCGTAAGAAAAGGGGAGAGCAGGGAAAGCAGGCCAGAGGAAATATGAGACGGCGATAGGCGCACGCAGGCGAACGCAAAATAGGGAAATGGGATGGAAAAAAGTTGCACGAGGGGAACTAGGAGAAGACAACAAAGGTGGCCGTCGGGAGAGAGGGCGGGCAAGAATTTGCGGCCAGCAGACATCGAAGAGGTTACGCCGAGGAATCGGGTTAGAGCTGGAAGAAAAGGAGAAACACGAAGACACACGCAGGTGCGCAGTGGGGTGAGGAAGTGCAGCCACAAGGAGGGAGGCGAGACTCGCCGTGCGAGTTTAAGCGGCGCAAAGTGAATAGGACTAAAGCAGACGCAGAGTCTAAGCGCAGGGACAAAAAGCAACGTAGGAAACCAACAGGATGAGTGAAGTGGTGCGTCGGCTGCGAACGAAGGTTTGTGAAAGAGACGACCGAACGAAAGGCAAGAGGAAGCACGCAGTGAGAAGACCAACTTTGTGCAAGCAGAGGAATTTTGGCACAGTCGGCTGGCCGGATGGAAACGAAAAGGAGGCCGGGAACGCGGGCCAGAGGAAGATCGAGAAAGGACGCAGAAAGATCAAGAGCAGCAACTTGCCTGTGGTCACAACTCGCTTAAAAAAAGGCTGGAGGAAGGGAAGCGGTGTAGCAGGAAAGTAGCAGGGGAAGGGAAGATGGATGGAAAGCGGCGAAAAATGAAAGACTGCGCTAAGTACTGCTGGCGTGCTTTATTTTTTGGAAAAGAAGAAGGAACGCGCAAGGTGGGAAAGATTGGAGTTTAGGAGTATTTTTTCGTTGGACAGCGCGACGCCGAATTGAGCTTGTGCCGCAGCAAAGGAAAACTCAGACAGAGAGTGAGTAGGTGCAACCCTCGTTTCTTCGGAAACGAATGAAACGTATGGTGAAATAGACATCGGTTGTTTCCGACGAATCTAGGCAGTTCTTCTTCTGCGCGTGGCGGATCGACTTGGCCGACACGCAAAAAAGAGAAAGGAAAGAAGTGACAGAAGACAACAAGAAAGTCAGCAGAAACAAAGTGCGACGTGCGAGGCTAGCTTAGGCTGTGACTGCACATGGCGAGTGTCGGCTACTCGCGCAGTTTCAAATTGCGATCCGCGAACAAAGCAACAGCCAGCATAACTTTATGATTTCATTGTTTTTACTTGTTCTTTCTTCTCCGCCCGCCAAAAAGGGAAAAAGAAAGTTTTGCTTTCAACTTTCGCACTCTTACTTCAAAATGCTGAAAGAAAAAAACGAGAAAAGAGACAAAGGACGAGATACGTGTAACGTTGATTGTTTGATTTCTGGCTATTTTTGCTTTACCTGAAGAGCTGCACTTGGCGAGGAACTTCCTCAGAGTTTTTGTATTTTTAATCTCTTTTCAACTTGTCGACAAAATGGCTTCTCATATTTTTTTTGTGTGCAATAGCTGTCACTTGTCCACCGAGATGTCTGTCCAGCGCCACCGAAGGTGCGACGCAAAGAAGTAACAACAAAATCTTTCGTCTCTTTTCTTATTGCGGCGAACCGAACAAGAGCAAGAACATGAGACTGAGCATGATTGACCAGTGTTTCGCGAGTGGACGGCGACTTGCGTCGTCTGAGGCAAGGGTGTTTGCTGCCATTTCATCGCTTTCCTTGCCCATGCCCTTTCTGCTTGCGGCGTCACATCTTTGCTTTTGATTTTTTCCTGACTGTGCTTGTGCTGGTCTCGCACTTGACTGTGTGTTGGTTGTCGCGGCTGCGCCTTGTGCTGCCTCTTCTCTGGCTTTTGCTTCTTCCGCGCTGATGGCTGTTAGTGTTTCATTGACTTTTTTATAGCTGCTGCTGCTCCCTGGCTCAGGATGCATTCTGTTTTGGTCGATGCACTTTTCACGTATTTGGCTTCAGCGGACCTCAGCTGTGCGAGGCTGTCTTCGAGTGCTTTCTTTTCCTTATCAAGTGCTGATCTTGATGTTGTGAACGCGTCGTGAAACGCGCTGTCGCTGCCGGCGCCAGCTGCACCGACGTACGTTATCTTGAGGAATTGGCCGAGGACGACGCTTGTTTTGATCTCTGTGGCTCCCGGTGTGGTGATGAGAAGACCTGGTTTGGTTGCGGCGTTGGCTGCGGTCGTGATGAGTGGGCCCCTGTTGCTGCCGTCGTTGTCTTCGCCTAGCTTGTTGCTGCCTTCGGCCAGTGCTGCGGAGTTCCACTGCGGGGCCTTAAGGCTGTTGATGGTGTCGCTCCATTGTTCTTTCTGGTGCAGTGGTCAAACGCAGTGTGTTTTTTAGTGATGGGCGCGTCGGCGCCATCACCTTTTCCTGTCCCTTTTCTGGCTTGTTGCTGCCTGACGCTATGTCCACGCTTGCGTCCAGGCACGATTTTCCGTTGTTGTCCTGCGAGCTTGTCCCAACGCTTGCGAGCGTGAGAATGAAGTCTTGAAGTGCTGCGCCGCCCGCCGCGAAGTTGAGCGCAGTGCTGGTTGCTGTTGCCGCCTTTTCGCCTGCTGCCTTTGCGTGCTCCGCCGCTGTGTCCGCTTCGCGCCCGAGTGCCTCAAGCGCTTCTTGCCAGCTCCCCCGTTCGCCGTCCTGCTCCCCTCGTGCGCCACCTCTCGCCCGCAAAGTGTCCGCTGCGCCTCTCAGCCTGCCCTCCGCCGCAGCCGCGCACCGCGCCGCCCCGTGCAGCCTCGTCGCGACAGCTTCGCTAATTGCGCTCGCCTCCTTCAATGTTTTCGCGAAGCTGCAAAGCCCCTGTGCGCCAGCCTGCTTCAGTCCCGCGAGTGTCATTGCACTTGCCTGCTCCGCGAACGCAAGTGCGATGACAAATCCCAAAACAAGCATTCCTTTCCGCCTTACCTTCGCCGCACGCGAGCGCCTAGGTCCTAGTGGCACTTCCCTCCTCCCTGCGCCCCCTCGCACGTGCGCTGTTTTTGGCTTCGTCTGCGCTGTGTGCCCTAGCTGCGCATGCCGCCGCCCACCGCACTTCGGGCACGACGCTGCATCGCGGCTCGACGGCCGGCGCGTGCCGGTGTCTCCTGTCCTCCCTTCCGGTCCACGCCTGCATGTTCGCGCCGCAGCGTGTCCGCAAACCGGTCTGCATCGCTGAAGGAGCCGGGCCCACGTAGGCGCTAGCAGCGTGCGGCAGTCGCTGGCCGCGTGTTCGTTGCTGCTCGGCGGTGCACCACACACTCACCGCCGCTGCCCCGGACCCAGCGTCACGCAGAGCTGCGCGCCTGGCGACGCGCGGCGCGGTGTGCGTTCCTCGGTGAGAATCGCATTCGCCGCCCCTTTGGGTTCAGCGCGCGCACCGCAGACCAGTTTACGGACACTGGAAACGGGAACGATACACAGAGGCAGGCCGCTGGCCCTCTTGTCAATGTGCGGCGTTGGTCGCAAATGGACCGAACGCCGCGTGCGCGTCTGCAGGGCCACGTCTTTTTTCTGTGCTCCGTCAGCGCGGCGCGGTGACAAATTTCAGCGCCTCGCAGCGCTTCCGCAGTGCGCGGTGACCGGCAGTGAAATAAGACCGCAGGACGGGGTACAAGGCGACAGCGCCGCCCAGTCTGCGGAGAAGAGTGCACGCACAAACGGAGACAGAAGCACATCGCGCGGCGCTAACGCTTGGTCGCGAATGAGCGAGGCGCCGCCTGCACCAACAGGTGCGCCGCCTGGCGAGTCAAAGAAACGAGCGGCCAACAGCCAGCGCGGAAACACGCGAAACGCACACGCAAACACCGACGCATGTGCGTTTTTGCGACCGCCAAAGACGGGGAAAGGCGAACTAACAGCAACAGCACAGGCGCACACAGATGGACTTCGACGACGGACTTCGAAAGGGCGCAGCCGCGCAACGGAGCCTGGTCGCGGAAGAGCCTCGCAGACTTGGCTCGACCATAGAGCGCGCCGGAGGAAGACGGCACCACACGCGCATCGCGAAACGGTACACCAGCAGCGGCAAAGGCAAGGACGAACAGATGAAGCGCGAAGCATCAGCGGGGGCCGGACGCGGAAGACCAGACGACGCGAACAGGCTAAGTCGCCAGCCGCGGCCGCCAACCGTGGCCGAGCCAACGAGTCCTCGCACCGCGGAAAGAAAATCTACGAGAGCAAGAACAACCGGGAAGCACCGAGGCGGGCAAAGAGAGAACGGCACACGCGACCAAGCGACTCGACGGCGGTGGATATAAGTTACGGAATTGGCCTTCACCTGGACAGGCAGCAAAAAGGAAACCGGGCAAAAGAGCGGCGGCGGGGACACGGCATAGCTCCCACGGGAAGACGGCGGCGCGCGGGCCGGGAGTCAGAGCATGCGCGCGAAGGACGTCGGTCAGAGGCGCCGAAGCAACACGTGACGCTCGAAATGGCAGCAAGGGTTTACGGCCAAGGGTGACCGGTGGGAAGGCGCTTCGACACCTCGCTCGGCGGAAGAGGTGGAGGCCAGGAGGAGGTTGGACACGGCAAGGTAACCGAGATGAACGCAGGTAGGACCGGACGGCAACGAGTGAGGGAAAGCACGCCCACGCGCCGGACATAAACTTGTAGGAAGCGACGGGAAGACCTGATCGGCGCACAGGAGCGACGGAGCGAAGTGGGGAGAGATATAAGGCACACGCGCCGCACTAAAGTGTGAGAAAACTGCAACGGAAAGCGAAGGAGAAACAAAGGAGAACGGTCAACCGGCCTCGCGCGCGCCGACGCCGCAAGGGACGGCACACGCGGGCAAGTGAAAACACGTGACGAAGCAAGGAGGAGGGAGCAGGACTGCACAGCGTGATGAGGGACAAGGCATGAAACATTTGAAGGCAAGCAGTGGCGCAGATGGGAGGGTAGCTTGGCAAGACGTGGCGAGGCAGCGAAGGAGCTGGCCATGAGAGGCATGACGGTGGCAGTGCGGCGAGGGACATGAGCAAGCATTTCTGGGTGCGAAAGAGAAACTGTTTTGACACAGCGGAGCGCGGTGAAGGAAGGCTTGGCGCCAATGCGAGACGAGAAGCGAAGCGAAGGGGAAAAGGGCACAGGAAGACGACAGGTGAAGCGAGGGGGCACAGCGTGCTTTTAAGAAGACAGCGACAAGACACAGGGGCGCAGAAGACACACACAGGGGAGAGGCGGCATGGCACCGCGCAAAGAACCACACGACAGAAAACGAAAGAAAAGGTTACCATTTTTTATTTTCTTTTTTTTTTGTTGAACCAAAAGAAAGAGAAATGTGAGAGACTTGAGCAAAAAGCTTTTTTTCGTTTTTTGTTTGGCTGCGTGCACTGCTTTGCCAGGCTTCTGCGCAATGGCGTCGACGATGCTACAGTGCGGGAAGTTTGTTTCCACACTTTGTCATACAAAGGACAGCCTGGGAAGATGCACAACTTTTGGACTGAGCAAGCACATCTCAATTTTTTGTGGGTCCTTTCTTCGATGACAACTCAAGCGCGTGAGTCAGATCTGAGAAGGAACCAAATAAAGTATCACTCGAAAAAAGCAAACTATTGGGAAGCAGGTTTCAGAGTTAATTAGCGTTTTTGTTTGGAAGCAAAGTTGCGGGGCAAAAATTTCGTACATTTTTTTCTTGCGTTTTTTTTTTCACGCATGTATCGAAATGGAAATGTTTTTTTAGATGCATGAATGTCGCTTGCAGGATTGCCATGCGAAGGTCGTATCTCTCACGAAGCGACGAAAAGGCTTGCTGCCGCTATTTGCTTTACTGCCGCCAAGTTGCGCTTGAAAGAAACACTCCACAACGTTTTTGAATTTTTCAGTTTCTTTCCAGCGTCACGAACAAATGTTTTTTTCTTCTTTTTTTTTAAAAGCGAAGACCCGACAGTGAAGCAGAGCACTGCCTCTGCAGCGCAGCGAAGCATCGCTAGAGGCAGCTAAGAAGGCTTCGTTTTATTGCTTTGGCTTGCGACTTCGAATCCGACGAAGGAGAGGGGGAGGCAATTCAATGCTTTAGCGAGTTCATGTTTGGACAGTGCGATTGACATTTGCTGCGTGCACCGCTCGCCACTCTTTCTTCTGCCGAGCTGCCCTGCTTTGCTTTTTCGGCTGCGCGTTGATCAGCACGCTTAAGCGATTGGCTGCTTCTTTCGCCCTCCTGCGGTTCGTTTTGCCTGGGTTTTTGATGCTGCACTCTTTCCTCTCATGTCACCTTGGATGATGCGCGTTGCGCTGGCCTTCCAGTGCGCGTGTTGTTTTGTGTGGCGAGTTGTTGTGGGATATGATGCGTCTTTGTTTGTGGCGGGGCGCGGCGCACGCATATTGTGTTCCACTGCTGTGTGGTCCGAGACCGTCGTCAACTATCCTTTGACCCTATCATTCGCAGGGCGCCTTGGGCCAACATAGTGCGTCGCGTCAGCTGGCTTTGGCTTGTTTTTTCTGACGTGGCGGCGCACGCTATGCTGAGGTGATGTGTGAGCGCATCCGGTTCGTCGAATCTTGGTTTGTCCGGTGTTGTGTTGCCGAGGCGCGTTGCCAATTGTTTGTCCGTCGCTGTGTCATTCAACGGCTGACCTTGAGGAGTTGTTATTGTCTGTGCTCATTTTGTTGTTGTAGCTGTTCTCCGCGCAAGGCCAAGGCCGCGCTGTCACGGTGTTGCTGCTTAATTGTGTCGCTGTTGCCTCGGCTATGTTTTTTATTTGCCGCGCTTCTTGCACAGGCGCTGCCTGTCACGTGTGGACAGCGTTGTTGCAGCACTTTGCGCCTTCGCTGCCACTGCACTTCTCCAGTTCGTGGTGCGCCGAGCGTCGGTGCGCTCAGGCATGACGCGCCACTGCGCTTGTGTGCGTATGCGCGTGGCCACGCTTGCCAGCACTGGGATGATGTTGTTTCGGTCTCGCGGTGCTTGAGGCGACGGTGGGCGCAGTGATGCTGACGACCTTCTTGCGTGTTGGTATCTCCTTTGCGTTGGTCCATTGAGCCCGACCTCTGCACGTCCTGCCGGTTTGACCGCGTTTTTCTTGTCCTTGTTCAGACCTTGCGTTGTGTGTTCATCGTTGCTGTGGTGCTTCTCGAGGTGCCTTGCATCTGCCGCTACGTGCTCTGCTGCGGCGCGTGCGTTCGTCTCGCCGTGCTTGCTAGCAGTGGGCATTTCGTCCGGCCGGTGCTTGGCGCCGTACGGCTCCTTTTTTCCTTTTGCTTTGCGGCGTCGAGCTGGCACTCGCGTTGTTTCGGTCCGTGCCTGCGAGCGCCGCGGCGCGGGCTCGCTCCGCTGGCGTCGCGCCTTATTTCTGACGCGTGACGTCGCGGAGGCGGATGCTTGCGCTGCGCGTTTGGTTGGGCACGCGTTGTCGCGCACTTGGCTCGCGCGGCTTCTTGCCTGCCTGCGCGTGCTTTCACGGCGGTTGCGTTTTGTCGGGAGCGGTGCGGCGGCTTTCTGCGTGCGTGTGCTGCCATGCCCCTGTGTGTGTTTGCGGAACGCCAGCTGAACGCGCCGCGCTGAGCAAACAGCTTTAGCCAGCCGCGCCGGCGGCAAGGCGCGTGGCCGCAGACGCTGTTTGCTGCGCGGGTGCGCGGCGGGTGTGTGGTGCTGACTGGCAAGCGCGTGCGGCTTGGTGTCTGTGCGACCTTCTGCGGTGCGCCGATGCGCGCGCGATGCGGCGGCGAAGGTGTCGCCACGCGAAGAGGCTAGTTTCGGGATGGGCGGGAGGTGGCGGCCCTGAGGAGCTCCGACGCTGGGCCGGCGCGCTGGGCTGCGTGGGCAAGGGCGCGCGCATGCTCGTCTTGGGGGACGCAGCCGCGCGGCGACAGGGCAGGCGGTGGCAGCGAGCTGTCAGGCATGCTCGGTCGCACAAGGGGCCAGAAGCGGCGCGGGATTCCTTGTGCGAGAGCCGTGACAACAGGCGCAGCAAACGAAAGGAGACAGTGTGCGCGGCGAGGCAAGGACACGCGCTGCCCAATTGTGTGAGGCGAAAAGCGACGGTACTGAGGACGGGAGCGGGGAGCGGCGAGCAAGGGTTACGGGCGTAGGTGAGGCGCGCGGCGTGCGGAGTGTGCGGTCAGGCGTGTGGCGAGCGGAGGACGGGCCACGCCAGGGACAGTGGGGGCATGGAGCCGTGGCGTTGGCACACGATAACGACGCGGACGCGCGGGCGCAACGGTCATCGCAGAAGACAATGAAAGCAACGAGCGGGGCAGAGGGACAGAGCCACGAGGGGGACAGAGGGGCGACAGGGGTGGAGCGGGGACGAGGCGCCGTGCGTTGGGTGAGAGGCAGCGCTTGCCGGTGGGAGAAGGAGAAACACAGCACGAGTGGGAGCTGTGGGGCTTGCGCGGCAAAAGAAGCAGGGGAGTCGTGCCGAGGAAACGAAAAGTGGCCGCGCGGGAATGCGGGCTGGTGTCGACGGGAACAGCACCGTCGAACCGATGCCGCAGGGAAGGGACAAACATTGGGCATGCGGTGACGGAGAGAGGGAGGCACTGAGTGGCACAGCGGAAAGAGGGGAGTTTTGCTTGGCACCGTGAGAGTCTCTTGTTTACGTTGTGACGCGCGGCGAACAGCGGAATTAGCGACACAGATGGCAGGAATGGCGACGATGCGTGCGAAAAGGAGCGGCGTCGTCGAGGGGAGCGAATGAGCGGCCGATGTGCGGACGCTGTTGGGCGCGTGAGCTGTGCGCCTTTGCACGAGGTGCGAGCAACAGGAAGGAACACACGAAGGGATAAGGAAAGCCGCAGGCGTGGTACGTGTCGGGGAGTAGGTGGACAGATAAAGAGGACATGGAGGACGCAGTGGAAGGAGAAAGGAAGTATTAGGATTATGCGCGGAGCGAAGGGCGTAAGAAAAGGGGAGAGCAGGGAAAGCAGGCCAGAGGAAATATGAGACGGCGATAGGCGCACGCAGGCGAACGCAAAATAGGGAAATGGGATGGAAAAAAGTTGCACGAGGGGAACTAGGAGAAGACAACAAAGGTGGCCGTCGGGAGAGAGGGCGGGCAAGAATTTGCGGCCAGCAGACATCGAAGAGGTTACGCCGAGGAATCGGGTTAGAGCTGGAAGAAAAGGAGAAACACGAAGACACACGCAGGTGCGCAGTGGGGTGAGGTCGTGCAGCCACAAGGAGGGAGGCGAGACTCGCCGTGCGAGTTTAAGCGGCGCAAAGTGAATAGGACTAAAGCAGACGCAGAGTCTAAGCGCAGGGACAAAAAGCAACGTAGGAAAACAACAGGATGAGTGAAGTGGTGCGTCGGCTGCGAACGAAGGTTTGTGAAAGAGACGACCGAACGAAAGGCAAGAGGAAGCACGCAGTGAGAAGACCAACTTTGTGCAAGCAGAGGAATTTTGGCACAGTCGGCTGGCCGGATGCAAACGAAAAGGAGGCCGGGAACGCGGGCCAGAGGAAGATCGAGAAAGGACGCAGAAAGATCAAGAGCAGCAACTTGCCTGTGGTCACAACTCGCTTAAAAAAAGGCTGGAGGAAGGGAAGCGGTGTAGCAGGAAAGTAGCAGAGGAAGGGAAGATGGATGGAAAGCGGCGAAAAATGAAAGACTGCGCTAAGTACTGCTGGCGTGCTTTATTTTTTGGAAAAAGAAGAAGGAACGCGCAAGGTGGGAAAGATTGGAGTTTAGGAGTATTTTTTCGTTGGACAGCGCGACGCCGAATTGAGCTTGTGACGCAGAAAAGGAAAACTCAGACAGAGAGTGAGTAGGTGCAACCCTCGTTTCTTCGGAAACGAGGGAACAGTATGGTGAAATAGACATCGTTTGTTTCCGACGAATCTAGGCAGTTCTTCTTCTGCGCGTGGCGGCTCGACTTGGCCGACACGCAAAAAAGAGAAAGGAAAGAAGTGACAGAAGACAACAAGAAAGTCAGCAGAAACAAAGTGCGACGTGCGAGGCTAGCTTAGGCTGTTACTGCACATGGCGAGTGTCGGCTACTCGCGCAGTTTCAAATTGCGATCCGCGAACAAAGCAACAGCCAGCATAACTTTATGATTTCATTGTTTTTACTTGTTCTTTCTTCTCCGCCCGCCAAAAAGGGAAAAAGAAAGTTTTGCTTTCAACTTTCGCACTCTTACTTCAAAATGCTGAAAGAAAAAAACGAGAAAAGAGACAGAGGCCGAGATACATGTAACGTTGATTGTTTGATTTCTGGCTATTTTTGCTTTTCCTGAAAAGCTGCACTTGGCGAGGAACTTCCTCAGAGTTTTTGTATTTTTAATCTCTTTTCAACTTGTCGACAAAATGGCTTCTCATATTTTTTTTGTGTGCAATAGCTGTCACTTGGTCACCGCGATGTCTGTCCAGCGCCACCGAAGGTGCGACGCAAAGAAGTAACAACAAAATCTTTCGTCTCTTTTCTTATTGCGGCGAACCGAACAAGAGACAGAGACTGAGCATGATTGACCAGTGTTTCGCGAGTGGACGGCGACTTGCGTCGTCTGAGGCAAGGGTGTTTGCTGCCATTTCATCGCTTTCCTTGCCCATGCCCTTGCTGCTTGCGGCGTCACTTCTTTGCTTTTGATTTTTTCCTGACTGTGCTTGTGCTGGTCTCGCACTTGTCTGTGTGTTGGTTGTCGCGGCTGCGCCTTGTGCTGCCTCTTCTCTGGCTTTTGCTTCTTCCGCGCTGATGGCTGTTAGTGTTTCATTGATCTTTTTTACAGCTGCTGCTGCTTCCTGGCTCAGGATGCATTCTGGTTTGGTCGATGCACTTTTCACGTATTTGGCTTCAGCGGACCTCAGCTGTGTGAGACTGTCTTCGAGTGCTTTCTTTTCCTTATCAAGTGCTGATCTTGATGTTGTGAACGCGTCGTGAAACGCGCTGTCGCTGCCGGCGCCTGAGACACCGTCGTACGTTATCTTGAGGAATTGGCCGAGGACGACGCTTGTTTTGATCTCTGTGGCTCCCGGTGTGGTGATGAGAAGACCTGGTTTGGTTGCGGCGTTGGCTGCGGTCGTGATGAGTGGGCCCCTGTTGCTGCCGTCGTTGTCTTCGCCTAGCTTGTTGCTGCCTTCGGCCAGTGCTGCGGAGTTCCACTGCGGGGCCTTAAGTTTGTTGATAGTGTCGCTCCATTGTTCTTTCTGGTGCAGTGGTCAAACGCAGTGTGTTGTTTAGTGATGGGCACGTCAGCACCATCACCTTTTCCTGTCCCTTTTCTGGCTTGTTGCTGCCTGACGCCATGTCCACGCTTGCGTCCAGGCACGATTTTCCGTTGTTGTCCTGCGAGCTTGTCCCAACGCTTGCGAGCGTGAGAATGAAGTCTTGAAGTGCTGCGCCGCCTGCCGCGAAGTTGAGCGCAGTGCTGGTTTCGTGTGCCGACTTTTCGCTTGCTGCCTTTGCGTGCTCCGCCGCTGTGTCCGCTTCGCGCCCGAGTGCCTCAAGCGCTTCTTGCCAGCTCCCCTGATCGCTGTCCTGCTCCCCTCGTGCGCCACCTCTCGCCCGCAAAGTGTCCGCTGCGCCTCTCACACTGCCCTCCGCCGCAGCCGCGCACCGCGCCGCCGTGTGCAGCCTCGTCGCGACAGCTTCGCTAATTGCGCTCGCCTCCTTCAATGTTTGCGCGAAGCTGCAAAGCCCCTGTGCGCCAGCCTGCTTCAGTCCCGCGAGTGTCATTGCACTTGCCTGCTCCGCGAACGCAAGTGCGATGACAAATCCCAAAACAAGCATTCCTTTCCGCCTTACCTTCGCCGCACGCGAGCGCCTAGGTCCTAGTGGCACTTCCCTCCTCCCTGCGCCCCCTCGCACGTGCGCTGTTTTTGGCTTCGTCTGCGCTGTGTGCCCTAGCTGCGCATGCCGCCGCCCACCGCACTTCGGGCACGACGCTGCATCGCGGCTCGACGGCCGGCGCGTGCCGGTGTCTCCTGTCCTCCCTTCCGGTCCACGCCTGCATGTTCGCGCCGCAGCGTGTCCGCAAACCGGTCTGCATCGCTGAAGGAGCCGGGCCCACGTAGGCGCTAGCAGCGTGCGGCAGTCGCTGGCCGCGTGTTCGTTGCTGCTCGGCGGTGCACCACACACTCACCGCCGCTGCCCCGGACCCAGCGTCACGCAGAGCTGCGCGCCTGGCGACGCGCGGCGCGGTGTGCGTTCCTCGGTGAGAATCGCATTCGCCGCCCCTTTGGGTTCAGCGCGCGCACCGCAGACCAATTTACGGACACTGGAAACGGGAACGATACACAGAGGCAGGCCGCTGGCCCTCTTGTCAATGTGCGGCGTTGGTCGCAAATGGACCGACCGCCGCGTGCGCGTCTGCAGGGCCACGTCTTTTTTCTGTGCTCCGTCAGCGCGGCGAGGTGAGCAATTTCAGCGCCTCGCAGCGCTTCCGCAGTGCGCGGTGACCGGCAGTGAAATAAGACCGCAGGACGGGGTACAAGGCGACAGCGCCGCCCAGTCTGCGGAGAAGAGTGCACGCACAAACGGAGACAGAAGCACATCGCGCGGCGCTAACGCTTGGTCGCGAATGAGCGAGGCGCCGCCTGCACCAACAGGTGCGCTGCCTGGCGAGTCAAAGAAACGACCGGCCAACAGCCAGCGCGGAAACACGCGAAACGCACACGCAAACACCGACGCATGTGCGTTTTTGCGACCGCCAAAGACGGGGAAAGGCGAACTAACAGCAACAGCAAAGGCGCACAAAGATGGACTTCGACGACGGACTTCGAAAGGGCGCAGCCGCGCAACGGAGCCTGGTCGCGGAAGAGCCTCGCAGACCTGGCTCGACCATAGAGCGCGCCGGAGGAGGACGGCACCACACGCGCATCGCGAAACGGTACACCAGCAGCGGCAAAGGCAAGGACGAACAGATGAAGCGCGAAGCATCAGCGGGGGCCGGACGCGGAAGACCAGACGACGCGAACAGGCTAAGTCGCCAGCCGCGGCCGCCAACCGTGGCCGAGCCAACGAGTCCTCGCACCGCGGAAAGAAAATCTACGAGAGCAAGAACAACCGGGAAGCACCGAGGCGGGCAAAGAGAGAACGGCACACGCGACCAAGCGACTCGACGGCGGTGGATATAAGTTACGGAATTGGCCTTCACCTGGACAGGCAGCAAAAAGGAAACCGGGCAGCAGACAGGCGGCGGGGACACGGCATAGCTCCCACGGGAAGATGGCGGAGCGCGGGCCGGGAGTCAGAGCATGCGCGCGAAGGACGTCGGTCAGAGGCGCCGAAGCAACACGTGCCGCTCGAAATGGCAGCAAGGGTTTACGGCCAAGGGTGACCAGTGGGAAGGCGCTTCGACACCTCGCTCGGCGGAAGAGGTGGAGGCCAGGAGGAGGTTGGACACGGCAAGGTGTCCGAGATGAACGCAGGTAGGGCCGGACGGCAACGAGTGAGGGAGAGCACGCCCACGCGCCGGACATAAACTTGTAGGAAACGACGGGAAGACCTGATCGGCGCACAGGGGCGGAGGAGCAAAGTGGGGAGAGATATAAGGCACACGCGCCGCACTAAAGTGTGAGAAAGCTGCAACGGAAAGCGAAGGAGAAACAAAGGGGAACGGTCAGCCGGCCTCGCGCGCGCCGACGCCGCAAGGGACGGCACACGCGGGCAAGTGAAAACACGTGACGAAGCAAGGAGGAGGGAGCAGGACTGCACAGCGTGATGAGGGACAAGGCATGAAACACTTGAAGGCAAGCAGTGGCGCAGATGGGAGGGTAGCTTGGCAAGACGTGGCGAGGGAGCGAAGGAGCTGGCCATGAGAGGCATGACGGTGGCAGTGCGGCGAGGGACATGAGCAAGCATTTCTGGGTGCGAAAGAGAAACTGTTTTGACACAGCGGAGCGCGGTGAAGGAAGGCTTGGCGCCAATGCGAGACGAGAAGCGAAGCGAAGGGGAAAAGGGCAGAGGAAGACAACAGGTGAAGCGAGGGGGCACAGCGTGCTTTTAAGAAGACAACGACAAGACACAGGGGCGCAGAAGACACACACAGGGGAGAGGCGGCATGGGACCGCGCAAAGAACCACAAGACACAAAACGAAAGAAAAGGTTACCATTTTTTATTTTCTTTTTTTTTTGTTGAACCAAAAGAAAGAGAAATGTGAGAGACTTGAGCAAAAAGCTTTTTTTCGTTTTTTGTTTGGCTTCGTGCACTGCTTTGCCAGGCTTCTGCGCAATGGCGTCGACGATGCTACAGTGCGGGAAGTTTGTTTCCACACTTTGTCATACAAAGGACAGCCTGGGAAGATGCACAACTTTTGGACTGAGCAAGCACATCTCAATTTTTTGTGGGTCCTTTCTTCGATGACAACTCAAGCGCGTGAGTCAGATCTGAGAAGGAACCAAATAAAGTATCACTCGAAAAAAGCAAACTATTGGGAAGCAGGTTTCAGAGTTAATTAGCGTTTTTGTTTGGAAGCAAAGTTGAGGGGCAAAAACTTCGTACATTTTTTTCTTGCGTTTTTTTTTTCACGCATGTATCGAAATGGAAATGTTTTTTTAGATGCATGAATGTCGCTTGCAGGATTGTCATGCGAAGGTCGTATCTCTCACGAAGCGACGAAAAGTCTTGCTGCCGATATTTGCTTTACTGCCGCCAAGGTGCGATTGAAAGAAACAATCCACAACGTTTTTGAATTTTTCAGTTTCTTTCCAGCGTCACGAACAAATGTTTTTTTCTTCTTTTTTTTTAAAAGCGAAGACCCGACAGTGAAGCAGAGCACTGCCTCTGCAGCGCAGCGAAGCATCGCTAGAGGCACAAAAGAAGGCGTCGTTTTATTGCTTGGGCTTGCGACTTCGAATCCGACGAAGGAGAGGGGGAGGCAATTCAATGCTTTAGCGAGTTCATGTTTGGACAGTGCGATTGACATTTGCTGCGTGCACCGCTCGCCACTCTTTCTTCTGCCGAGCTGCCCTGCTTTGCTTTTTCGGCTGCGCGTTGATCAGCACGCTTAAGCGATTGGCTGCCTCTTTCGCCCTCCTGCGGTTCGTTTTGCCTGGGTTTTTGATGCTGCACTCTTTCCTCTCTTGTCACCTTGGATGATGCGCGTTGCGCTGGCCTTCCAGTGCGCGTGTTGTTTTGTGTGGCGAGTTGTTGTGGGATATGATGCGTCTTTGTTTGTGGCGGGGCGCGGCGCACGCATATTGT
Organism: Trypanosoma vivax; assembly: GCA_021307395.1. Lineage (NCBI taxonomy): Eukaryota > Euglenozoa > Kinetoplastea > Trypanosomatida > Trypanosomatidae > Trypanosoma > Trypanosoma vivax. Next base: position 134,311 of record SOPI01000288.1, read on the forward strand.
GTTCCACTGCTGTGTGGTCCGAGACCGTCGTCAACTATCCTTTGACCCTATCATTCGCAGGGCGCCTTGGGCCAACATAGTGCGTCGCGTCAGCTGGCTTTGGCTTGTTTTTTCTGACGTGGCGGCGCACGCTATGCTGAGGTGATGTGTGAGCGCATCCGGTTCGTCGAATCTTGGTTTGTCCGGTGTTGTGTTGCCGAGGCGCGTTGCCAATTGTTTGTCCGTCGCTGTGTCATTCAACGGCTGACCTTGAGGAGTTGTTATTGTCTGTGCTCATTTTGTTGTTGTAGCTGTTCTCCGCGCAAGGCCGAGGCCGCGCTGTCACGGTGTTGCTGCTTAATTGTGTCGCTGTTGCCTCGGCTATGTTTTTTATTTGCCGCGCTTCTTGCACAGGCGCTGCCTGTCACGTGTGGACAGCGTTGTTGCAGCACTTTGCGCCTTCGCTGCCACTGCACTTCTCCAGTTCGTGGTGCGCCGAGCGTCGGTGCGCTCAGGCATGACGCGCCACTGCGCTTGTGTGCGTATGCGCGTGGCCACGCTTGCCAGCACTGGGATGATGTTGTTTCGGTCTCGCGGTGCTTGAGGCGACGGTGGGCGCAGTGATGCTGACGACCTTCTTGCGTGTTGGTATCTCCTTTGCGTTGGTCCATTGAGCCCGACCTCTGCACGTCCTGCCGGTTTGACCGCGTTTTTCTTCTCCTTGTTCAGACCTTGCGGTGTGTGTTCATCGTTGCGCTGGTGCTTCTCGAGGTGCCTTGCATCTGCCGCTACGTGCTCTGCTGCGGCGCCCGCGTTCGTCTCGCCGTGCTTGCTAGCAGTGGGCATTTCGTCCGGCCGGTGCTTGGCGCCGTACGGCTCCTTTTTTCCTTTTGCTTTGCGGCGTCGAGCTGGCACTCGCGTTGTTTCGGTCCGTGTTTGCGAGCGTCGCGGCGCGGGCTCGCTCCGCTGGCGTCGCGCCTTACTTCTGACGCGTGACGTCGCGGAGGCGGATGCTTGCGCTGCGCGTTTGGTTGGGCACGCGTTGTCGCGCACTTGGCTCGCGCGGCTTCTTGCCTGCCTGCGCGTGCTTTCACGGCGGTTGCGTTTTTTCGGGGGCGGTGCGGCGGCGTGCTGCGTGCGTGTGCTGCCATGCCCCTGTGTGTGTCTGCGGAAAGCCAGCTGAAGGCGCCGCGCTGAGCAAACAGCTTTAGCCAGCCGCGCCGGCGGCAAGGCGCGTGGCCGCAGACGCTGTTTGCTGCGCGGGTGCGCGGCGGGTGTGTGGTGCTGACTGGCAAGCGCGTGCGGCTTGGTGTCTGTGCGACCGTCTGCGGTGCGCCGATGCGCGCGCGATGCTGCGGCGAAGGTGACGCCACGCGAAGAGGCTAGTTTCGGGATGGGCGGGAGGTGGCGGCCCTGAGGAGCTCCGGCGCTGGGCCGGCGCGCTGGGCTGCGTGGGCAAGGGCGCGCGCATGCTCGTCGCGGGGGACGCAGCCGCGCGGCGACAGGGCAGGCGGTGGCAGCGAGCTGTCAAGCATGCTCGGTCGCACAAGGGACCACAAGCGGCGCGGGATTCCTTGTGCGGGAACCGTGAGAACAGGCGCAGCAAAAGAGGGGACGCAGTGTGCGAGGCGAGGCAAGGACACACGCTGCCCAATTGTGTGGGGAACAAAGCGACGGAACTGAGGACGGGAGCGGGGAGCGGTGAGCAAGGGTGACGGGCGAAGGTGAGACAGGCGGCGTGCGGAGTGTGCGGTCAGGCGTGTTGCGGACGGAGGAAGGGGAACAGCCGGGCGCGTGGGGGCATGGCGCCGTGGCGTTGGCACACGATAACGACGCGGGGGACAGGGCAAGACGATCATCGCAGAAGACACTGGACGCAACGAGCGGGGCAGAGGAACAGAGACACGAGAGAGACAGAGGGGCGACAGGGGTGGAGCGGGAACGAGGCGCCGTGCGTCGGGTGAGAGGCAGCGCTTGCCGGTGGGAGAAGGAGAAACACAGCACGGCTGGAGCATGTGGGGCTTGCGCGGCAAAAGAAGCAGGGGAGTCGTGCCGAGGAAACGAAAAGTGGCCGCGCGGGAATGCGGGCTGGTGTCGACGGGGACAGCACCGTCGAACCGATGCCGCAGGGAAGGGACAAACATTGGGCATGCGGTGACGGAGAGAGGGAGGCACTGAGTGGCACAGCGGAAAGAGGGGAGTTTTGCTTGGCACCGTGAGAGTCTCTTGTTTACGTTGTGACGCGCGGCGAACAGCGGAATTAGCGACACAGATGGCAGGAATGGCGACGATGCGTGCGAAAAGGAGCGGCGTCGTCGAGGGGAGCGAATGAGCGGCCGATGTGCGGACGCTGTTGGTCGCGTGAGCTGTGCGCCTTTGCACGAGGTGCGAGCAACAGGAAGGAACACACGAAGGGATAAGGAAAGCCGCAGGCGTGGTACGTGTCGGGGAGTAGGTGGACAGATAAAGAGGACATGGAGGACGCAGTGGAAGGAGAAAGGAAGTATTAGGATTATGCGCGGAGCGAAGGGCGTAAGAAAAGGGGAGAGCAGGGGAAGCAGGCCAGAGGAAATATGAGACGGCGATAGGCGCACAGAGGCGAACGCAAAATAGGGAAATGGGATGGAAAAAAGTTGCACGAGGGGAACTAGGAGAAGACAACAAAGGTGGCCGTCGGGAGAGAGGGCGGGCAAGAATTTGCGGCCAGCAGACATCGAAGAGGTTACGCCGAGGAATCGGGTTAGAGCTGGCAGAAAAGGAGAAACACGAAGACACACGCATGTGCGCAGTGGGGTGAGGTCTCGCAGCCACAAGGAGGGAGGCGAGACTCGCCGTGCGAGTTTAAGCGGCGCAAAGTGAGTAGGACTAAAGCAGACGCAGAGTCTAAGCGCAGGGACAAAAAGCAACGTAGGAAACCAACAGGATGAGTGAAGTGGTGCGTCGGCTGCGAACGAAGGTTTGTGAAAGAGACGACCGAACGAAAGGCAAAAGGAAGCACGCAGTGAGAAGACCAACTTTGTGCAAGCAGAGGAATTTTGGCACAGTCGGCTGGCCGGATGCAAACGCAAAGGAGGCCGGGAACGCGAAGAAGAGGAAGATCGAGAAAGGACGCAGAAAGATCAAGAGCAGCAACTTGCCTGTGGTCACAACTCGCTTAAAAAAAGGCTGGGCGAAGGGAAGCGGTGTAGCAGGAAAGTAGCAGCGGAAGGGCGGATGGATGGAAAGCGGCGAAAAATGAAAGGCTGCGCTAAGTACTGCTGGCCTGCTTTCTTTTTTTGGAAAGAAAAAGAAAAGGGCGCGCAAGGTGGCAAAGATTGGAGTTTAGGAGTATTTTTTCGTTGGACAGCGCGACGCCGAATTGAGCTTGTGACGCAGAAAAGGAAAACTCAGACAGAGAGTGAGTAGTTGCAACCCTCGTTTCTTCGGAAACAAGTGAACGGTATGGTCAAATAGACATCGTTTGTTTCCGGCGAATCTCGACAGTTCTTCTTCTGCGCGTGGCGGCTCGACTTGGCCGACACGCAAAAAAGAGAAAGGAAAGAAATGAAAGAAGACGACAAGAAAGTCAGCAGAAACAAAGTGCGACGTGCGAGGCTAGCTTAGGCTGTGACTGCACATGGCGAGTGTCGGCTACTCGCGCAGTTTCAAATTGCGATCCGCGAACAAAGCAACAGCCACAATAACTTTATGATTTCATTGTTTTTACTTGTTCTTTTTTCTCCGCCCGCCAAAAAGGGAAAAAGAAAGTTTTGCTTTCAACTTTCGCACTCTTCCTTCAAAATGCTGAAAGAAAAAAACGAGAAAAGAGAGAAAGGCCGAGATACGTGTAACGTTGATTGTTTGATTTCTGGCTATTTTTGCTTTTCCTGAAAAGCTGCACTTGGCGAGGAACTTCCTCAGAGTTTTTGTATTTTTAATCTCTTTTTAACTCGTCGACAAAATGGTTTCTCATATTTTTTGTGTGTGCAATAACTGTCACTTGGTCACCGCGATGTCTGTCCAGCGCCACCGAGGGTGCGACGCAAAGAAATAACAACAAAATCTTTCGTCTCTTTTCTTATTGCGGCGAACCGAACAAGAGCAAGAACATGAGACTGAGCATGGGCATGATTGACCAGTGTTTCGCGAGTGCACGGCGACTTGCGTCGTCTGAGGCAAGGGTGTTTGCTGCCATTTCATCGCTTTCCTTGCCCATGCCCTTGCTGCTTGCGGTGTCACTTCTTTGCTTTTGATTTTTTCCTGACTGTGCTTGTGCTGGTCTCGCACTTGACTGTGTGTTGGTTGTCGCGGCTGCGCCTTGTGCTGCCTCTTCTCTGGCTTTTGCTTCTTCCTCGCTGATGGCTGTTAGTGTTTCATTGATTTTTTTTACAGCTTCTGCTGCTTCCTGGCTCAGGATGCATTCTGGTCCGGTCGATGCACTTTTCACGTATTTGGCTTCAGCGGACCTCAGCTGTGCGAGGCTGTCTTCGAGTGCTTTCTTTTCCTTATCAAGTGTTGATCTTGATGTTGCGAACGCGTCGTGAAACGCGCTGTCGCTGCTGGCGCCTGAGACACCGTCGTACGTTATCTTGAGGAATTGGCCGAGGACGACGCTTGTTTTGACGTCTGTGCCTTCCGGTGCGGTGATGAGAAGACCTGGCTTGCTTGCGGCGTTGGCTGCGGTCGTGATGAGTGGGCACCTGTTGCTGCCGTCGTTGTCTTCGCCTAGCTTGTTGCTGCCTTCGGCCAGTGCTGCGGAGTTCCACGTTGGTGTCTTAAGTTTGTTGATAGTGTTGGTCCATTGGCCTTCTGCTGGCGCAGTGGTCAAACGCAGTGTGGTTTTTAGTGATGGGCACGTCAGCGCCATCACCTTTTCCTGTCCCTTTTCTGGCTTGTCGCTGCCTGACGCTATGTCCACGCTTGCGTCCAGGCACGATTTTCCGCCGCTGTCCTGCGAGCTTGTCCCAACGCTTGCGAGCGTGAGAATGAAGTCTTGAAGTGCTGCGCCGCCCGCCGCGAAGTTGAGCGCAGTGCTGGTTGCTGCTGCCGCCTTTTCGCTTGCTGCCTTTGCGTGCTGCGCCGCTGTGTCCGCTTCGTGCCCGAGTGCCTCAAGCGCTTCTTGCCAGCTCCCCTGTTCGCTGTCCTGCTCCCCCCGTGCGCCACCTCTCGCCCGCAAAGTGTCCGCTGCGCCTCTCAGCCTGCCCTCCGCCGCAGCCGCGCACCGCGCCGCCGTGTGCAGCCTCGTCGCGACAGCTTCGCTAATTGCGCTCGCCTCCTTCAATGTTTGCGCGAAGCCGCAAAGCTCCCGCGCGCCAGCCTGCTTCAGTCCCGCGAGTGCCGTTGCACTTGCCTGCTCCGCGAACGCAAGTGCGATGACAAATCCAAGCACCAGCATCCCTAATTGCTTTGTTTTCACCGCATATTCTTGGCATCGTTCGTGAACTAAACAATAATCTTACGAATTCGCTGACAAAACCCTCGCACGTCTAAAGTGAAAACTCATTGTTGCATTTTGCTTGCACTGCTGCCCGTTATTTTTCTGCCCGCCTTTTCTAAAATAAGAAATACCTATTTTCTCAATTTCGCTTCTCGATGACCGAAACCAACCGCAAACGCTACCATATCTGTCCCCATTTCCCCTTCTCAACGCACGTCACCTTCCCTCTCCCCCTTCTTGAGTGCCACTTTTCCCTCCAACTCATCGCGTCTTACTTGCGTCCTGTCTTTCGGCGCGTCCTCGTGTACCCACACGTCGTGACCCGTGTCCTGTCCCTACTTCCCCTTCTCGCGTGTCACACCCTTGGTTCTCTTCGCTGACTTTCCTGCGAGCCCTGTAGACGCTCTTCCTCCCGTCTGCTTTATTTGTCCGTGGGGTGTTAAGCATGGAGCCCGCAACTTTGCCCACGCCGCCAGCTATGCGTTGTCCCTTCGGACGTTGGGTCTGCCTGCCGCGTCTGCACGCTGGGCGTCGCAAACGCGCCTGCGCTCAGACACGCCGGAGCTGTGACGCATGCGCGTATGGCGGTTGTTCCCCGTGACGTCGCGCGGCGTATGCCAAATGGTGGGCGCTGTGCGCGCGGTGCGCCTCTGCCCACCCGCATTTCCTTTGCCTTTTTCGCATGTTGGGCACACAGGTGGCCTCCGCTTACTGCGCGTAGACGCAGGCGGGCGAGCGAATCGTCGGACAGGCACTGTGCAGGCGCTGCGTCGACTACAACGCGCTCATGTCGGTCCCCGCGGCCTCCACACATCCCGCCTAAGCGCATCATCCATGGCACGCCGGAGGCACTCAAGGGGTGAAGAGGCCCGCGCCTGTGTTGTTCATAACGAACTCGGGCGCTGCCGCTGTTTCCGGTCGCGAGCATGCTGCGCGTGGGTGTGGTTTGTGACTCCATAGACAAGCGGGGCTGTGCAGCAGGGCTGTGGATCTCTCAGGTTAGACGGAAAGCGGCGGTACGGCGCGCACCGCCCCGCAGCATGCGGAGGCGCAATGCCTGTGTCGGCCAAGCTTGGCACTCGCACCGCGTGGCACCGCAACGTGGCAAATTGCGTGGGGAAACGACACCCGCGAAGCGTGAGAGTCGTGCGGACGCTCGACGGACTCGCTGCAAGGCTCGACCCGGTGAAGGAAACACGGCGGCCACGGTCGGACGGTTGCGGTGACAACCGCCTGGGAGCGTCCGCTCGCAACGGCAGCATGAGCGTCGAGGGACAGCACATACAGCGGCAAGGTTCATGGCCGAGCTCGAACCGGCGGTGACTCGGGGTGGCGCGTCCTTCCGAGGCGCACACAGCTCGCAGCGCATTGTCACTGCGTGCCGGTGACGGGTCGGTTGTGGGATGCTTGCTCACCGAGAAAGGCATTCGCATGTCCCACAAAGGCGAGGGACAAACGGGGGCTGCAGAAACAGCGCGAAATGCGCACACCACATGTGTGAGCAGAGGCCGAGCTGCTCTCGGTGGGAGCCGTTGTGGCAGTGCCGCGTGCTGCTGCACCGCGGAGAGCTGCAGCGGCGCCTGGGCTCGCACGCTTGAGCTCATGGACTTGCGAAGCAGAGTGACGGGAAAGCAACTCTCTTATTTGCCGAACGGATTGCGCCCGAGGCGTTGCGCGAAAGTAGACTGAAAAATGCTGTGGCGCGGGCAGTAGGCGAGTGGCACGCCACCGACGGAGGCCACGCTAGCCGAAACAGAATTCCTGCAACTAACGCGCGCGACCCGCCAGCATAGCAGACGCCAACCATTACGGGGTCAGAGGGGTCTAAGGAACCTTGTTGGCGGGTCACCGGACGTAAGGCCGAGCGGACTGAAAGTGAAGGCACGCGGGTTACAACAGGCCTGTAGCCTTCATGCGGCGGAGGTGCAAACGGGACGCTCACCTCAGCCACGCGCGTTGCACCCGCCAAACGTCTGGGCCGGCTGGACGGTACAGAACAAAGAATGATCCAACGCTCGAATTTCTTGCGGTCAAAGCCTTCTTCAGCATCGAACGAAAGAACCTGGCCCACGGTCGCACCGAAGCGGTGAGGGAAAGTCAGCGACAGATAGAGAGACAGGGAAAAACAGGGTCGCGTATCTGCATTCAGAGGGAATGCTGCGGCACGGAAAGGACAAAAGCAGCTAAACGCAAAGCGCATATTAACAAAACATTTCGTGAAAGGCACCTCGCGAACGGGAAGTCAGGGAAGAAAGAAGAAAACACAGCGGACGCGCTCTGAAGACAGAGACAAGCAGAAGAATGGCGTCAATCAAGCAAATGGAACGAAAAGGCGCAAGAGGGACGCTTAAGAGGTCCCTTTGCGCCAACTTTGGGCAGCTCGGCAAGCTCTATATAAGAAGAGGGTCAGCCGTACGATGACAATGATTTGCTGGCCGAGGGCGAAACAAGATGACGATGTTGATAGCAACAAATATAAAAAGCGATTGCTTGAATTTTATGGTTGTGTAGAGTCGACCGAGAAGCAGTTCGTGACTCGTAAGATGAGGGGGAAACCACGATGACAAGGGATTATGACAAAGTGCTGCCGAAATAGATCGTAGCAGAAGGACTGCACGTGTGCAGTCCTTTTATTCAACGCGTATGCGACGCGAAAGAGAAGCTAATTGTGTCACTGATAAAAGCAATTGGCAGCTGCAAGCCGAAATAGCGACAACGAAGATTGCCGCTGTTTGTGCGCAGCGCGACTGGAAGTCACATTGTGTGAATTAGTGTTCCAGGGTTTGTCTATGAGCAACATTTTTTGGGTAACGAGCATTGACCGACGATGCCGGGAAGCAGCTGACGCTTTCTGCGCAGCACTCTTGTGTGTCTTGTTTTTATGACCAACAAAAAGCCGTAGAAAAAAGAGTCTTCCGTTTTAAAATGAAGGCCTGCACAATGTTCTGGCAAAATGTGCATCGCAAAGAGAACATAGTGGCTTGTGAGTGACGCTTGGCAAGGCAATAAGGAGCACTTATGTGTTTTCAGCTTTTCTTTGCACTTCGATTCCTGCTATTTTCTGTTTGTATTTTTGTATCGTTTCGTTTTTCTGGACTCTGTTCGTCAATTCGGTCGCCTCGGTGGCGATCGCCGCGTCTAGCGAGTGTTTCCTGCAAAAAGCGCATGCGACGCGCCAGCCTCGCGCACGCGGCGGGTAGTCGCCGGCAGCTCCTTCACCGGCGTGCTTTGGCGATGTTGCGCGTTTTTGCCCGGCTCGGCGTGCGCCAGCCTTCTGCGGCTCGAGCTTTGCGGGACTTTGCGCTGTGCCTGTCCACCTCGGCGGAAAAGTGTCTTTCGTCCATTTCTTGTGTCTGGTCTGGTGGTCTAGCGCGTGTGCGCCTCTGATGGGTTGCCGCGTTGGCACGGCGCAGCATGCATCTCTGGCACGGCATGCGCGCTGTGCTTCTGTAGCGCGTGTATGCTAGCAGCTGCCGTGCCTTCGTGTCCATTTTGCCTGCGGTGTTGCCTTCTTTGGCGTGCTTGTGCCGTGGTTCCACGACCCGTCTTGCGCGCGCTGTGTGTCCGCCGCTTGTAGCCTTCATGTGTGCCCGTTATTTTCGTGCGGCGTCCCTTTGTTGCGGCGACGTGCCGTCACGACTCTCAGGCTTGGCTGCCCGCAGTGCTGCTGCTTGCGTGCCGGAGTCCTTGGCATTGGTTGCACTCGGTGCCGCTGCCTTTGGCTGTTCGCGGTGACGCGCCGAGGCGTGTGTTGCTCGCGGCATGTTTCAGTGCGTGTGTAGATTGCGAGCTGTTCGATGCGCTTTCGCGAACCTTCGCGAGGGCTGAACGCCAAGGGACCGATATGCCTTTGGGCGGATGAGTGCGGTTGAGGGTGCGCTGTGCGTGGAATGGTGGTGCGTGTCGCGTGGCCATGTTCATTTGTCTTTTGCCGCTCCGGGACGGTGACTGGTGGGCGCCTCGCGGTACACTATTGGGCGAATATGCAATGAGTGTGCGCGCGCGTCCTAAGGTCGTGTCGGTCGCTCTGGATGACAAAGGCACAGCGCCCATGCGATGCGGGAGGGCGACGCGCAGCGTGTCGTGGTCAACCTGGGTGAGGAAGGACGCTAAGCGGGAACACTGGCACAGTGAGCAGCACAGACTTTTGTCTCGCAGTGGAGACGCGGTACCGTGATGCGGTGCGTGCGTCTCGCTATCCGCTTCTTTCTAGTCATGGTGCGCTCGAGAAGTTGTGCGAGGGGGTGGTGCGAAGTGACCGACAGAGGAATGCAAGAAGGAGTGGGGAAAGCGACAACTGTAGGTGGGGACAAGGCTTCGCATGTGTAGGGGCGCAACAAGAGGTGAAAGAGGCCTTGATCAGTTCTGAAGAGAAACACTTCTGTATTAGAGAAATGCCACCGTCAAAAAATAGCACCCAGTGAGCTGCGAAAAGGGGGAGCAGTCGGGACATGTGGCGCTTCACTAATATGTCGTCCTCTTTTGTTGCATTTTTCAATTTTGCGTTGCGAGGCTTTTTAATTTGTCTCTATAAGTGTTGCGAAAATTCTTCTTATTTCGTTCGTTACTTTTTTAGCTTGACTATTGTTTTGCTGCTAGTGGCAAGAAAATAAATGAAAAACAGTTTGAAGTGCGATGATCGGAGATTCAACGCTTTCCTGTTAATTTTTAAATTATGAGCACTGTTGCTGTGTGTTGCTTTTTTGTCTTTCTGGTCCTTTGCGCGATCGGTTGTTTATGAGTTTCGCGATCAAGTTAATTGAAGCTATGATAATTTTTTATTTTTTCGGCTGTTTGTAGTTGTTTCCTTGTTTTGAAAACAGATACCCTTAGTTTTTTTTGCTCCCCACCAACACGTTAATTACTTTTTTATTACGCTGATTCGTCACCGACACACCCGTTTGATGTGTGCATTGCACTGTGACGGGCCGGAAGTTTTTTAGAAATTATTTTTTCCTTCATATTTTTTCTGAGTTATGTTGCTGCTATTCATTTTCCTTCATGTCTGTTTCCGTATTTCTTTTATTTTTTTGCTTGACTATCTACGCCTTTACCCTTCGACGCTCGTAATGATATCGATGGTCATCTCACTGTTTGGGTAGTTTCTAACGCGAGTGCTGCATTGCCTTTCATCGCTTTTCTCACTTCGTTTCACGTTTTTTCTCTTCATAGCTTTCCTGTGCTGTAATTCTGTTTTTCTTTTGTGTTATTTCTCTGTAACCTCGCCGAGATTTCGTATTGTCTCTCAGTGCCTGTGCTTTGTTGCGGGTGCTTCGTCTTTCTCTTTCTCTACGCCTTGTTGCATTATGTGATTGACGCATCTCTTGATTTCCATGTTTGTTGCTACAATGGTTCGTCCGTTTGCAGTGTGCGCAGTGTGCACTTTCGTTTTGTTCCATCCGACTCTTTGGGGCCGTTTTATGCTTGTTTGTGCGTGTTGTGCGTGCTTGGGAGTGTTGGTGTCTGTGTTCTTTTGCTTGGCATCTTCAAACGCTCCAGTGTCTTTCCTGCCGATCACTGTTTGCACCGCACCCTTTTCCTGTTCTCCCTTTGCCTGGCTTAGGTTTGCTGTGTGCCACTCTATTTGTCGCTGCGTTTTTTCCTTCTGTGTCTACTAGCTTTTTTCGCATATGGCTCCAAGCCATTGAGCGTGTTTGCGGTGTCTCGCATGTCGTTCTGTTCGCGGAACTTCCCTTCAGTGCCCAGGTGAGTGTCCGCTTATCCGTCTATGTGTGGTGCGATGTCCCTCCCCCGCAGCTATTGACGATAGCCCGACGTCGCACGCTCGGCGCTTTTCTCGACTACCGTTATTTCTTTTTGCCCTTCCTCCATTATGCGAGTATTGTTGCTTTGTTTGTTCTTTTCATTCTGTGATCACTTGTGTGAGTGTGAAGTGTGTCGTGGTGTTTTTTCGTTTTGCTGTACGTGCTGCCCTTCTTCCTCTACAGTGGCCTATGTTTTTCCCGGCTTTTTTCGTGTACCCGTACGCTTCCGCGTTCCGAATCTGTGCTTGATTCGTTCCGGTTTGGTGTTATTATCTGTTTTGCGATGCTTTCTTCTCCTGTTTGGATTACAGGTTGTCCCTCGCGTGGTTTCGTGCCTTTCGTCTTCCATGCCTGCCTCAGGCCGGACCGACCACGATTCGGAGCGTAAGCGTCGCTTTTTACACCTCTAAGGTGCCTGTTGCTTGGTCATCATTCTACAAGTGGCGTTCCCCGGTGTGTTTGTGTGCGCCTTGTGTTCCGCTGTGCTTTCCGTGCTGGTTTCCTGTCCTTCTAGCGCGGTGTCTGCTTCTCGGATCTTTCCAGGCTCTCGCGGCACGCCCTTGTTAGGCCCACCTGGTGGTTCGTGTCCGCTCTCCTATGCGCGCATCCAGGCGCATGCGTAGAGCAGCTTTATGGCTTCAGCTGTAGTTACTCTGCGCTGCCGTTTCAGGCCGTTTTCCCAAACTATCAAATTGTCTGTGAGTTGCGCCTCTGCTTCTCGTAGAAACTGGCGGCACACGCTGTGTTCGTCTGATTGGCTCTGCACTGTCGGGTTGCTGCTTTAACTGGCCCCAGCGACTTTATTGAAAGCGTCTAGGTCGTTGCGAATGGCGTGCATCACCGGGCTCTTTCTCAAACCCTCAGACATGCTCAGTTTTCGGTTTTCCTGGAGCGCAGATGTGTAAGTGTGCGTTCCTATCTTAAAGTCCCAAATGAGTCCACACCTTATGACCTATTTGTTCGCGGCGTCTGCAGCGTAGAGTGCTTGGCCGGCTGAGTCTTCCGCTGTGAAGAACGGGCAAGCGTCGTCCGATATTTGGTTAGGTCCTGCGCTTAGGCCGCCGCCTCGGTGCATTTACACGTCGTTAGTGTCCCACGTTCCGTCCTTTATTAGTGCGTCCATTTCCTTCAATTCCGTTGCTGTTGCGTGGTCGATGTACTGTTTGTTACCTGCGAGCTTCGTAATCACCTTGCTCCACCTGCTACTTTTGCTCCATTCTGTTGTTAGATCTTCTATGAGTGCGCTTTGCTGCGAAGTGTCGCCTCCGCCTGCCGCGACGCACTTCCTTCTGTTGGTAGTTTGTCCGTCTTGGTTGTATTTACTCAGCATGTCGATGAAGCTGTCATTGGCGCCGGCCAGCCATAGCATCCTTTGTATCAGCCTCGTTGCGTGTGCTTCAAGTTTCGTGAATTTTTCGCCCTTCAGCTTGAAGTGCGAGCCGGGGTGCGTGATACGTTCCTGCAGCTCCGCGCGTGGCTCGGGAGTGCGTCCTGTGGCTTTGCATTCTATCGCTGTGCAAGTGACGCTCTCCCGTGCATGTCGGCGTGTGTCTCTACTTCTCTGGAAACTTCTTACCGCAAAGATGACAATGTTGCTTGAAGTTTTAGAGCGCTTGCCTTGAGCGCGCCCGACAGCTGGCACGCCTTCTCCGCGGAAGTGTTGGTCATTCCGGTCATTCCAACTGACGCGCTTCTCCTCGCAACCGTCGTCAGTACAAACTAAAAAAGCGTCACTGCCGCTATCATTTTCAAACTATTGCTTTGTTTTCCCCGCTCCACGTTGCTTATTCCTGTAATTCACTCCTCGGTCCATGGAGATTCCTTTCCACGATCCAAACTGCTCATGCTAATGCCTGTGCGCTGCTTTCGGAGCGCGTCTCCTCATTGCTACCCTCGCAGTTGCCAACCACCGTGTCCCCCTGTACTGTCTCAGGTGCAAATCCGCTGCGCACGCTACACCACCGCGCCTCTTCCGCTTCCCGAAGGTGGCGCAATCCGCTGGTGCGCGCCAATGCCTCGCTCCAGGCGTGGCATTCTCTCCTTCTTGCTTCGGCGCTAGTTTTTTCCGGTGTTTCGATCCGCGTTCTTTCCCGATACCATTCCGCACAGTGGGCGACCATCCCATCCTGCCACTTTCGGTCTCGCGAGCCTATCCGCCACATTTCGCCCTCTCTCTCTTTAAGCTGTCTTTCGTTTGAAATACGCCGTTACCATGCGGCTTTATTCTTCATGGTATGCTGCAGTTGCGGCACCCTTGCGCGATAGACAAGTCGCCTTTGTGGCTGCGCCTGCGGTCCTTGTCGTTGCGCGGCGCCGTGCGATAGTCTTCCGCCACGCCCCGCCTCGCAACACGGTCTTCACGGTCCGAGGCCGTCGCTTGATCGGGATGGCTGAGCGGGTGTCGAACGCGGCGCTGACGGCCAAGGCCAGGCGAACACGGTCGGGCCGAATGTGCCTTGCTGTCGTCCGGTATCTACGTGTCCACCTTTTTTCGCAAAACAGGGCCGCTCTCTTACGGAGGCCGTGCTGCGTCTTTGCACTACCGGATGCAGCCGAGTCTAAGCTGCCGCTACCTTTGGCGCCGCTATCTGGGAAACGACTGGAGTCTCAGCCACCGCAATACGGCACGCCGCTGGTGCGTGTACTCGGGGGGACTGACAACCAGGGAAGGTCCTGGCTCGCGTGTCCTGGCCCCCACCACGTCAGCTCCCACTTCTGTGGTGAGCGATAGGTAACTTGGATCTGTCCTTCACCGCTTTTTGCTCTTGCGCGTACAGCCGTTGCGAGCGCCGAGCGGCGTGAGAGGGCGAACATTCTCTTTTGAGCAGTGCTTGCTACCGCCCAGTTTGCGTGGCCGAAGGCCGCCCAAGAAGCGGCACGGACACGATGAAGCAACAGGAAGCACGGAAGGGCTACGCCATGCACTGAAAGTGCTGTTGCACCACTGCTGTGTGGTAGCAGCAAGCATGGCCTCTTCCTGTAGAGCAGGTCAACCGGAGTGACCGGCGGACGCCAAACGCTGCTCGGCGCTGTGCGGCTGCTGGCGCGGAGCGGGAACCTCAGGCACGGCAACAGCGACGCAAGTCTCAGCGCGTACTCGGGTCGTGGTAACGCGCGAGATATCAGGAGCAAACTCGCGCTGCGGAGCGTAAAGAGCGCGTGCGCCAGAAAAAAGCCGGCGAAAGTGAAGCTGCTGGCACAGGGAGACGTGGGACATGGAGCGACCAGCTCGTGCGGCGAGGCGCCACAAGTTCGCAATGGGTGCGAAGCCGTTGGAGGGACTCTCTCTGGCGACCGCAGACCATTGGTTGCATCGTGGAGCCGGAGAAGAGATCAGCACGAGCACCGCAGAGTGCAAAACGCCTTCACTCAAGCAACGCTTCGCGTAGGTGCACAGTGGGACCGCAGAAGAGCTAGAAGACAGCGGGCGGTGACAACACAGGCAATGAGTAGGATATGGTAACGGAAGGGCGGGCAACGGCCAAGTTGGGCTTGTACGCGCACGGCTGCGTTGAGGGCGCGCGCTGCGAGTCGCAGAAAGGCAAGACGAATAGCCGTTAACAACAACAAAGCCCACTCGGCGATTGCAGCGAAGTACGCGCAGCACAGAGCACGCACAGAGACAGTGGGACGTGAGGTACGTGGCAGGAACCTGGAAGTAACAACGCGGACACACGGTGAAGGTGGGAAGGAAAGTGAGCGGCGGACGGTTAGTGCAGACGCGGGGAGATCGAGGGGCGGTCGAACGATAGTAGCGCGCAACAAGGGTGTGCATGGCGCACCTGCATGCGCCGGGCGAGGAAGCGAGCTTTCTGAGACACAGGCGTGCTGAACAAAAAGGCGGACTGTGCGCCCTCGGGCAGCGTTCAGTTTGTGAATGACGAAGGAAAACAGGCGGGGAAGCTAACGCGCCGTGCCAGCACAGGCGAGAACATGACGTGCAAGCAGTGGAAACTGACCAGGGTACAAGGAGTAGTGCGCGGCGCGCGTCGGACACACGCAGCTGAATCAGGGCGAGGTGAATGAGCAAAGTGCGGGACGCGATGACTGCCAGGGGTGTCATCAACGCGATGGCGCGTGAGTACGGACCGGGCACTTACCATTGCGCACGTGTGGCAGCAAGATAAAGCAAGGGGATGTTCAGAAGGCGTGGGACAGTGTGACGGGTAAAAGGTGAGAAACTTAGCGTGCGGCAGCGGGAGGAACGGAACGGGGCCGCACAAAAAAGAATTTAAACGTGCGTGCGAACAGGTGTTTGCGCGCTTGTTGGTTGTGTTGCGGCTGAGCGTGCCGGGCAGGGGGCTTTGGAAGATAAGAGACTTTTGTTTGCGGAGTTGGTGCATGGCGGGGACCGGTGCGTGGCCACACGGAAAGTAGGGACGATGCAAAAGGTGGTGAACGCTATGGCGCACGATGCCGTAAACGTGCGTGAGCCAAAGCCAAGGAAAATGCGCTGGCGCAGCGCGCGGCCAACCGGGAGCCGCTTTTGCAGAAGGGGGTTAGGGAGAGGCGGAAGAACAGTGCAATGGCGGCGGAAACGTGAGCCCCAGCGACCACGCGGGTGGTTGACGCAACATTGTCACGCCAAACAATGGTGGGAGGAATCCGCAAGCCGGGGCGGTGAGCGAGAGGACCACAAAGAGCTACAACGAACCGATGAAGCCTGCAGCACGGCAGGAGGCGCGCAGGAGACACGGGTATGCTAGCGATAACGACGCGCCACAGGAACGCGACGGGGAAGGAGCCATCCTCTGTGGGTGAAGACGGTAAAGACAGTCAGAGGCGATTCACGCGCCGCAAACGCAGAAGGGCCAGTGCGAAGCGAATGGCAGAAGGGATGGGCGCTTCCGGATCTGTCAGCGGACAAAACCAGAACAAACATATAGCGGGAAAAACCGCAGAGAGGGAAAGGAACGAATATGAGCGTGTGCGTCCTGTGAAGGAGATGCGGAAGCATTTCAAAACGCGATTGCAACGCACAGTGTTGTACGGGGAGAAACAAAAACAGGGACATAAGCAGGTGCGAGGCGTGGCTTCTACGAACAGCAAGGGAAGTGCGCAGAAACGGATTGGCTCGTGGCGGAACTAAAAAACACACACGGACCGGATGGAGCAGGGACGGAGACACGGAC
Organism: Trypanosoma vivax; assembly: GCA_021307395.1. Taxonomy (NCBI): domain Eukaryota; phylum Euglenozoa; class Kinetoplastea; order Trypanosomatida; family Trypanosomatidae; genus Trypanosoma; species Trypanosoma vivax. The sequence continues at coordinate 150,603 of SOPI01000288.1, forward strand.
TAAGGACCGTGGAGGAGCACATTGTGAGGACACTTTTCGACCGAGAAAGCGTTTATCTGGCGAGCTTTGTGGAGAAGGAAACACAAGTGTGTTGCTTTCCTTGCGGAGGAATGAGGCGACTCTTGGTAAACACAGAGGTTTACCTGGAGCAGGAAACAGGGAGAAGTCGGCGGCACAGCGCGGGACTGGTAGAGACCTGGAACAGCAAGACGGTTGGAGCGGAGAGTGGCGCGTTGAGCATCCCGGAACGCAGGGGACACCGTGGGGGTAGAATCGTTTTTGGACAAGTGACGTGGACGGAGGAAAGGCGCGTAGCGGCGCAAGAAAGACAACTGTGGGACGACGACGGAGAGGAGGCGACATCAAAGGGTGCCAATGGTGGAAGGACGCCAAGAGGAAAAAGGACGCTGAGGAGGCCACGCTGCGCAAAGAGAGGAGAACGCTGTTTTTAGACAAAGGAGAGTGTGAGGATGCGGGGACGCGGGAGGCGGGAGACAAGGTGACATTTCAGGTGGAGTGCGCTTGGCCTAAAGAAAAGAGCGGATGGAGCGCGCTGGCGTGACGCACACGAACAGGCGCGCCACATGTTTGTTTCAGGACAAAGGGGTAAAAGGATGTCGGCGAATTGGACGCGGCGCAGATGATTAAGCAGAGGTATATTACGGGATGAGGGGCAAAAGTCAGAGGTTGCACAGTTTCGGTGATGGAACGCGCAGGCGGAGGCTTAGGCGTAGCAGGTTAGGTGGGAAGAATGGACCAGTGTGTCATCAGCGAAGGCACGTTTGTACAGCTGTGTGCCGCCAAGCAAACAAGCAGTCATTGCCAGAGGGATGGAGTAAAGCCGCAGGAACACGCGTGGGTGGGGAACCATTGCATGGTTGGAAGGACCACCGAGCGCACACAGGAACAACAAGGAAGACTTGTTCGCGGTACTTTGTTGCGCGCTTTGCGCGGGGTAGCAGCGAAGCGCGTGTGCACGTTCGTGCCTTTGCACAGACGAGCCAATCGTCGTTGGCGCAGCGAATCAAACGCGGCGGGCGAAAGGGGAGTGCTTAGGGGTGATACGGCGGTGAGAAGCAACGATTGAGTAAAGAGCGTAAGCCATGAAGACGAGCAGAAAAACGGCAAATTAACCACATGGAAAGCGAACGGACTTCCGAAGCTGGGAGGAACAATCAAAGAAGTTACGGGTGTGTATTGGGGAAGGGCCTGGGAGCGAAGCGACGTCGTGATGTTGGTTTTTGGTTGCGTGGCGGGGCCCGCAGCGCGAGCCCCGGTGGTGAAGTGAGGCCGTGGGAGTATGGAAGGCAACGGGAAATATGGATCCAAGGATTATTGAAACGCACGGAGCGCGTTGTCAGGACAAGGAGCTTTGAGCATAGAAGAGAGGCAGGCGGGGGGTGAACCAGTACGGTGGCGTGCTGTGGTCGCTAAGGTGGACGAAGGCGTGCACCAGCGAGGCGGGGTAAAGGGCCAAGGACGACAACACACTCAGCGACAAATACCACGAGGACATTGTGAGTTTGTTGCTAATGTCATTGACGGGACGACGCGGAAGAGAGAAGGAACGCCGAGGCGTGAGTGCCAGACTGGCAGGAGGCAGGAACGCGTTGCGGAGGAAAAAGAATGTTCTGGAGCAACCACGAGCCGAGCAAAAGTAGCGCGCGATGCGGAGCACGCTCGCGAATACGACGCAACCGAATGTGGCATCCGCGGGCGGTGAAGGGAGCAAAGTTGGCACAGGATTACACGTGGGCGGGAGGAGTAGAGGAGAGGTGGGTGATGCGAACATACGAAAAGAGGAGGAAAGACACACTTCGCACAATGAATGTGAAGTTTGCATTGGTCCGGAACAACGGCGGGCTTGCGAGCGAGGGACTGAGACGCAACGCCGGGGAAGCTACTTGGCCTGTGACCGGCCATGAGCAGGGAGTGGGCGCGCGGCTGGAAGCAACAGAGAAATCGAGCTGGTTGGCGATGCTTGCGACAGCTTGTGTGTGCACAGCTTTGCGTGAGTGAAAGCACGTTGAGGGAGTAGCACGCATTTGGGTGACCGGTGTGGGAGTAGACATGGGACAAGACCGGGTGAGAACACACGGAGGAAAATTCTGCCTGGGGAAAATGGCGTGTCGAGAACGCAAAGGACGTGGGAACACAATGACGCAAAGTGAGAGGCAGGCATCTGCGCCACATTAAGCGACTACAGTGGCGCAATGCATAACTTTGCGCGGAGTTAGTTATTCGTAGGAGGAAAGCGTGGAGGGGGAGACGTAGGAAAAGGAACGGAACGCCTGAAAGGAAAACACTGGCACATGGACGGTGGTAAAGGCGCCGGTCAGTGTTGGCTTTTGGGTGGACATGGGTAGTGTGGACAGCGCTATAAGAGGAATCAGGCTTTCGTTGCGCGTGTAAGTCAGGAAGGTTGAGGGACGCGCCGGCCAAGAATAGGAACCAAGAGGAAGGGGGAAGATGGTAGGAACAGGGTACGAGGAAAGGGAGGCATGGCTTGGGAGATGGCGAGGAACATCCGACAGCGATGATAAGAGAATCGTCGTGATTATTGAAATGGGAGCACTCGGGCAACACCGATGGCGAGGCAGTTGACTTTTTTCGAAACGAAGCGAGAAAAAGAATGCCCAAGCTGGAGACGAAGGCGAGTGAGGAACAGGAGTGCGGATTGCGTGTGAGGGGAGACGAGGTGGCGACGCAGGCCACATGAGAATTAAGGCTGGGGACAGGACTTCGAGGGAGTGCACAGGATCGCGGGTAAAAGTGATTTTGCATGGAAGAGATTCTCGACAGTAGAACAGATATCACAGAGAGGGACAAGAAGGTTGCAAAAGGCAGAGCTTCGGTGTGTTTTTGCGGCGAGCCAGAAGGGAGCGGGGCAAACGCAGAGTGGCGAGGGAGGGGGAGCCAGGCAGTATTTTTGCTTGAGGAGGTAACTTGCTCGCACGGGGGAAGCGTGGTACGTGGCCAGAAAAGCAACACGATGGAGTGGGGGAGTGGTGGTTATGTCAAAGGTAAGTGGCTCGGTTTATTTGTTTGGGTGCTTCTATTTTTCGTTGCCTCGTTGCTGCTTTTCTTTTTGCCGGTTCACGGAGGCGCTGCGATGAAGGTGAGGGAGTACAGAGCGGGATTTTGAACAGTGAAGAGGTTAGAAGCGTTGAACGACGGCGATAGGAGCACTGGCAGGCGCCAAAAAATGGAGGGACGTAGGCTAAGGGGGCGGACTGAAACGAGGGGCGACAAGAGGGCAGGAGTGCCTGTAGGATAAAGACACGAACACTAGCACTGCGCGGCAAGGTGTGGCACAAGGACAACTTTTCAGAGTGGTGCTTGCTTTGGGTCAAAGCTTTGGGCACGTAGCAAACTGAAGCTCGGCGAAGGAGGCTGCGAAACGCCAGCTAGCAGATGTATGCAGTGCGAAAATTGAGGTGCATGGAACTTGGCCGCGTGACAGCTGAGTGCGATGTATGAGTTTTTTGGCAAAGCTTGTCGGGACACCGGACTTACCGAACGGTCAGAGGGAGGGAAGCAATGGGAAAATTCGGGTTTTTTTTGTGACAAGAGAAAAGGAAAGGGTAAGCCAGGGAACGAGCAACGGAAATCAGCCGAGACAGTAGGAGGAGATTTGACGGTGTTGCTGGTGAGGCGCATTCGCAGGAAACAGGGGAATGGACCAACATGGTGTGGCGCGGACACTTTTTAAGCGGGGTGCGCGACGGACTAACACTGCATAGCAGACGCACGAAAGAAAGAAGGAGGGGAAAAGGAGTGAAACAGCAGACCGGAATGGCGCGAAAACGTAAAGGGAAGGCCGCGATTTTCAAGTTAAAGGACATGCCGCTGCGCGAAGGCACGGCGATCTAGCGCGTGGAACCAATGTTAAAGCATGCCAAGCTGCAAGTGAGAGCGGCATGGCTACTACAGTTCTGGGTACCGAAAGGAGAACAAAAAAGGGAGCGCGGTAAAACTGCGCTTTGCACAAGTGACAAAGAGAATAAGCTGGAGAAAAACGCTCAAGGAAGATACTCGACCTTGATTAATGGGAGCGGAAGTGAGCGGCCGTGCGCAACAGCGGGGGTGACGGAACTCAGAAGACGCAAGGTAGTTTTGTTCATTTCACGAGAGGACGTCAACATGGAGGAACGCAAAAGTGCACCGCAAACAAGTGCCGTCGCGAGAAATAGAAAGTGAAGTGCGGAGCCGCGAAAATTCATTGAAAGTTTTTTTCAGGGCGTCATATGGCACCTAAACGCCGAGTTTGCAAGCACGTGCAGAAAGGAGCAGCATCGAAACAATGTGCAAAAAAAAGAAAGAAAAAAAGGCATATTGCAGGCACGCCTTTGTTTTTTCAGACACGCGCTGCGAATTGCATCGTATTGCATCGCTGGTGGGAGTGGAAGAGAGACTTTAACCGTACACTCACTTTTTTCCATTGTTGCGAAAAATGCTGCCAATGTTTCTGTCGTGGAGTGGCAAAATGAAAAAGCAGGCAGGTAGATAAAAATTGAGCCTTTCAGAAATGAATGACTTGAATTGGCAAAAATTTGTGTTGACATTACGTTTTTTCAGGCAAGTTTATTTGCTATAAATAGAAATGACAATTGATGCGCAGGAATGTGGCGCTGACTTTTATGAACTGCCTTTTTCTTTTTTGTTTTCCTCTTTCTGGCTGTTTCAATTTTGTATTGCTTTGCTCTCTTTTTTTGCGTTTTGTATTGCTCGTGAATTTTTCTGATTTGTTTACTGCGTTCCTTTTTTACCGTTGTGTTTCTCTGTGTTTCTGTCTTTTTTCGTTGCGACTTCGTTATGCCCTTTTTTGACTTTACTTTTTGTTGTTTCTTAAAGCGTTTGTGTTTTTTGTTGTTAATGCTTCTTTTTCTCTGGCTTTAGCTTCTAGTCGCTTCACCGATAAGTTTGTGTTTTATCTCCTTTTGTGTTGTTTATATTTTTATTTTATTGTTTTTTGGCTTCTTTTTATCTGGACCTTGCTTTCTTTGTTCGATGTTTGTGTCTTTTCTTTATTGCTCTTCCTTGCTTGTTTTTCCTGCGTGCTTATTCCCGTGGCTGCTTTTTTTTCGGCTTGCGTTGTTGCGTGCCTGCGCGCGTGTTTGTCTGCGTGCGTTTCTTTTCGCATGTTGAAGTTTCTGCTCGTTGGCTTGTTTGCTCCCATTCCTGCGCGCTTCTTTATTTCTGTTCCATTCTTTTGTGACTTTTCTGCATCGCCGTTCATTTTCTGTCGAGTGCCAGTTTTTTTTTTTCTTTTTCTTCCTTCCGTCCTTTCTTTATTTTCTAGTGCCTTCTTCCCTTCTGCTTGTTTTCCCCCGCTTCTCCATTCGTTTCTTTGCCTTCGCATTTTGTCTATTTTATGAATGCAGGAATCTTTATGGAGACATTCTTGCCACTCCGCCTTTCCCGTTGCTTTTCATTTGTGTTGTCTTGTTTTTCTTTTTGCGTCGTCGCCTGTGTATGTTTTTCCCCTTTCGTTTTGTCTTCAGAGCTTTTTTTGTGTTGCGCCGTCTCCCTGTTCCGTTGCTGTGCGTCTTCCATGCCTCTGTGCTTGGCGCACCTCGCTTCCGTTGCCCTGACGCCCTTAGTTCGCTCTCCTATTTTGATCTTGCCCCGCTTTCCTACGGTGTTGTTGCGCAGTGCGTCCTTGCCGTGCGCCAAATGGTGGTAGTGAAAAACGGAATGAACAGGCGCTGTGCAGTGTCTGCGCTTTTCTGTGGTGCAGGCGTGTGCCATACTGCTTCCCCGGTGGCTTCTGTGTAGCTGCATTGTTGGTGCTTGTCGTCCCATTGCCCATTGTTTTGGTGGCATGCCTCCTGCGCTGCGCTGGGCGTCGCTTTACCTTTTGTGTCTTGCTTTCTGCTTGTTTTGTGTGTTTCGAGTGCTTCAGCCACGCGACACTTTTCGTTTACGCAAATGTCAGGCATACGTTGTCGCCCTCTTTACTGCACAGTGCTAGCGTGTTATTTGTTGCAGCAGGTAAGCAAATTGGGTGCTTATGCTGCGGAGGTGTTAAGTGCCTGCCACGTTTTCCGCGAAGGTAGTGCTTCATGTCGTGCTTGTCGTGTAAGTTGTGCAGCCTGCCAGTGTGAGTGTCCAAAGGCCTTCCCAGTTTATTGTATTTTTGTTTTTGCTGCTTCATCCGCTTCTGATTGCGCCTCCTGCTGCGTCTGAGCTGTCCGTCCCTCTGTACATGGTGAGTGGGCATCCGTTGCCGTTTGCTTTTGAGGTTGCGGTCGTAAAGCCGGCGCTCAGGCTGAGTATCCGTGCTTGGAGCAGCTGTGCTTCCAGGTTATCGGTTGCATACAGCGCCGTTCGTCCGCTCTCAGTCGCGCGCTCATTCTGTATGTCCTGCTCTGCGAGCTTTTTGATTTCTTCTGTGTTTAGGTCGCACTTCGTCGCTGCCCATGCTGCGCCGAGCGCGTTTGCGGCTGTATTAGCGTCTTCACTGGCGCCCGATGTTTCGAGGAACATCTTCGCCTCGCTCTCTTTTCTGCCTGCGTAGCTTGAGAAGGTACGCACGAAGTTCTTTATGCGAGCTGTGGGCGGCGCACACCTGGCCTGCTTTTCTCACGACTGTTGGTGCTTTTGCTGCGACCTTCGCCGCGCGCTTGGCCGTATCCGCCATTGTGTCGTTGCTTCCCAGCGAATGAACCTTCACTGCGGCTTCGTGCCACTGCGCTGCATCCCATGCTTCTCCCGCTGCCTTCAAGGCGATACGCTCTGCTGCTGCCGCGACTGCCTCGAGCAAAACTGCCACATTTCAAACCCACTTCGCCCCACCGTGTTTCAATCCTTCCGCGTTGTGCCGCGCGCCCCGCACGCACACAGTCCAAAGCACAGTTCCAGCAGCGTGACAACTTCGCGGCGCGTCACTGCTTCTTTTATGGCTATTCGCTTCCTTGTGAGTCACTTCATCTGTGAGCGCACGTCTCCTGCCCCTCCATCCTATAGCCCGCGCTGCTTCCAAATCTCTGCCCTACGGTCTCGTGTACCCCCCAGTGACAATCTAGGCGCTGTGTACCCTGAGTCGTTTCGTGCGCATTCGCGTACACCGCGTTGCTATTTCTTGGCCATCACCGGCGCGTCTGACAGCGCGGCAGACCAGCGCAACGCGCGACCAGGTGACGGTCCGCCCGAGGCACCGCGCGTTCGGTCTCTCCTTCCTTTCCGCTGCACTGTGCCAGGGCCTGCGGTGCGAGTCAGCAGGTGCGGCGTCACGTCGCGCAGAGCGAATACTACTTGCTCCTAATCAGCGCCGTACGAGTAAGTGCTGAGCGCATAGCCTCACACCGAGGCTATGCGCGCACCCGCGTGACCGCCGAGCGGCGTGAGAGGGCGAACATTCTCTTTTGAGCAGTGCTTGCTACCGCCCAGTTTGCGTGGCCGAAGGCCGCCCAAGAAGCGGCACGGACACGATGAAGCAACAGGAAGCACGGAAGGGCTACGCCATGCACTGAAAGTGCTGTTGCACCACTGCTGTGTGGTAGCAGCAAGCATGGCCTCTTCCTGTAGAGCAGGTCAACCGGAGTGACCGGCGGACGCCAAACGCTGCTCGGCGCTGTGCGGCTGCTGGCGCGGAGCGGGAACCTCAGGCACGGCAACAGCGACGCAAGTCTCAGCGCGTACTCGGGTCGTGGTAACGCGCGAGATATCAGGAGCAAGTCATAGCCACAGTGCATGTCGAAGCGCGTCTCCCAAGGCAACCGTTATAGTGTTAGCGAGATGACTGGACGGTGGAGTTTTATTGATCCGAGCAGGTAAAGCGACAGAGATATGAGCTTATTTGAAAGAAAGCCTTAAATATCTTCCTTTTTTTTGCGATATTGTGCCTCCAGACGCGGCTAGAGCACGCGAAAGCAACAGCGGTAAACGAACTTTTGCTCGCTATACCGACATCGTGTCCGAAAAACACATTGACCCGTTGCTTTCGAGAATAGGCCTAGACTGACATATATCCGATCAAATAGCAAGTGCGTGACCTGCGGAAAACAAAGACGCGGGTGACTGGTTAAAGAAAACAAAACATGTGCGTTTGTATGCGAACAGTCGAAAAGAAAGTAAGCAATTGCACTCGGGCACAGAAGTGGGGCTGTCCGCAAAGCACAATAAACACGAGTGGCTTGAAATCAACGGGAAAAAACGGGCTGGCACTGAAATAAGCGGGAAATGATTAAAGAAGTGTGGGAGACGCCACCGGACGGAACGGCATGTCACGCTTGTGGTCGCAAGAGGGAAAGTGAAAAAGGCAACATGAGCTCCGGCAGCAAAAAACAGAAAATGACATGCCAACGGTGAAATGCGCATGAGAGGAGGGATGACGTGAAACAAAGTGTGGGGGAGACAAAAGGCAGGCAAGAAGGGGAAACAAATTAGAGAAGGGGCTATCAGGGCTGGCTACGCTATCCCCCCAAAATAAAACACAGTGCAAAAAAATTGAGCATAGAGTCGGACCACCCGAGACGAAAGAATTAACGATTTCAGATTATTCGAACAATGTTCACTTTCAAGGAAATAAGACAAAGCTCACCCAAGGACGCAAACCAAAAGAAAGAAAAAAGGAGGAATGAGAGCAGAGCAAAAAAAGATGGAGACGTCTCCGCTTCGCGGGACGGACGGGAACGAAAGGAAACATGTGCACGTAATCGCAGAATGAATGTCAAAAAATTCATCGAAACAGAAAGAACAATGCGAAAAATTTAAACACAGTGGAGCAGGCTCAAAAAACATAAGGAAAAAATTGATTAAACGCTTGCTTCATCTCAGTATCTGAATGCGTGAGAGAGCCGGACCATTTTAAGTAAAAATGGAATCATAAAAAAAGTATTCTACTCAAAAAAGGGAGTGAAACGCGACAAAAAGTAAGAATAAACAGTAGAGACCAACGATTAAACTTAAGGATAAACATATGTCGTATGAAAATTGCCTCCTGACCTGCTGATACCAATTTTAATGGAAATAGCATCGTGTGAGAGCGGAATGAGAGCAAAGCGACCTTACATCAGTGACAAGTTTACAAGCCGTTCTTGCGCGAGAAAGGGTTGTAAACTACCGGAAGTCGCTTTAGTTAGGTCACGCTACCGTTTTGCACAGTCTTGTATCATCTTGTTTTTTCAATCTTTTTGAAAAGCCATTTGTACACAAATTTTAATTTATCAATTTCCGTTTTGTGCATTCTTTCACTAACCATTAGGCTGACCAGTGTAAATTTTTTTGCCGATAAGCATACACTTTTTTCAGAAATCTGTGTTTCCGTTTTCCTTATACTGACCTGCTTCTGCGCTATTTTGTTGCCTCAAAAAAATTAACAAAACAATTTCAATCTCTAGCTCTCTTTGTGCAATGGATTGCCTGAAACATCTCGCAACAACAACATTTTTCATTCTCCTAATTTGTCGTGCCCCCATAACGAAATAGTCAACCAGTCACATTAAAAGCTGAGCTTTTCCCACACTTTTTTCTTTTATTCACTTAATTCTCCTTTCTCTCCTTTTTTGCTTTGCATCTTATCTATTACCTTTTCAAGCCTGTTTTCTTTTCTTCCTTTTTTTTTGCTGAGCATCCTCTACGTGTCTTTCACTGTGCTTTTTTCTCTGTGTTGAGTTCATAAGTCGACTTTTTTGCTTATTTTCTTTTTTAAGCCACTTTCAAAGGCTCTTTCACCACAAACATGGAAATCCTGCATTCCTGCACGCCCCTTGTCTTCCTTCTCTTATTCTCTATCATTCTTTACATCTGCGGCCTCAATGCATTTTTGACAGGTTGTGCACTTTCGTGCAAACTGCTGCACCATCTGCTGTGCCACCGTTGTTTTCTGAGCTCCCCAAGCACGCTCGCACGCTCACCCCCGCGCCCAGAACTTCACACCTATGCGTCTTTCCTGACGCTTTCGTTACGTTTCGCACCTTTATCTTCCAGACTTATGGCCACTCTTCGTTTTTCCAATCTAATGGCTCTCTTAATTGCATTTAATTTCAGCTTTCGTCAATCTGCATTCCACTTCTATATCTCTTTCTACATCTCTCTCTCTTTCTCTATCTGCTGCCCGCTATCAGTGCAGCTCAACCTCAAGTCGAATGACTTTTTCCCACTCCTCAGAACGATGGACTCCTTTGACGCCCAAGCGCCGCGTGCCTTCTCTTTGTGGCCCAAGCGCGTAAAATTTCCCACTTCTTAGAACAAGCCCCCGCGCGCATCCAGCGGTGTCTTATGTACCTTCTGTCCTTTATCTCCACCTGGCACTTCACATAAGGCAAGCGCCAAGCTCTCCTAACGAACTTCCAACCTGCTCTCAACATGCGGCTCAGATCAAATTTCGCTTCCAGTCCGCCTTCGCCTTCCACTCACGTGACTGCCTCTCTTGTCCATTGCTTTGCACATTGTTGCCCGCTGTCACCTGAGGCCCTTCGGTAACTCCTTTTCACTCAACCCTCTTCCCACGTGTTCGTTTTTCCTCATACAGCACGGCAGCGCCACAGCCCAACCCATTGAAGACCTTATCTTTTTTGTTTCTGTCCTCCGCCAATGTCTTCCCCACACTTGCCTCTCACTTTGCACGTCCGCCTGTATCGTCGCGGAGTGTGCTTCGTTTCGCGTGCTCGTCCCATGTGTGTTTTGCAACCGTCTACCTGTAAAGTTGTAGCGCTTATGCACTTTCTCGTCTCTATGGCCCGTTGGCACACCCAACAGCACCTAATCCATTTTTCCTTCGCGTCACACGCGCCTAACTGCGTTTCCGGCGAGCCGCACACGCACGCCAAGCACGCCTCTGAGAACAAGCCTCCTCTCGAGTGGTACTGGCGTTGGGCGTGCAAGCCTCACGACCCTTTCCGATCAGCGCGGCGCAACCACGCACAGCCAGCGCATAAACAGGTTAAGCAGTAAACAGCAATGACCGAAACAGCCACTAGCAAGCAAATAAGAGTTCGCACGTGCCGCCGCCTGACATCGGCGCCAATAAAAAACCCCGCACCCTCAAAAAAAGAAGGCCACAAAACAATAAAGGCACAATATAAAATATTTTAAGAATTCAAAGGGATTTAACGTATATTCCCAACAGGCTAGGCTCAACACAAAACATTAAAAAAACATAGAAAAAAAATCGCACCGAACACAACAAAAAAAAAGTTAATAAAAAATTGAAGAAAGCACCGTACCGACAGGAAAAAAGAAGCAAAGTTTAGAAAAGTAGACATCAAAAATTTCTGCCCACTCAAAAATTTTCATCCTCATTAATTTTCTCCGAACTTTGCGTTGCTAAGTAACTTATCGTAAAACAATAATTCGATTTAAAATAAAATCATAAGGAGATATTCTAAAAATTCACAAAAACCAGTTTCCAGTCACAATGAAGAGAAATAAACATTTATAATCCAAAAAGCAATAAATACAGAAAAAAACTTTAACTAAAGAAGTGGACTAAATTTTTGAAAAGATCACATGCTAACTAATGCATTATTAAATATTAAATTTTTTATGAGCAAATTCAACAACAAACCCATACCACATTAAAAAATTAAAAATTTAAATTTATTACTATAATTTCCGAAACCTTTTTTAAAGACCCCCGGAGATAAGAACCAATTCTAGAAGATACTGGTTAATTTAAATCGAATTCCACGAACTTTAATTATCAGTGTCTTCGTCTTCATCTCCGCATTTGTCACCAGTTAACTCACACTCTTCCTTACCTCTTTCCTCACTCTCTCGTCACGTCATATGAGGATTTCTTACAATTGTCAATTCGATAATTAAATTCGGACCTATTCTTTGCTTTATCTTTATTATGTGAAAATGTCGGCTTTAGTGCCTTTCGCAAAAAAAATCGTTTCCTTTTGTTTCCTTCGTCTGCCTCTTCAGCTCCAAAACTTTTTCCACCACTTTCAACGTAATAAAATTTGCAGCTCTAGACGATCTCACTTCCGTTTTTAAGTCAAATTTTACTTGCCAATGTGAACCCACAAATATTCCCCTTTAGAAAGTCGCCCTACATTCGAACTAATCCTTTGAGTTGTGCTTTTTTCAAAAGCGACAATTTCCATGTCCAGTTTCCCTTGTCAAATTGCGGTGCAAGAGCAAAAGCAACTTTCCTTACAAAAGTGTTGTTCTATGTCCGAAAGTCTTCCGTCTTTTATCTTCTGCAAGGCAAGTTGTTGTAAACCAGTGTCTTCCCCTCCTCGAAGTTTCGAGCCGCATCGTCGCAAAACGCGACCACCCCATTTTTCTAATATCTTTCCTCTCCTGTTAAGTTTCTTTTTTTTCCCGAGTTCCAATTTTCCTTGTCCGCCCCTCGCTCTTTTTTGTCTGCTTTGCAAAGCGTTCGCGAACCATCATCGAGAAAGTATTGTCCACAAGCAACGCGCACACACTCGTCGCTCATCCTCCTTTGGCAACGCCCATTGCTTAAAAAGTGTCTTACGTCTCCTCACTGATCCACTGCCTCTTTCTTTTAAATTCGTTCTGTTTTTTCTTTTCAGTCTCTATTTCTCTCTTTCGCCGTTGTCCTGATCCTATCTCCTGTTCACTGGTTTCCTGTGCTTCCTATTTCCTTCATTCTCATCGTGTGGTCTGTGTCTACCCAAGTGCGTGTCACGAGATTTCTCTTAAGGCCAATTTCCCGAAAACCACTGCAGCACACACAGCCTTTTGTCGCTGGCCCCTGCAGCGTGCGTGCGCCACCGGCGTCGTCTCGCTCCTGCGGACCCGCACCCCTTCTCGCCACCGTCCACTGTCTCCGAGAGTCTTTGCCTGACGTGTTGAAGTGCACTGCGTTCCTTCTTTCATACAGGTTAGCGGTCCCGACAACAACTTTTATCGCAGGGGATACTTTTCATCATTTCTATCGTCTCCGTTTCGCACCGTTCAGTTTGGTTTGCAAACAGAGTTGTTGAGCACGCCACAGTCATGCATAGCAACACACAGGCTCCGCCTCATCCGCACCAAAAAGTCCTGCGCACAGCTCACTGCGCAACGCGGGTGTGCGCACCGAATGCAGTGGCATTTCCACCTCTTCACGTGTCGCCATCATTATCTCCAAACGCCCTATCCTGATTCTGCAACCAAGTGTGGGCACTGTTCTTATTCTTCCTCGTCCGCGCTGAGTTACGCGATCGCAGGCGTGCACGAAAGAACACGCACGTGCAGCGCCTGTGGTGCAAAAACGTGCATCTAAACGACATGTCTTTATTGTGCTCAAGGCAGCTATCGTGCGCGTCTTTCTCTCACCCCACAACTGCTTTTGCCACCAAATGCTTCGCAAAAAGCCGTTATGCAGCTTCCCATCGCACCCTTGCTTCACGCGCATCGTCCATTCCCACTTCCACCGTTTACTTCTTGTTCATCTGTCCGTGTGAAGGAAAAGTTCTATCGCACGGCATGCGGCACATTCATTGTCTGCGACGGCCCAACGCCATGGACGTGGTGTATCCTTCGCTCTGCGGCGTAAGATAGAGTTTCATCCCAAAAGATAACACGCACCTGCACTTCGTGACACAACCATCGCCAGAAGCTATACGCCTGACCGCCAGATTCCTTTCCGCATACATCAAACACTTTTAAGAGGCTTATCTAAAATATTTTTGGTTCCTCCTGTGCGCCAATATCTGGAATACCTTTCTCTCTTCTCCCCGTGCGCGGCTGGATATTCCTACAACCCCTCGCCACACTAGCGGTTTTTCTCCCATTTCCACGCCTTAGTTTTTCCCTCGCCTAACGGCTTCTCATTCCACTTGACCGGAGTTAGCCCTTTTGTGACCCGTTCAAAAAGCATCCTCGCGGCTCTCCCCTACGTTTCCATTTCCTCCATTGCGCCAAGCCGCAAAGACTGTATTGCCAGTCACTTGACACTATTGTCGCCTTCGCCAGCGCGAATTGACGTCACGCCACCGAAGCCAAGTCCAGTTGTCTTTCCAGCGTTTGCTATTACCTTCAAGTCCAGGTGGACGGTTCATCAGACTCGATCCTGCCATTCCTCAAACCCAAGCTGTTTTCACGCTTATGGTGCCGTGTCGCTCCTTCTGGAATAAAAGTGTCTCGGCACTTTTTTTGGCACCTTGACTTTTTCGTTCTTTAACGCCATGCATCTCCACGCCACTTCCTCGGTTTGTGCTTCTTGCCTGTACCTCCGATCTTTTTTCCTGCGCCGTATTTCAAAATGCTTGTTACGAATTGCTTCGCCTTTCCTTATCCCTTGCCACTGGTTAACGAATCAACCGCTGTTCGCCTTCAATGATCTTTATCGTTTCGGCGACGCCGCCCCTCGCTCCCACCTCTCGACGGCACTGCCAAACGCGGACTGTCAACTGTCGGTCCGCGACCGCCACCTCCTCACAGCCGAAATTCACAGCTCTCTTCTCTCACCTGCAAATTGAAATAAACGCCGCCAAACGCGATTGGGTTCTGTCCAGAGCTGCGCCGGCAAGTGCCACACCGCATCCCCGTGCGCAGAAAGCGTCACCCACGTCGCGGGTAATTTAGGTTCGCCACCTCCGCCGTAAGTGACATGCCGCTTTTCGCGCTCGCATTTCTTCAAGCTTCTTATGCAAATGCTGGCCGCGTTAGAGCCGCCTTTTCGTTCCATACCATCTGAGCACTCTCCGCGCCGTGATGCGCAGCCCGTCGCTTTCTCTGTGCCTTACTTTACTCGCCTCTAGAACAATCTCGTTCAAGCCTACTCCTGTCCAATCCGTTGACCTCTCTTCTACTCCGCCGCATTTGCGCTTAGACTTGAAAGCACCGTCTTGTACGCGCTCGGCTGCAGAAAATGCGCTTGTTGCTTGGAACCTCCTCATTTGTCCGCTGCACTTCTCTAGCTGTCCACGTGGACAGGGCTGGACGACACAGCGACGCGTGCAGTCTGCGCGTGTCGCCACCCATGCGGAGCCCTAGACCGCGTCTTCGAAGGTTTGTTGCCGCAGGTGGTAACAACGTGACTGTGATGCGACCCATTTTTCGTTTTTCAGCGTACCCGGCTGTCTGGCATCCTGCTGTCTTCTTCGATATGGGGAGGCTGTGCCGGCGTTCGCCACACCACGCAACGTCGCGAAAGCGGTGCTGACCGTAAGAGATTTCCGTATGCCTTTGATCTGCCAGCGCGTTCGAGAGTATTAGCAACATTTCACCTGCAGTGCTTTCGGACGATGGGGTGCGGCATATCGACGCGCATTCTGCTCCGTCGCGCGGCAGGAAGCTGGTGTTTGGCTCGACATGCTTGTGCTTGCGTGCTGTCCTTGTCCTGCTTTGGTGTGACAGTGGCGTTCGGTGTGTGTTGCAGATGCGGCGGCTCTCGAGACAGCGTTGTTCTTTTGGTGCCGGTTGTTGACAGGGCAGCATTGCGGAGCAGCACGCCTCACGTGCAGGCGCAGAGACGAGGCACGCTGTGCAGGACGACCATGTTTGATGTAACGGTGAACACTGAAGACGCAAGCTAAAATGGCAGGTAACGACAGATGACGGAAGACGCACGCAGCCGGTCGCGCACCGCAACGTGAGAAGCGGTGTGTCTGAAGCTTGGAAGCGCTTGTAACAGTGAGGAAGGCCGCAGGCAGGTAATTTTGACGAAAAAATCGCAGCGCAGGATACAGATTTCTGTCCTTTTCTGCGAGCGTGTTGCCGCTAGAGTTTTGCCACATGGACGCACTGCCGAGGTGCGCTGCGGGAAAAAGCCTCGGCTCTGGTCATCGAGTAGTCAGAGAGCAGAAAAGTGGAGGCACGGCATGGGCAACTTGAATGCGAGAAGAAGAAACGAGGCCAGGTCAGAAAAGACGGCGGTATGCTCGGAGAAAGAAGAGAATGTATGTTGGCTTGAAGAAGCGGGCGTGGAAGCAAATGGTGGGAAAGAGACGACACGACGGTGCGAAGATGGCATGGAGAACGTGGAAATTCGACCACAGCCTTGGAGACGGCATGAAAAAAGTAACATGATTTTTGCTTGAGGCGTTTTGGGACACTGGCATGGAACGACTTGTCTAGTGGCGCGACTGTAACAACCGCGGACGGCATAGAACTGACAAACGTGTTGGCAGGCGTGATGTGCGACGTTTCAGGACGCTCGAGGCGGTGGAAAAAGCCCAGAAAGACATATTCACAGAAAATAGCCAAGGCATAAGCGGCGAGGCGGCCACTAAGACAGGTGACAACTGAACGCGCAGAGGGATTAGGTCACTGATGGCGTCGCTCGCGGCATCGGGGGACACAACAGCGTGCAGCCAAGGACAGAACTTGGAGTCACTGCTGCAACAAAGCAGCGACTACTCATTTGGAACCTAAACGAACAGCAAGCTTATAGGCGAGGCGAGGGACACAGCAATAACAATTGACTACTTGATTTTGACAGTGACAGAGCACAGCAAGACCCAAGGTACGCAAAGCAGACGAGAAGCATGCCTGATAACGTTAGAGTAAAAAAAGGTCGTCAACCTTGCAGACGGCGTGCAACAGTTTGCACATGCGGACAAGGAGAAAACTGTAGCAATGACCGCCTCGCTCACAGAAAAAAATAAAGCCTCTAACATGAAGAAGAGCCTCGGAAGGCAAAAGGAAAAGGACGTCAGTGCGGCAATAACAGAACTTGCCACCAGCGTCACAGCAAAAAAAAATGTGCCAGGTACGAAACCAGTGCAGGCACACGCTTTGAAGGCGGCGACGACACAAAAACAAAGTCAGGCCCATGCCAACTCGCAAAGAAACAAAGCAACGCCGGTTTCGAATCAGACACGAAAATAAAATGGTAAATGTTGGCATTAGCAATAGACAACAGTGATCATGCACGCATAAAATTGTCTTGGGGGAAACTCAAAACATCAAAAGAGCATGTTGAGGACACTCCCTTACCCTTGGGAATTGTCCTCTTTGCGACCATGCAGATGCCTCTTGTCACCGCCTCGTTCGTGGCATCCGCGCCCTTGGCCGACCTCTTCATTCTTCGGAATACAAACTCGTCACTCAGTTTTCTAAACTCATTCCGCCTCACCTTGTTCCACGCGTGCAGTGCACAGGCAGGTTTGGAGGGAACCAAAGCGCCCAGGCTTGTGTCCACAAAGACATCGAACGTGATCCAGTAGCGATCACTGTCTGGGCTCAGTGTGTACTTCCAGTTAGAGATCTCGCAATCTCTACACTAGGTGACGTCCGGTGACGACGGTGCTGCCATACCAGGCTGTTGCCTGGTGGCCGATCCGATATTAGCAATCGGCAGGTCGTTATGCACACACCAGTCGACTGTGCATTCTCCCTTGTCGTCGCTCGGACACGACGGATCCCACAACGCATGGTGTGAGTTCACGTCCGCTCCTACTATTACTCATGGTCCGCTTGGTTCCAGTAAGCTGTCCAGCGACTCACTGGAAACGTCTGCCTTCCTGGGGAAGTACGCCGATGCGACCGTGAGACTCACATTGGCTGAGAACATTAGTGTCACTTTCACTCTCCGCGGAAACATTTTTTCTAACACGCGCATACTTACACTCACTCTGTCTCTAACCAAATTCAATACGCCTTCCCCGTGAGTGGTCCTCGCCTTCCCATGTGCTGCTATACACCTGGTTTCAGCACGTTACACTCCAACAGGACAGCTGTGATGCAGTTAACTATTTGCTTTATGATTTTACGAATTTCATTCAGAACAGCACATGCGCTTACAATTGTGAGGTCGTGCACAAAAGTTCAATGCTGCAACACTAGACTAGAGTTCAACCACGTTCCCAGCAAATCCACCGTGGCAGTGAACAGTAGTAGGCCCAGCACCCAACCATGAGTGACACCACTGGTGAGGCGCATATCCTCCGAAAGCGTTTTGTACACCTTAACCTGCTCCTAGCACCACGTTAGAAGCCCAGCGGCGCGCTCCCGTAAATGCTTCTCACTGACAAAGGCAAGCGATGCATTGACAATGCAGCCATGATATACTGAACAAAAAGTCCGTTCTTTACAGCAAGCACGATCCCCCATTTGAGGTGTTGCGGTGTAAGGCGGCTCTGTGGATTAAGAGGGAGGGTCAAAACGAGATTGCGAGGCGAACAATAATTGGTGAATTGTTTGATGTCGACTCGATGAAACGCCAACAGGTCAATTTAGGGCCATCGCTGGAACTCATCCTTTGGCGCTTGCTCGATGAGGATTTCTTGAGGAGTATCTTTTTGAGGTACATTGCGGGCAAAGCAAAAAAAACAGCAGCAACACCCACGACATCGGTTGCCACACCAGTCAGTTGTCGAGGTGTTCAATAGTCCAACTTTGTCCTCACTAAGGGGCGACTGTGTTCTATTTTCTGTGCTGGCACCGTTGCAGAACGACATTTCGATTACTAACATTAGATCCATTAACGATATTGGCTGCGAAAATAAATATAGAATTACAAAAAAGTGCCAATTCGCTCCTTATATTTTGTCTACAACCCCTTCCTAGAGTACACAGAAAAGGTGATGGAGACGAAGTTTCTCAGATTGCGCGCTGAGCGCGAGGGGGCGCGTCAGCAGAATGCCGCAGAGCCGTCCGAAAGTGCCCTGGAACGACTTCGGTTCGAAGAAAAAAGTAGGGGTCTAGAGGAAGTCATCACTAAGCAGCTCTCCGATGGCGATGCACGTGAAGCGCAGTAAACGCTTAATGTGTTAAAGGGGGAGGTGCAGGACGCCACTGCCAATAATATTCTAACAGCTTACGAAATGGCCAAGTCAAATACCTTCCTTTCACGGCTTCATGAACTTGTCGATGCGAAGGGTGAAAGTGGGCAGGAACGCAAGACGTTCAAGTTTTCAGCTTCCTCCAAGGTACGCTGCGCTACGGTCACTGATACGTCTGTGGGTGTAACAGCCGCACAAGGTCAGGAGGAGGTTGTGGGGTGTCGCGATAATTTCTTTGTGAGCGCGCGCAAGAGGGATCTTTTTCTCACCCCGTCAAAGGCACTATTTTTGCGCAATTTCACGGAGTGTGAGGTTTTTGTTCTTCGAGTGCCTGGCTCCGTCTCCATTTCGGATTGTGCACAGTGCACCATTTATGTGGCCTGCCAACAGCTGCGATTGAATAACTGCACTGACATTTATGTCTATGTTTCCTGCTCTTCTGGACCCATCATTGAGTGCTCCACTGAAATGCGTTTCGGGTCATATAGTTGCTTGGTGGGCCTCTTGAACTCCGCTGTCTGCGAGCACCGTTACGACAGTCATGAGGAATGGATGAAGCACGTTGGTGAAATGCGTGACCCTGAGCGGGCAGCGGACATGTACAAGTCGGTAGATGATTTTCAGTGGCTGCGGAAGACACCCAGTCCAAATTGGCGCGTGCTCAAGCCTGAAGAGCAGGTGGTGTGCACGCAGCCTTTTATTCAGGAGGGCCATTCGGAGATGTGAAGGCGCGGAAAAAGAGGGCTACACATAAACTCGTTTGTGTAGCTCAAGTTCCTCCAGCCGTTGCCGTTTATTTACCTCGCTTTTCTTGGCAGCGCACGCCTTTTCATCAGAATGTCTTTGTGTTGTCGTCCTAGCCTCTCCATTACCTACGTTGCATTTTATTTACCCGAGCACACATGCGCCCGCCCCATGTATGTTTTCTTCCTGATTGATTTATTTATTAGAACTCTGTTTCGTGCTATCGAAGGTGTTTTATTTGTAAAGTGTTAGTCAAGAAAAACACACGCAAACACAGACACAGACACAAGCACAATGAATCGTAACAATGATGAGGTGCCCAAGAATTCACAGAAGGGTGGGAATCGTTATTCCATGGACTGTGGTATGCAAGGGCCGGTTTATGTGGTAGTACACTTTTATATTTTTGTTTGCTCTACATGTGCCGCCCTGCACCGTTCGCAGCAGCGCAAGGTGAAGGGTATCAGCATGACCGAGTTTACCGACGAGGAGGTCACATGTCTTAGGATCGGTGGCAACGACAGAGCATCGGGGGTGTGGCTGAAAAGGTATACCAGGGATAAACCGTCCCATAAAAATGGCACTGCTGTAAGTGATTTCATTGCGGCCGTCTTTGCCAGAGCGGAGTATATGAGTGAGGAGGAGTATGAGAAACTTCAAGGGGACATATTGCAGGCCATAACTGGATCTTTTCCAACAGCGGACAGCGCACCTACAGCTAACCCAGACGAGCCAGATATTTTCTGCCTTTCGACTCCTCAGGCGCAGGAGCAGTTGGCCACCAAAGAGGCAAAGGAGGAAGACCTGTTTAGTGCCTTTCGAGCCGCCGCCCCACTTTCCAACGGCACGACACAGACAGTGGGCGCAGCAAATACAAGAAAGACAGAAGTTTCTGTGGATGAGCTATTCAGTTCCATTCCATCAACGCCTACACAAACAACTGCAACGCCGCAGGTGGCTCCAGGCATTGCAGGCATGCAGCACCAGTACCACACTTCTGCTTTTTCAGCCATGCCGATGCAACAGCAGCCAATGACGGCCACGTCTACGATGTCCGTAGGTATGAGTGCAGTACAAGGCGGGTTCGCAGGAATGAAGGTTCCCTCCCCTTATGGAATGCAGCCGCAGCAACCGGTGCCGTTCCAGGCCACCGCCCCAGTCGGTTGTGTGGGCGCCCCGGAGACGCTGTTCTCGCACATGCCCCAAAACCACCTCTGCTCCTCAACAGTTTGCGAGATTCTCAACACAGCCAACACAGGGGGGTAATATTAACTTCCTTCAAACGCCCGCAGCGCCTGCAAGCACAGGGACAAAGAGGGCAGTTGGAGGTACACCAAGTGACGCATTTGCAGCTTTAGACCCGTTTATGAACAAGCAATAAGCACCTTTTATCATCACTCACTTGCTTATCTTTCTATCATTCAACGCTGCGCTTATGCACCGTATTCCTTTTAACTTATCTGCTAATAGGACGAGTGCTGACTTTCTGATATTGAGACTTGCATGCATTCACTTTTCAGTGAGTGGGTTTCCTACTTCCTTCGCCTTTCTTGGTTGTAGGGACGTGCTGTACGATTCTATACTTCACACGTTTTCCACCGTTTTGCGAGTCCAAGCGCACTCTCAACATTTTTTTGCAACACATTTTTCGTCTTACAGCAAGTGTCTAGACCCAAGAGAGCGAAAAGGAGGCCCCCAATGACAAGCATCATAGGAAGAGCGTGGGCATGCCAGACTTTTACTAACTTTACACATTTCAGCAGGGCCTCAAGTCGCGCCAGCCCGTTGGTTGCGACAAGCCGGCACTCCAAGCAATTCATAGTACCACCGAACCTGCTGATTTCCCAGTCATCTAACGGCATGCCGAGCGCTCTGTGGCTTCTCCACCGCCCAGACAGTGTGTTGGGAATAGTGGTGAGGCCACAGTCGGATGGGCCATGTTCCCTGTCGTGTGATGCTGCGGGCCACACCGACCACAAAATGCGAAGAGTAGTACGACACCTTGGATCTCTTCCCTTTCGGACGACAGGCACTCTGCCGGTTGGGATGCCCATGGTGGTTCACAAGAATCATCTTGTTGGTTGGTGTCTTGACGGTGCTGCCGCGCCACTCTACGCCTACACTTTGAGCCAGCTTGCGCGGCTCAGGTCAAAGCGACTTAAAACGTTATTGCCCTCAAACGCAATCATTTGTAGAACGCATTATGAATGGGACAGCTGGATGGAGGCGTCGATGGAGCCCGGCTGGTCGTGGTATCAAGCCGACGAAGAGGTAGCGAATGTCATCTTAGACGGTCGAATGACGTTCGATGATCTCCGCGTTTCGGCCACCGAAGTGGCATAGAGTAGACGAACGAAAATACATAGATGCACCGCACGGGATAAACGTTCAGCGACGGGCCTATATAGAAGCACTGAGAGTTTATTACGCTTCCTTTAACATAATTTTCTCCTTGTCTGCATGCTCCTTGTATGAAAGTTTAAGAGTCATACGCCCACGTAGATCCCCCTCTTCTTTTCTTAATTGTGCTTCCCAACCACTCAAACTTGGACTAACTTTGACTATTGCTTTGTCGCTTTTTGTGCTTCTTTCCTTTCATTCGAACAATTTTTCTTTTATTCCCTGGTTTGCATGCTCTCAATATATATATGCTCTGTCGTTATTGTCGTGTAGCGTTAGTCCTCCTTTACAGGAATTACATCGGCAAATGTTGCGTCAAACTGGAACGTTACTGGCTTCCTTTGGGGGCGTCTCTATGGATGTTGCTATCGGACTGCGATCCACGTGAAGAATTGAGTTCAAATTATTTACTCGCAAGTGTCCGGAGGCCAGTGATAATTTTACCAAATTGTGCGCCGGTGAAAATGTCCTGCCGCGCGTGCCAAGTACCTCCGGCCTCGGCGACCCGTCGTTCGCAGACCAGTTTCTCCCGCAACTCACCTACAAGAACTCCATTTTTCACCGCGTGGTGAAGGTCTACCTCATTCATGGCGGGGACATCACATCAGGCCGCGGAACCGGTCAGCTGTCCATATATGGCGAAACCTTTGCTGCCACAGACGAGGTTGCTGCCTCGGTATTCGACAGGCGTGGCCTTGTTGGGACGGCAAATAGCGCTCCACATCTGAACGGTTCTCAGTTCTCCATCCTGACGGCCAATGGGGCATCCCATCTAAATGGGACGTGCATTTGCTTTGGCTGCATTGCAAATGGTTATGATGTTGTTGAAGCTATCGAACAACTACAGCTGGAGCCATCGGGGTTCCCGTCAGAACGAGTGGCAATTGTAGACTGCGGCGTGCTGAAGTAAGCGGTACACACAAGCGGAGGAGATAAGCTGGCCAATATCCCATACGTGTAGTTGTATGGATGAGAGGCAGTGAATATCGGTGATGTACGCGTGGATGTGTGCAGCAACATTAGTTCCAAACACTTCCTCCATATCTTCGCATCTCTACTAGGGCGTACTTTTTGCACTGGCATCGCCATTCTCAAAATCCGCCTCTATTTTATCTTCTTTTCATGCATTTTTCCTTCGTTTATCCGACTTTCACTTCGCCACCGCAACTTTCCAACGGATCCTGCAGTCGTCGAGCGCCACTTCCTTTCACTTTCTTTCTTTCCGGTTTTTACACATAGGCTCTTGGGCGTAATGATGAACAACCACGAGAACTGCATGAAGTACTTTCCAGGCTTGCTCCTTGGCAACTGGTACGAGGACGTTCGCGCACGCTAGGACAAGGTTAAGTTTTACCGAAACCAGACGTGCGCTAGTGGAAACATGCAAGCCACAGCTGCTTCCGATGCGTTGTGTATCACTGACAACACCTGTCTTGGAGAGTGTGGAGATGTGATTATACTTTGCCAGCCACTGGAGCTTATCAATGTGGCGAGCGAGGCCGCGCTTGCACTAGACACAAAGTGGCCCCTCTCCTATACTTCGCCCCACCAGTGCCTCGTGACAGCAGCGGACACTGCCAGACCCCAAATTCGCACTACGTGAGTTCTATATAAGGCCAATGACGAAGATAATATTGCCTACAAGGAGCAGCTAAAGGAGGGCGACATTCTACATTTTGGAAAGCACATACGTATTGCCAATGAAGACTCGCATCCTGGTGGGTTCTTTTATTTGCACTCGAGCATTCGAGACCTGGGCCATGTAGGGAGTCAGCCATTGATTGCGTCGCAAGGCGCGTGTAAGGACAACATTTTTGTGGTGGCCAAGCCTGGGGAAAGGCGCGTGGACATCCGCGGTGGAGGACCAGTGGACATTGGAGAACCATTCGTTCTCTACCATGCTGCAACAAGCCAGCCAGCGCGGTGCACTATGAAACCGCAGAAAACTTCACTTGGCTTCGAGCTGGAGGTAAAATGCTCGTTTGCGGGTGACAACTTCTCCAGGTCGATCGCTGCAGTGACAAACCACCCAGAAAACCTCTTTGTTATCGGCACCGAAACGCGAGGGGAACGTACAAACTTGACTGTGGCATCATTGCGCAGTTGGACGGAGCGGTACGACTGGAACGCCACGTCTGTGAGCTGTGGTTCGGGATTGGACATTCTCATGTCTCGTATACAACAGGGCGCTCTTCGCTTTGGTGGGCGCCTTGGCTTCAGAGTTGTATCAGCGGCCCTGAAGGTGGCCTGCAGGATGCAACGCACCACCCTCGTTGATCGGCAGAAGCTTCAAGCCACTTTGCGCCTTATGAGCGTCACCATTGAGCATATTGACGTGGATGTCGACTATAAAAGATTTGACCACGGTGGAAATAGACTCATTTGTGCTCAAGAATTCCTCCGTGCCTTGCGGGAGGACATGCAACCAAAGAGACCGTCAGCGGTCGTTACTACCTTCCAGAAGCTAACTGTTGGGGGTGGGGGCTCTATGGACTACAGGGACATACTGAATATGTTTAAACATAACGCCACACATCACCCCGATGTTTCTGACGGTATTCTGACCTGAGAAAGGGTTATTTCTGAGTTTGTTAACTGTTGGCCAGACGTGAATGACACGACAACGGTAACGCTGGATGACTTTGTGGCGCACTACACGGACATTTCCCACGCCATCGAGAGCCATGAACGGTTTGCAGTTATGCTGGAGAACTGTTGGCGTATACCCGAAACAGACGACTATGCAAGAGGCCTCTCTCAGACTGCAGGGACGCTGGTTTGCTCAAATGACGCTGCGCAAATTGTTCCTAGAGGGTGATAGCTGGCCCTCGATTACCGCGAGGTGGTGGCGGCCCCGAAACACCCATTTTTAGGTACAAGTGCAAGTGATTGCATGAATGATGTGGGCGATGTAGAAAAAAGAGAAGTTCGAGGAGAGAAGTGGGTGTAAAAGGTGGGAATGTCTTTCCTGCGTGCTTGCTAGTTGCGTAAAGTGTGCAAATGGCTGCCATGGAAAAGAAAGATGGGACGGAGTGCAACTGTAAAGTTACACACCTGCTTAAGGTAGCGGTGCCACACATCGCCGGATTCTGTGCCGACAGTGTTCTTTTAACACCTTTTGTCTTTTAGAGATACACGCTTTACGACATGCTTTCCCCGCATGTCTTCAAGCCCCAACATTTTTGATGACAGGCAACTCCTTGTGTTGTTTTTGTGCGCCCGCCAACGCGCTTTGTGTGTCCTGTTTATTCCTTTAACCAAATAGGCCGGGACTCTCACACGCAACTGTCTTTTAGCGACAAAAACGTATGCAAGTGGAATGGACTGGTGTACACCATAAAGTGGAGTTTTGTAGTCCCACTGTGTCACTATGGCATCTCAGTGGCGACGGCGAGGTGAAAGCCACGCTCAACAACTTTGCTTTTTCGGAGATCACACAACTACTACGCTCCAGCCGCGACCCGTGCTCGGCAAAGCTTGTGGTGGGTCAAAAAACGTTTTTAATGTGTCATGTGAGTCTGGAACAGCGAGAGCAATTCATCCAAAAGGTGCAGAGTTGTGCCAGTGAGTCAGGTAGCACGGAGAAGTGGGTTTGCTCCACCATTTGTCATGGCGCTGTTGATGTAGGAATACTCACTGAATCTGAACTTGAAGCCCTGATGAGCGAAGAGCTCCAGCGAGGAGTCGTGATGGCCCTTGATGCGATTGGCTCTCTTGTGGACCCAGTTACATTTATGCTCTGCCCAATCACGGAACAACTAACAAACGATATTTTCCGGCAGATACCGGTCCTCGCCAAGATATTTGAGCGAAACGTGACGGATGAAGAAACGATGCAGCAGTTTTGGGAGGTGGTGGTGCGGAAGTACTTTTGCTTCTCACGCACATTTCTCGAGGATGAGGTGCATGTGCTCGAGGCAAAGGAGGGGGGAGGCACCACATCCTCACCGGCTGCAGGGCCAGAGACACTGACAGACATTAACGTAGCCTCGGGCCAGGCGCTGCCAAAGGTCAGGTCACAAACAACAGAGGTGTGCTCCCTTACCCCGTCGAGTGTGTTAGCAGATAGCGCGCTGCCGTTGATTCTGCACATTGGCCTCTTTCGAGGTCGCCCTCTGCTCATTCCAAAAACTGCAGCGGAAAAACCGTGCGCTGTGCACCCTCCCCTTGCGCATATGGCAGTGAGCGAGCCACCGTCCTTTTCTTTGTGTCTGCCGAAAGAAGGTGCTAGCAGGGAATTTCTAGAGCTATTAAAAAGATTTTGGAGTAGTGACGCGAATCAAAAGAAGGCACTGCGATCAAAATTTGATGACTTGACAAAAAAGAACTCTAAACGTATTTAACAAAAATGGTGCTTGCAACGTGCCAATTTTCTTCTGGTGGAGTTGGGTAACAAGCAGGGCAAATGAATGGACCTTGTGAAGCGTGGCCTGTTATTACAAAACTGGGCCTCCTCTTTTAGTTTCGATAGTAGAGGCCAACATAAGAAAAAAAGAGTGCATTTTTTGGTGTGCGTTCCTGCTTGTGTGTTAGAAATACCCATAGGCCGCATGCGAGTAGGTGCTCTTTTTGTTTTACATTTTGCTGTTCTTGTCGTTTGGCATTTTTACTGTTTTCACTGCCGTGGCTACGTTTGTTTGGCAGTTGAAATGACCTAAGTACGCGCTACCGTTTGTAATTTGTTGGCGCCAGCTGAAGGGGGCAACGGGATTTTCCGCCGTGCAGGACCTCGCATGTGTTCTCCAACATAAGGCACGTGGCTACTTTGCTTGTCTTTTCGTGCCACAAGCAGTGGTTCTGTGCATCCCATCCATTGCCGTATTGATGCTGCTCGACACTTCTCCTTTAGTGCGCCGATTGTCTGCACCATGACGGCACTTCTCTTGTAAACCAGGCAAGTGAGCACTTCATCTGCCGTGCTAACCATATTTGTGACGTGTCGATGTTTGATTTGGTACTATTAACAATCGATCGTTAGGATGGCTAATGGTGTGTGTGCGATGATGATGGCCTTTATCCACTCAACTTAAGCTATAAAACTGACTTTTCCATCGAATTACCGCTGGAAAAGGTGCAGCCTGTGCTTCCCTGCTCCAAACTCATTCGAAGTTGCGCACATATGTGTGTGCTGACGTACCGCACATGTCGTTGTCAAAGCGAGATTGTTAATAAATGCTTTTGCCTTGCTGCACACTTCTGTTCATCTCTTGTTCATTTCATTTCTTTTCCACCTTTTAGTTCTGTGGCACTTGGTGCCATAAAAGCTCTCTTTATTATAAGTGTTAGCTACCAGAGGCTTCAAGATGACTGGGGAGCGCCAGATTCAGAGCGCGATTGACTTTATTGAGCGTGAGGCCCAGTAGAAGGCGGATGAGCTCAACTCTGCTGCGCAGGAGGAGTACGATATGGAGAAGATGCACCTTGTAGAGGCGGAGAAGGTAAAGGTGCGTGCAACCGGGAAAAAAAAATTAAGCAGGTGGACGTTGACCAGCGTGTTGCTCGTCCAAACTTCTCGAAGAAACAGCGGCTTCGCATCATGGAGGAGCAGTCCAAAATAGTTGACCAGCTGAAGGAGAATGTCAAGAAAAAGCTGCTTACCTTCGTCAAGGACACCAAGCGGAACGGCGAGCTGCCTGTCAAACTTATTCGCGAGGCGCTGCTCGCAGTACGTGCCAACGCCGTTATTCATGTGTGTAAAGATGATGAGAGCCTGGTGAAGAACATGCTTAGTGACTTGAAGAAATGGTATGAAGACAAGTTGGGAACGCCAACGTCCATCACGTTAAGCAAAGATTATCTCAGTGAAGAGGCATGGGGTGGGGTGCTCGTCAAATCTGAGGATGGCCACATTGTTTGCAACTGGACACTGTCTAGCAGGATGCGCAACTGCCTGAACGACCAGCTGCCGACCATCCGCTACTACCTCCTCGACCCTGATGCTTCTTTTTAGCAATATTTCGAATAAACTCCATGTTTTCCGCTTCTTCATCAAGTAAAAAACAAAAGAAAAAACCAGAAAAGTGAAAGACGCAATGAAAATAAAAGAGGATGAACTCAAAAAGAAGCAACAACAAAAACAATAACAAGAGGAGCTCGACGTAAAGTTTTATTCTGTTTACTTCTTGTTATTATTTTCCCACACCTTGATTTGCTGTGTAATTGCCAGTGGTAGGAGAGCAGTTAGTGTGGCAGGAAATAGAAAGGGATAAGGTGAATTTTGCTTGTTGAACGCGTGGGTTGTGGGATGCGACGAAGAAAAAAGAAAATTTTGAGAGGTGCCTCAAAGAGGAATGGGGCCTTTTAAAGGAGAACGGTATTTACACTGTTTGACTGTTTTTTAGTATTACTTTCTTCTTGTTGTTTCGCGCATTTGTGAAGGGGTTAAGTGAGTGCCTTTGAGTTCAATCTTCAGATTTCGTTCCCAGAACGAAAGGGACAAAAAAAAGTAAATGTACCACAATCTTGTCCGTTGCCCAACTGGGGTGAGCACGCTTGCCATATCTGGAACCACTAGCTTGTTGCGTAAGGGAAATATTCGCTTTTCTTCTCACCACTTTTCTATTCGTGGTGCACCTGCGGCTAAAATATACAGTTCTTGAGCAGTTAGTATGGAGGGAGACGAGGAGGAATGCAAATTAGACTTAAAAGACCTGGGTCAAAGGCTGGAGCAGCTGCAGAACGCCTGGAATGAGTTTCAGCGCTCCTGTCCTCCCGCTTCGCCGCAAAAGAACAGGCCCACCCTCCAAGGTGGCCCTTCCCCCAGTCTCCAGGATACAAGTCTTTACGACATGCGCACTGGTGTGGGGAGAGTAACCGCGCAGCTGAGGGGAAACAGCAGGCGTTGGAGTCGACAACACCTCTTATAGCACGAGATGTTGGCTAGACAGCTTCAGCTACCGAGTTGCAGGTTGTAGGTGCGGTGCCATAACGGCGCCCACCACTCGACGGGGCGATGTTAACAGGCCCAACGCGCACGTGTCATAGTTGCGGTTACAACAAACCAAAGAAAGGTGCATAGTTCTCCTGCAACTGTGGTAGCCGGCTTTATTCACGTATTATTCCGTGCAAATCGGAAGCCAGTTCCACACTCGCGTTATTAAACACGCAAATTACTACGTCAGTTGTTGCTCTCCTTCATATCTTAGTGCACTCGGCTCCTAGAGTCTGGAAGTGCGTTCTCCTTGTATATGCATTCTTTGCTTATTGTCCGCGCCTGTGCGATTTTGCGGGAAGGACTTCTTCCTGTCTTTGCTATCTCTTACACAATGTAAGTCGTTGATTCACTTCGCTTGTGCACTGCTTCTTTGTCCAGAGTTTCGTTTTCCCACAAATATCATTTGATTATGCACGCTTTTGTCTACACAGATCAGGCAATCTATACAAGACAGCAGAGAAAGGTAACCTGTAAAGGAAGACAGTGAACCAACACGCTCACATATACCAACGCGAGGAGTAAGGCACAGAAACAAATTTGTTCTGTATCAGTTTTTCTAACCACCAAGCGCTTAGACCACGCAGCAAAGCAAAGAAATTGTTCGAGACAACTCATCTGCGGTCAAATGTGAGCAGTGGTTGCAGAACTCGCGCACCCAGCATTGGGTCACTGTTCTTTATGTGTACAGCTTCGAGTGGGGACAGAGCAAGGCTCTATCTAAAACATTCAGACGCCTATATACCGATGCGGGAGACCAAATATACCTCCGCTTCCTCTCAGTGGAGTGCAATGCCGTTTTAGACAGCCTTGAGCAAGCGGAGGAGCAGCAAGTCCCCTGTCTCGCTCCGGGTGAGGAGTCTTGTCCGGTTGCGCGCTCAGCGTTTTGGAAAGGCATTCTGGAAAGGCGTCGCGGTAAGTCCAAGTCATACTTTGTTTTATACAAGGATGGGTCCATGCGCACTTCAATCGAAGGCACCAATACGCCCAATATAATAAAATGCGTCAACTGTCTCTGCACTCCTCAGACAACAGCAAAGGACCGCACGTCGAACGAGGGCCTGTGCAACTTTTGGCTGCGCTACTTTATTGCCTCTGAAAGCGAAGTTTTCAGGGATTCCTTTCTTCGAGCCGTACTTGATCATACCTCGGCGAATCGACCACTGACAGAAAGGGAAAGCAATGCTCTTGCGGAAACCATCGGTGCTTGTAGTGGTAAGGTGAGCATAGATGCCATTGAAAAGTGGATGGGGGCACGCACACTGGAAGAGAGTCTTGCTGAGTTGTTTGTATTCCTTAATCCTGAGAGCATCTCGCCTGTTTCCTCAGACCAGAAGTGCATGTCAATTGTCGGAGAGGGCTCCGACGTGGAAGGCAGTGTGGGGCGCGAGAATCTCATGAATGTGCTACGAACAGACCACGACGTCAGCGTCAAATGGAAGCCAGAACTATGGCACCTCTTAATGTCTGTGGAACTGCAGTGCCCTGTTGAAAAGAGTCTTTTGTTTCAGACATGTGAAGATGGCGAGAGAAAAACCATGGATACGCTTGACCGCGTCACTGATCTGCCGACTGTGAGGGCATATTTGCAAACTCGTGGGGTATCCATGGAAGACATCAATGTTCTCTGCCACGCGGCTTCTGAGAAAATACCATCAGAAGGTCCAACGTACAGCAAGCTCGCTCTGGTACTCCTCTCCTCCGACGCGCCCATGTGCGAAAAGCTTGTGAGTCTCAGTGAGGGCACTGGTGGGGGGCGTTCATGTGCTGATATCCTACAGAACAATCTTGCACTTGCCTATGCTGTTGCCTGTTTGTGTAGGCGAAAGGAGACGACTAGTGGCCGAACATTGTACTTCTGCGGTGATGAGAACGCTGTTGCGGGTAGTGAGGGTCTGTCAGAAGGAAACAATGTTGTTCTGCCACCATTGTCTGTGTTTTCTTGTAAGGCTGTAGAGGGAAGTGCACTAACAGTGTTTGTCTATGGCCTACAGGAAGCAATTTGGTTCGTATCCGAGGGGTCCGCGTGGGGTTCTGACGTTTTTCTTCCGTGGTACACCAATTTCCTTGTGAACAAGCGCTCAGAGACTCATGTTGTGCTAGAGTTTGTGGCTACTGTGGAAAACGTGAACTTCAGCGAGAATGCTGAGCGCTACGCCCATAGTGTTCTGGAGGATGAAGAGAAGTTGACCAAAGGAGCGGATGTGGTAACTCTTATTGAACGCCCGCTGGGTCTTGGACACGAGGTTACTCTTGCATCACTTAACGTTCAAAACAACGAACCAACGGCGGGCGGTCAAAGCGAACAACTCGCTCCGCCAACACCAGCGGACAGTGAGGGAGAAAATAATACTCCACAGCCAATCCACACTGAGGAAGATGACGAGTATTCAGATGACTATGCGAATGAATCGGCTGTAGAGGAGGCCGTTACTGAACGTGCAAACGACGGCACGCCAGAGGCTCCTACCGACGTGGATGCCGATACGGGAGCATAGTGTCGCGATTTCGGCGTTCAGGAGTGTTTAGAAACGGCTTACCACCGTCAACTCCCTGATCACACATAATTGGAAATGCGTCGGGATATACTCACGTGTTGTGTAGGTGAATGGGGACCATAGGTACATTAAGTGAGGTAAAAGGCGGTCCTATTTTAGATTGTCTTGTAAGAGATAGGCCCAGTAGAAACTTATGTAAAGTAATGCCAAATAACGGAGATGGAGAATGATCTGTTACACGTACGAATAGATTCTTTGGCTGAAATGTTTTCATTTCAATTTACTTTGCCTTTCTTTGTCCACCACCCGCCCTGCACCAACTTACCTGTCTTTTATTCATTATATTCCACCTCAACACCTGCCGCTTAGTAACGGCGCTAAGGTTAGCCTGAACAACCTTCTCATTTCCATGTCCCCTGTATGTTTGCTCGCAAACCATCGCCTTTAAACACCACACTTTTGCCATTTTATTTTATTTTAACTACATAATGCTTAACATTTACAACATTATTATCATTTCCGCTATTACTGACTGATGCGCAGAAGGAGATGAGGCTCTTCTTTCTGGGGAGTCGCAGCTACCACGATGTATTGCGTCTGCAAGAAGACATATTTAAAAGAAACATCGATCGGTAAATGTGCCGTATTCGAGGGGACAGTGAAGTGCCTCTCGTTCCTGACACCGTGTTGTTGGTCAAGCACTCAGTGCCGGTCTTCACGGTTGGTCACCGTGACACACAAGACGGCATCCGAGCGAACTGCGCGACGGAAGTGGTTAGCACCAGGCGGGGCGGCAGTGTCACATTTCACGGGCCCGGTCAAGTGACAATGTACCCCATTGTAAACGTGCAGCTTCTGTGGAAGCGTTCAAAAGCAGCGAACAAGCCTCGCTCGCCTATTTAACGGTTTAGTGCCGTGTTGGAGCAGCCAATGATTGGTGTCGCACAGCACTACGGCGTCCCAACGCACCGCGGCAGCGTTGGTGTGTGGTCAGATCAGTGGTTGGACGTCGCACCGCGCAAGTTGGTTTTTATTGGACTTCAACTGGGCAATTGGGTGTCGATGCACGGCGCAGGATTTAATGTGTGCAATGATCTACGCTACTTTGATGGCATTGTCATGTGTGAGATGCTGGGGGAGTCGGCGACGTCGCTAGTCGAGGAAATTCGATTGCGGCGCATTGACGTGGAAGCGCCTACGGCAGGCGACGTTGTACCTCTCCTGTTCAAGCGGTTTGTTTCGAATCTTTACCAGGATGGCGGTTCAGCACTCCCAGCGATCGTTGACCTGTCAGCAGACGATATCTGGGATCTCCGTTGCCACTACGGTGTTGATTGACTGACTTCCTCACTCACTGCTTGTGTGGCACAAGACGTGTGGCTGTGTTTGTGTGCTCGATGAGGCGCACCTGCCGCTCAGAATGGTCCATCGGGTAGCCGGAATCTTTTGGTACTCATGGGCAGCAGGCCATCCACTCAACTGGAGTTGCCACTGGGTCCACACTAAAAGCGTGCGAAAACCAAAAAAACGCTTTATGTTCGTCATTTGTTCCTGAGTAAATAAGCTGTTGCGTTTTCGAAGATTTTGAAAAGCTATTCGTGTTGTGCTGTCATTGAGACGCGTAGCATTCAGTTGTGCACCATGGTGTGTGTGTGTGTGTGTGTCGTTTCCATGACCTCCTCCACGATTCTTTGCGGACAACCTTAGGCGAGCAGACGCAAATGCATAATAACGAATTTGTGCACGCTACAACGGCCAACGGCCTATTATACAAATGTGTGCGTCTGCTTGCCCGCGTCGGCTGCTGCGGCTTGATAGCTATTCACAGTGAATATAATGGTATGTCCTGGTCTCTGCCACCTAAAGCTTGCACAGGAATAATTTCCTCTTCCATATGTATGGCGAATGACGAACATCATTCCACCGGAAATGGAAGGGGTTTCAGTATGAACTATCCAAGCTGTACTTGCGTGCGCTCAGCATTAAATGTTTGAATATCAAGCGGCGTATAAACATGCTGCAAAGGCTCTCCAGGACACGCCGGCACTCGAGTTGTCCCTCTTGAGTGAGGACTTGGATCAGATGCGAATGGACAACTGAGCGTCCGCTGACATAAATTCACAACAACTTTTAATGGAGCAAGATCCGTTGGTGTTGGCATAACTTGGCGCACGCGCGCTGTGTGCTTTGAATAGCTGGGGACGGTGTGACGTGATGTCCACCGAGCCCACTTCTGCTTCAGTGGCTTGTCGTGTTTTGCAGTGGCTCGATGACAGGCACTCAGTGAGTCAACCTCTCGAGACGTGGTGACTTAAACATTTGAAGGGGCACGTTTGCCGTGGGAGGACATGTTGTGAGCTGGTTATGGGCGATTGCCAGAGGTGTATTCCATTCGAACAGATAGAGTTTTTGAGTTCAATCACTGAGACTGCAAGCTGAGGGCGTGGACGAAAATATTGGTAGGCTCAAATGAGATTTACCTCGAGGACAGGAGAAACATTGTGCCACTTTTGAGCACGATAATGTTTGTTATAGTTTGGTGCAACTCTTCGTGGCATCGTTGGAAAGAAGTGAAGAAATTGCCATTCAACACTTTTACCTTATGGTCAAATTTGCTGGTTGCCGCTTTTATGTGAAGAATTTATTCCATGTTTAAGATTTTCGCAGTCATTAGTGGTGCAACCTTAATGCCTCGAGAAGTGCAGTGGCTATTTTGGAACTGAAATTGGACAAGTCCAAACATCTCATTGAAGTGCCATCGTTAACCAGTTTGAAGTCAATAAAGGCAGTACTATGCAAGCATGCTTTAGTTGTGTCTGTTGCTTGCGCCTAATTTTTGCACTTGCACATCTTGATCGCACTAATTAGTTGGGCGACTCGTCCTCCACGACTGCACAGTGACAGAAATCGCAACAACAGTGAACGAAATATAAACAAGTGATGCTCCTACAGATAACTGCGAGTTTGGACGTTGCGATTGTTTGTTGGCTGGACAGCCGTGTTCAATACGTGTGTCTAAGTGTGGTGATTCTGGAACATCTGTGCTTATTTGCTCAATTTATATGTTTCTTCATGTCCTGCAATGGGGCGCCACATGCGTGAAGAAAAATAATTGGCAATATCAGCAACAAATTGGCGTGCACGCACCATTGAGTGCTGTTTGCAGTTTAAAGAAGGACAAGTGCTTGGAAAGACTTTTTTACGCTTGCGACGATAAAGGATGGGTGAGACTATGCGGCGAGCATCTATATTAATGCGCTTAAATCACTTAAAGGAGCTTACAGCCGCACGACAATGGCATAGCCTTTTGGTGTTTTCATTGGGTGTTACTGTATAGCAGGTCAAGATGCCGCCGCTGAATCTGTGCGCCTTGTCACAGAACGCACGGGTACACTTGCAACCCATCGAACGTTTGTGTGCCACTCTTACTCCATTTATCAGTTTATTTATGCTGTCTGTTCCTAAATGTACAGAACGCCGGGTCCCATCTTAAGATTCACAATTTTTTCATTGTTTATTCCGTTTCTGTTATGTTTTGCGTTTGAACTTATGGTTATAATGCAAGGAATACGAAATTGTACTCAAAATGCGGCACGCTTCCTCGACTTGGTCGACACTCCTCGTGCTCACGCTGTTTTTTGTCCCTGTAAGTTGTCACTCCTGAAACATTACGATTGAGAATTGTGATGGGTTAACGAACAGGTGTGAAGCAGTTCGTGTTATCGTTAGCTAGATCAGGCTGTATGAAGCGGGAGCCGACTTGTCCTCTGCAGTTGACGGTGAATTAAATGTGCTCTACAGACTGGCCATCGATAAAATGAACGCACAGCTAACACTTCTCGCTCGCCTTTTTGGGACAAGAGAAGAGGTCGCATCTCTTATAAGTGGATCATGGCGATGCGGGAGACATTGTTAAAAAAATTACGAGGGACGCGACAGCTGTGCTAAGAGAATGGGAGTTGTATTCGGGACGGCTGGAAACAGCGCGCGCATCTGTCAACAAAACAAGACTGCATTGAACGCTGGAAGGCAGGCTATACGGGGGGAATGAGGGAAATGTACAATGGTCAAGAATCGCTTACAATTGAGTTTCACTCGACGTTAGATGAAATGATGCGCGAGTACGGTAAGTGCGGATGGGGAGAGACGAAAAGCGCGAGTTTGATTAATCATGCAGCGAAGCTGGCGAAAAATTCCATCAGTGCGCTAAGGGAGTGGAGGAATAACGCAGTGCGGTTGTTAGACGACTGTTGGGAAGCAAAGATGTGAAATGGATGCGGTTTTTTTTCCAGCCTGGACTATAGAGCGGGTGAAGGCGTGGAGGACGTCAAGGTGAAGTAAGTTAATAAGACCCTGATGGACCGATTTGTGGATGCCATCGTTTCGATGTGGGACGTAAACTCTGGAGTGCTGGAAGTGCAAAGCCGCGCTGTGGTGAATGACACGAAGACGGAGAGTGCTTTGAGATATGCCCTGAGGAATGGGACTTTGGCGGCTTTTCAAATGATTTAAAGAGTTATACTACTTCGAAACGGTGTCAATGTACTCAAAAAGAAGCATGAAATGCAGTTGAAGTCAACGCTAATTGCTGAGGTAGTACGCTTGCGTGGTTTACAGTCTAATATTGTGTGTGTCACTCGCAGTGTCAAGGGATTTTTGGAAAAGGTGGCCTCTGTCACAAATTGGGTGGAGCATAGCGCTGTAGATTCCTTTATCACAAACACCATAAGTTTTTTGGAGGAAACGAATGCCATTTTGGCCGAAAAGAAGAAAAATAATGAAGCGTAGTCACTAATAAACAGAATGAGTGTTTCCATTGAAATGGGGTGGAGTCTGCTGAGCGGAAGCGTTGCTTCTGTCGTTGATGGTGGCGGTTTCGAGGGTTCCCACAATTATGCGACGTAGGACCAGTCGATGAACAGCAGGGTGTCGACCAAACTTTACCACGAATTGCAGCTTATGAATGTTAGTGACACTGTAGAGAAGCAACTGGGATCCTTTGAGTAAGCAGGTACAGCTTGAAGTAGTTCTACTGAAACGGCATGGTCATTGTTGGAGCAAGCCATTCTGTTAGCTTCTAACGCTAAGCTCGACGTGAGTGCTACCAGGGTGGCTGTTTTTAGGCTGAAGTAGGGATTTCTGTGTAATTTGCGTGAACGACTTTTCAAGGACCAACGCCGAGCGAAAGGCGTCTTGTGGTAAGTGCGTGAACTGTTCAGTAGCATGCTGCATGTGGTTCAGCAATACAAAGACATTGGGAAAAACACAAGTGCATTGCGCGATGCGAGCACAAAAGTGCGTTCCGAGACAGAGTAAGACTTACAAAACAGTGCCCAGATAATTCGTAGGTCCAGTCTATCGCTAAAAGGTGTACTTCTATCTGCTAATTTTCTAGAGAGCTCATACACGAACACTATTCGACTGGAGACGACGTATACGGCCACAAAACAATCTGTGCGGAAGGCGGAAGTGATGAGTGCAGTTATATAAGTGACTGCTAAGGTGTCCGACGGCGCTAAAATGGCGGCCAAAGCGCTCTTGGAATGCAGAAAGTAACTTACTCGTTCTCAGACGCTGAGCAATGAATTGCAAAATGTATTGGGCAAAGTCCGATTCACAGTTAACTACTCGGTAAAAGTGGCCAATGAGGTCGTAACAGCACTAGCAATGGCACTGAAAATGGAAGTGTCGATTCTCGCCTACGAACGAGAATTAGAATCAGTTATGAAAGGCCTCTACTCGTAATTGAATATGTTGTAAGGAACTGAAGATGCACTGAGGGCTGACATTCGGGGCAGCGGGCCTTCAATTACCAGTTTTGACTGCGAAGTTGGCGTGCTGTTGCGAGACTGGGGCGCTTCAGAAGATTTTGAATTCGTGAGCGGTGGGGCATGCATGACAAATTTACTAAAAGACACGATCACAGTCGTTAAGAAAATCACTGAACAACGGGAAGTGAAAATTGGTGTGACTTGGATGCTGTTCTGCATATTCTAGACGTTATTTCTGAGAAGCTCAAATAGCGAAGCGATCTGTTCGGAGCGACTCGAGCACAGCACGCGGGTCTGCGGGCGAAGCTACTTAAAGTGACGATTGAAACACGCGCCTACACGTTTGAAACGTTGAAATTTAAGAAATAAGAGCAATCGCTCTATTATGCGTCAAATGAACTGCTGCAGGATACAAGAGAAACTGTGGTGTGACACTCGCTTTACGTGCGGCTGTTCCATCTGTTTAACAGTAGCTAAGTGCTGCTAATTCGAACCTTAACAAAACCTGGCCATTCGTTGCTGCAGCTGTTGTTTGTTGTATGTTGTTGATATACGAAAAAGCCGACACTGACTTGTACATTTTTATATGCACATTTTGAAAGGCGCGGGGTGAGCTATCAAGTAGCCGTGTAACACACACCTGGTGACTCCGTGGCGTTCCTTGTGGTTAAACGAATATTTATGATTCTAGTGGTTTTTTATTCGGCTAAATTCACAAAGCTGTGAGCCATTACGGAGTCAGTGACATTTTTGGGAAGTCGTTGCAGCTTTGTGCACTTGAACTCCGGCACTGTCCTCGTACATTGGCACTTTCTCACTTTTAATGCGCCTTTCTATACAAAGCAATTGGTCATATAACTTTTCCAGAATCCTGCTCAATTCTGCGCAGTGGGCCTGTAAAGAGTCTAGGGCAGTTGCCACGGAAGTCCACGGAAACATGTGCACTCATCTCGAGATATTACATGAAGCGATTTGCACCATTGTTTAGCAATGGGACGCTTTTATTTTTTATTTATTTTGAGCGGACGATTTTTTACATCGAATCTAAAAGTTCTCGTTGTTGAATTAGCGCATTATCACTGTTTATACAAAGTTACCGTGGCAAACAACTGCTTTTGTGTGGAGCGCCTTACATGATTTGCAGTCACAGACAGTGTCCGTTGTATTGCCACCAATCGTCCATAATCGTAACATAGCTTCTCATCGACTCCCGTGAGAGTTTCCCTTTGCTGTGTTGTTGGGTTTTGAATGTGGTGCTTTCGTGATATCTCCTCGATTGATAGCTGGAGTCAACAAAACTGACCTGAGGTGGATGGGTAAGTTAGGGAATGTGCGTCTTTCTTGCGCCCACAAGATAAGCATGGCACTTGTGTTATTCCACAGTGCTGATGGATATTGCTTGTGTGCTGTATTAGAGTTTTTGTGTGTTGTAAAATGGACGCTGGTCTGTGTACTAGAATGGCCCATGACCTGACGCTTAAAAATCGTTTTGCAGCCGTCTCCAGTGAGGTGGGCGCTCGTTGCACTTTGCCGCCTTATTACGAAACGCGAGATGTGTATACCGGTGGTGTTATCGACATGCGGCTCGTTAGTACCGTTTGCCGAACAAAGTGCACGTTTGTTTTCGTCATGCTATCTAAAGAAATGGCAACGCGTGGCATTCTCTTTCAATTTTTTGCATTGACAGCATCGTTGCGAGTTAAAATGATGCAAAAGTAACGATGGAAACGCGGCGTTTGTCCGTGCTCTGCTTTCAGTTGTTTCCGCAGTAAAAAATAGAGTTATTCCCCTTTCAAAGACTACGCATTGAATAAATGAGGACACAACCGCGAAGACGGACTAGTTTTGTTTTGTTTCAACACAGCCGCAAGTTGGGCATCGTTGATCCGTGGGAAAGCACGTTGATTCACAAGAGTGTGGCTCGTGCTGCCTTGCTCCACGCTTAAAACTAGCGCATGGAATCGCCTGATTTCTCTTCCCGAGTGCCCGCCCGTCAGTTGTGCTGAGATGCGAGCGCGCGCGTCGTGGTTGTTGCTCCTACGCAGTGTGCTTCACGAATGCGCATTGCGGATGTGCACGGCATGGTGCGATTGAGTTGTGCGTTGTATTGTTCACAAGATATATTTATTGGTGGGACAAAAAGAAGAGGGAAGATTATACGGACACTGTAGCCGCATCGCTGTAGCTCGTGGGTGACAAACGTGCATGTTTTGCGTCATCAATTCTACGCAGCAGTTTCGCACAGAGAGAATCTGGAGTGAGTGCTCCCTGTACGTTTCCCTGACTCTGTCTTGTGCGGTGCTTCATTAGATACAAGTCTCCTTGTGTTTGAGGGCCATGCAAGTCATCACAAAACAACGTTTTTTGCTATCTTCCATTTCTCTGTGTGAATTTGAACCGGCTTTCACTCCCTTCTCGCCTCGACGCGTAGACTAGCATATTGCTATTACCGTTTCGAACCTGTTGACACGGTGCTTCGATGGGTAAACCCGTGTGGCTCTTTGTTGTGGTTTCATGTCTTTTGGCTTGCAGCACAGACGTTCTGTTGCTGGCAGACACCGTCGGGCAGGACAGTGGCATTGCCATGGCGGCGTGCCAGATAGGGAGGGGTTACTTGCATGTAAAGAGCGTTTTCAGTGCCTTCGATGCGGTACTGGACAAAATGAAAGCAGCATCTCTGGAGCTGCAGGAAAGAGCAAAAAAATTGCAAGCTTCTGAAGCCAGCGGTTCCACGGCACAGGTTGAGGCGGGGCGGGCGTATGATAAAATTGCTGACGCCCATTGGAGGGTGCTGAATGCCCGCCGTGATATTAGGCGCTTTGACTCCAAAATTACAGAAGGGGAGTTCAGCAACTACTTCTATTGGGGAGACGAGCTGGGCTTCCGATTTTCGTTTTTCAGATGCAGAACTGAGGTGAAGGAGCATGTCCAAGTGATTGGGTACATGGAGTACATTGAACATGCCTCCTCTGACACGTATGGTTGGAAGGAGGGAGTGCGGAAAAATTGGGAAGATAAAAAAATGGACGTGGTGGGACTCCTCTCCATTGAACATGACAGAAGCTACGCTCTTGAGCGCCTTAGCAGAGACTTTGGGCACTTC
Organism: Trypanosoma vivax; assembly: GCA_021307395.1. Classification (NCBI taxonomy): domain Eukaryota; phylum Euglenozoa; class Kinetoplastea; order Trypanosomatida; family Trypanosomatidae; genus Trypanosoma; species Trypanosoma vivax. The sequence goes on from SOPI01000288.1 coordinate 190,682, forward strand.
ATGGAGGAGATGCTCGTGAACTTTGGCACAGTGTTTTACTATTACCGTTTGGCCCGAACACAGCTTACTGTGGCCGAGTCCGCGGTCGCCACTATTGCTGGCAGAGTTCTCACAAAGAAGGCAGCCGAATGCGAGGAAGTGACTGCTGCACATCTGGCGCACAACGAACCTGATTCGAGGTACATCCGTTGCGTGGAATTCCAGTCCAGAGTGAGGGAACTGCAAGCAAGGAAGATGCAGCAAAATCAAACAAGTAGGGCTACTTACCCACGAGACGAGGCAGGCAGCTATGCGTCACAGGCACAAACACAGACACAGTCGCTTCCCGTCTCCTCGCCCTCGTCCACATTGCCGACTTCACCTTCGACGCTGTCAGTACCGCCGCTGCCTGCTGCGATATCTCAACAAAGTAGAGACGCTTTAATTCATGTGGACGGTAGTGGCCTTGAGCTGATTGAGTTGGCGCTGGAGTAAAGTCCAAACACCCTAGTGAGATCCGGCGGTGTGGACACCTCAGCTTTTGTAATAGCGTTTACCATCTAACTAGCCATTCTGCTTGGATCGGTTCTGGTGTACATGGCGCTCCGTGTGCACAGATTGGCGAAGCAACCTACCGCTTTGCCGTGAAAAGGGGTACGCCAAGTGGAATAAACTGAAATTGTCAACTCAGCCCGCATGCTGAGTGCTATTGGTGTCTAACTGTTATGTACCATACATTTGTACGTAAACCCGCAGTAAAGTTGTAATTTGATGTTTAGATGTATTTCTGTTCTCTATTAAATGTATCTTGTAGACCACCTTGGTGTTTCGAACTGTTAGCGACGGCCTGATCTTTCCTCTCACCTTGTATAGACCAGGCCCTAGATTTTCTCAATTTCTAAAGAGTTTTAGAGTCATTTTCGTGGTAGAAAATTCCTTTGAAGTTTTACTTTTCCCTTCTGTGTTTTATTTTTTTGCTTGTCTAGTGGAATGGAACGCCACCACTCGCACGTTAGGAATTTTTGACGGCGCTGGAATGGGCTTTGCCATCATTGCAGCAGTGCCTATACCGCTCTATAAGTTTATTCACCCATCAGTTTTTTTTTGATTAGTCGTCTTGTCGTATGACAGCATGCCCTTCTTCCTTTCCATTGACGCGCCGAACATCACTTCCTTCCGCTAACACACTCTCTTTTTTTACCAGTCGTTTGCTAGACAATACAGTGCCGTAGATATGACACAGTAATGATGTGACGAAAGGGTCTGTTGCCAGTGGCAACTATGCCGCGGCGGGTGTGGTGGCACTGGGGTCTTTGGTGGATTGTGCGCTCGTTGCACTCCCTGACCCTTACAAGTTGACGCTTTGTGTTTAATAGATGGGCGATCGGCGCCCAAATTGAAATAGAATGTAACACGTGTAGTAAGCGACGCTGAGTAGATTTGTGGCGTCCACTTTTCACAATGGCGGACTATAGAAGATTTAAAGTTTTACCATGTAGAAAGACGCAGCGAACGCTGCTACACGACATGGCTTGATACCCGCGTATTCCATCGCGGCATCGTCGAATGCACTAGTATATGCGCCTTTTCGTAATCCAACCGAGCTTGTAGGCGATCTGAAGCGATTGGCGCGTGTTACAGGTCTCGCACGCTTTCTCACCAGCGAAAGATTAATCCACATCAATTTTCCCTGATCTGTTTCCCATTTCTCCGATGCACGCTCAGACACAGTCTCAGGGAGCGTGGTGCGCTTGCCGCTCGTCCATCAAAGAGGTTGCTGCAGTAGATTTAGTAGCTGGCTGAGTTCCACAGCTAACTTTTAGGGTCGCCTGACAGACACCGCTCCCATGTGTCCATTCAACCGCTTGCACAGACCCAAGTATTCCACTGGACTCCCTTCAAATATCCGTATACAGACAGCATTGGCATTGATTTTCATGAGCGAATTGCGCCAACGGAAAAGAACAACAACGACGCATCTGCTCTGCTGTGTTTCAAGGACCAAAAAGAGAGAAGGAATAAGACAATCCACCGGCACTTTAGCTTCTCTTCTGTTAAGCAAAGTCCACTGACGGTGAACTGTGTCCAGTTTTTTAAATACATATTGAATGACTTTCAAAGGTGCTTACTATCGGTTCTCGCCATCCATTTGCTACAGATTTGCATGCGTAAAGTCTTAAGAAAATCAACAAGCTACAAAAGTAGTAAATTACACCTGATTTTGCAGCCATGAAGCCGCCGTTCCAAAAAAAAAAACGGTCACTTGGTGAAAGTGTTACAGCGCGACAATCAATCATCTGCATATTAGTAAAATGTTACACACGCGAAGTAATTAGGCAAATCGAAAGCACAGTCACACCCGCCACATGGCTGTTATGCCTTCTCACTGTACTCAAAGTGCACTCGATAAAGTGTACTCAATTTACCCTGCAAAAACTGCCCCACCCGTAGTCCTGATCAGCTTGCGCCACCGCACGCATAGCGTCGTTGTGTGCAGTGGCATTTTCACTCATCTTCCACCCATCTCATACAGTGGCATAAGCGACCACTGCCAAACATAGGCTCAATTGTGCGTGTCTGCAGCGCCATTCTCTAATTGTGTTTCACTGTTTTTTATCGGTGCAGCCAACTACCATAAGCAGCCACGCCTTTTTGCGCAGCATCATACAAGAAAGAAAAGTATCCGCGCGTTGATCGGCATGGAAGGTCGTTATACGATACGTGAGTCAACAACCACAAATCCGAAGAAGCAGGAGTGCTACTATCCGTGGTATTTAGAGGCTTGACAAGCAACACAATTATGATCGAAGATAAAATGGATGTTATATTCGTGACAAGGAGGTGAAAGTGCTTATAAAAAGCCCTATAGCACTAAGAAAGCGTACGTCAATTCTCGAAATGCTTTGCGTGAAAATAAAGTTTACACTGGTGACGACGGCCACCTCATCGTGGTGCCACAGTCTAGTACTCTGTCTAGGAGGAAGCCAAGCGCCCGCACCATGCCCGGTCCGACAGGACTGGGGCGGGCAAGAGGCTGACGGCTACCAGAGAGGAAGTATGTAGCACCACCGGCACTCTGGGGTGAATGAAGTTGTTCGAATACTTCCCTGCACGTGCGGGCGTGCTACGTTAGATGGGCGGCGGCTCCTGGTGCTTATAAACGGGGAAGTTAAGCGCAATCCTTGTCCTCTGATACGCGGAGCCCAGCGGACACCTGGGGGTCTCTCCCAGGCGAAGCGGGTTGCTCTGAAGAGGAAGCTTCATGAGGCCGCGGCTTTGTTTTGTCTCTTGCAGGAGACGCACCTGGTGTCGGCGGAGTGTGCCGCGCTTAAAATAGGTGGATACCAGCACATCTGGCAGGCGAGGACGCCTCACGGGTGTGGGTGTCGATTTTGGTTAGAGACGGAGTGGGCGTAGAGGTGGGCGAACTAGATAGAAAGGTTCCTGAGAGAGCGACAGTAACACTGAGGTTCTCAGCCAATGTGTGTTTGACAATCGCATCGGCGCACCTCCCCAGGAAGGCAGACGTTTCCAGCGAGTCACTGGACGCTTTGCTGGGAGCAAGTGCGCCGTTGGCGGTGGGAGCGGACATGTACTCACACCGCGTGTTGTGTGATCCGCTACGTCCGAGTGGCGGCAAGGGAGAATGCACAGTCGACTGGTGCGTGCATAACGACCTGTCGATTGCTAATATCGGATCGGCCACCAGGCGGCAGCCAGGCACGGCAGCACTGACGTCACCGGACATCACGCTGTGCAGAGATTTCGTGGTCTCTCACTGGAAGTCCACACTGAGCCCAGGCAGTGATCGCTACTGGATCACGTTCGATGTGTTCGCGGGCACCAGCCTGGCCGTGATTGCTCCCTCCAGACACGCCCGTGCACCGCACGCGTGGAACAAGGCGAGGCGGAACGAGTTTAGAAAACTGAGTGACGAGTTTGTATTCCGAAGAATGAAGAGGTCGGCCAAGGGCGCGTATGCCCTGAATGAGGCGGTGGAGAAGGGAATCGGCATGGGCGCGAAGAGGATAATTCCCAATGGCAAGGGTGTGGCAGCGCCGTTTTGAACGCCAGAGCTGACGAAGCTTGGCAAGAGGGTTCAGGAGTGCGAGAATGAACGGAAGCGGGATGCGCTGGTTCGCTGGCGGAGGAAGGTGCTTGCCGACACGGCAGTGGGGCGGCGGAAGGAGAATGTGTCGAAGCTGTCGGCCACGGACTCGAAGAGCTGGAATCTGCCGCAGTTGATGCGTGCGCCACGGCCACTGACGTCGCCGGTACTGGTGGTGGATGGCCATCCACTGACCAAGCGCCAGCATACACGCAAAACGGGGCGTGTTTCTGTTGCCACGCACAAAGCCTAGCGAACCGGGTGGCAAACCGGAAGGCACGTCTATGTGTCGCTGTCCCGCACGGCATGCTGTGCAAATATAGTGCTGCAATGCGAACTACCGTGCCGCATGCCCCGATAGAGGCTAATGGCTAAACAAACTTTAGGACTCATGGTCCTGTACAGCAGGCGAAGTCTAACGATCGCGGTCGTCCTCTCGGCGGCGAATGAAAGAGCGTCGCTACGCTTTCGCGGACAGAAGGACGGGAGGACGAACAACGCCTGCTTTACACCGACGCTCTCGGCACGGAAGGAGCGCTTGGCACGCGCAGGTGTGCTGTGCGTTGGTCGGCACCTGTTTCCTGTCGACGCTCTACGAGCGACGGTGCGAGGGCCAGCGTGGCGAATCACCGGACCTTCAGGCAGTAATCTGACGAACGAATGCCGGCTATTGCAGCTGACGGTGGTTAATAATCGATCCGCGCCTTGTCAGCTTTGACGTGCGTGGATGGAGAGCGATAGGAAAAAACTTCTTAACGGCTGGTCACCGGTGGGCGCTGTCTGGGCTTGTGGAGCGGGGAGCGGTGAGTGTTTTGAAGACAGTGAAGAAGGGAAGAAGGAAAGGGCTGTGCGATGACACGTGCGTCGTGCTCGTTCCGGTCGTTGTCAGTTCGTGCTGCGCCGGATAGCGTGCCAACGCGACACTTTCGCGCGACCGCAGCAAGTGGGGCAGCAACAACGAGGTCCTCGCGCGGCGGCGGTGGGTGGAGAGTGAGCGGCGGGCGGGTTGTTGTGCTTCAGTTTCCGCTAAACGCCTCCCCGAGGGTCGAGCAATGCCGTGTGCGCGGCGATGACAGGGGGGACTCAACACTTGACAAAGCGATCAGACACCAGGAAAGGGCTTGATGAAGCCGGGTGACGCAGTGCACAACTTGAGATTCTCAGGCACTTTGCGCGTGCGGAGGGACATTTGAGGGGAACAAACGGAAAAGAACAGCTCGAGACGGCAAAACGGAGTTGGAGAGCGCATGGAGGCAAGCATTGAGACCGTGCCGCATGCGATGAACAGAAGACAATAAGACGAGGGAGACCGAAGAAGGAAAACCAACATGTAAGCGTGATGGAAGGCACAGAGGGCATTGGGGAGGAAAACAGTGCAGAGGAATGAAGAGCGGAAAACTGCAGTGGTGGAGGCGTGGGGCGCAATAAAGGAGATGGAGACCACAGCGGGAGGAGGCAGGGCACTGCGAGGGTGTTGGGAAGAGGAAATTAGCGTTTGAAGGTTTAGCCTTGTTGAGCCGAATGGCCACCGACAAGGGACGCGCCAACAAGTGTGGTTCAGTGTTTTTCTCTGTTAATCCAAACAAATTTTAAGCGGTGTTAACGCAAGATCTGGTGCGTTGTTAATGTCTGCTGCTGTCCAATTCGAGTGTTTTTCTTCTTCTGTGTCACACAGAAGAAGAACAGTGCTGGATTATCTGCACCCAACCTGGTCTGTCTTGTGTGTAAGCACTCTTTGTATTCACCAAAAATGCTTCGAGGTGCCTTTACGGAACTGCTCCAGCAGAGACTCGTACAGACGATCTAGCTTGGAGTTCTTCGTGGCTGGCCAAACGTGGTCGAGTAGCACACTGCGATACGTGCGTGGCATCCTACTATCCTCAAAGGCCCTGTACATCTCGTTCCGCACCTGCCTCCCTACACCAGTGACAATGTCCGTGACCCGAGCCGGATGCAACTGAGGCTTTGCGTTTCCCTGCTCAGCTGCCTTGCCTGCCAGCTCGTTATGTGGCACCCCGCAGTGCGACAACACAAACTGAAAATTGAAAGACACACTGAGCCGCACAATGCGCAGTATGAGGTCCCATATGCGCCTCAGCATCGCGTCCTACACTACGGCAGGACCAGTGTTCAGGCCATCAACAGGGGAAAAGAATCTGTGAATGCCACCACCCACTTCCTGTGTGTCGTGCTCAGCTCGATGGCATCCACCAACCTCTTCAAGCCTGCTACCATCGCCACACACTCCACACGGTAGTTGCAGGCACGCGACCCAGCTTCCAGCACCACCTTCTCACCCCGACCGTCCTTCGGCTACACCAGCGCTCCAGTTCCTGACGAGATATTCAGCACCACCGACCCATCCCTCCACACATGATAGTCAAAATCACTGAACCGTTGTAGCCGCCGCATGCTGTACACCTTTGCGTCCTTCTCTGGTGCGTCCGCCTTGAGGCGGCCCGGCGTGGGGGTGTTGAACTGAACACGCCTGTCCAGCTGCAACACCTTCGCGTCGTGTCGTGTTTCGGGGTCGTCTATGGTGCTGCACAAGCGCTGTACTTTCGCAAGCCTGACGTGAATTTGGTGCTCCGCGGGGAAGATGCTGTCCGCCACGTTCGCATGCACTGGACCATTGGCCTTTAATCGCGGGTAGTATTCCGACGGTCTCCGGTGTGCCACCTCGTTGATCGGCTTCAGCCGCGCCTCGCGCAGGGCATCCTCCCAATTGCCAGCCTTAGGAATACCCGCCACTATGTGTGCCGCCTGTGCCTGCACCCTCTCCAGCCGCTCGCGCTCCGACAACAAAGTGTCGATCCACCACGACGCGACGCCATAGCACATCCTGGCCTGTACTAGTGCAAGGGAAAAGGCGCGCAGCTTCTCCCTATCCGGACCCCACTCCGGCGACGCTACTGCTGTGAGCTGGATGAGCCGCGTGTCGTTCGCCGCCTTCATGCTCGGCACATGCTTGCTTAACCCGTTCTGCGGCTCCATGGTGTGACCGAGCAGCTTCGGCGTTCGCTCCTCCTTTAGTGGAGTCCCTTCTACTTTCAGGCTCAGTAGGTTCGTTTCCCGCGCACCGAATAGCGCTTACCCAGTCTTCTCCACCAATACCTCCATGTAGTACTCCGCCGAACAGGGTGTGCTGCAGTCCAATCCTTGCTGGATGGTCTGCTAGATTCCGCTCAGATCAGCGCTCGTGCACACAATTGTGAGGTCGTCCGCAAAGAAACCATGCTGCACTCCAGGGATGCAGTTGAGCCGCTCGCTCTTCGAATCAGCCGCGACGATGAACAGCAGCGGTCCCAGCACCGAGCCTTGAGGAACACCGCAGGCGAGGCCGATTTTCTCTGACAGCACCTTGTTCACCCTCACCTTCGCCGCGCGCCCCTTCAGGAAGCCAGCGATCCACGCCACATGAGGCTTTGCAACACAAAAGGACAGTACCCCCTTGACAATGCAGCCGCGAATCACGGAGTCAAAGCCACGCACGTAGTAAGTGAACACGACCGCCGTTTTCTCGCCATCCTTCCTTCGCCACACAGTCTTTGTCACCTGCATGAGCGTATCTAGCGTCGATCACGCCGGCCTGAATCCTGCCTGCTGTAGCTGTAGTTTGTCCTCGATGCAGTCCCCAACACGGCGCGCCACGATGCGTTCCATTAGCTTGCACAGCGTGCGCGTAAGCGTCACCGGCCGAAAGGACGTCATACTGTTCTGTGGTTTTCCAGGCTTCAGCAGCGGGACTATGATCCCTTGCCTCCACTTGGCTGGCACCTGTCCTGTACGCAAGCTGTAGTTGAACAGACGCAAGATGCACCTTCTTGATACCCTGCCTAGCTGCTTCAACTCCTCACAGTGGATCTCATCGTCGCCCGGCGCCGTGCCAGAAGACAACTCACGCAATGCGACATCCAGCTCTGCCTCGGTGACGGGTTGGAGCGTGCTGTGGCTGATGCTCGGTATTTTTAGCTGTGGTGCATGTGGTGCCTTCGTTGACCTGGCCATGTACATTTTGGCCAATGCCTGCTCCTGCTGGCGCTTGGTCAGTGGATGGCCATCCACCACCAGTACCGGCGACGTCAGTGGCCGTGGCGCACGCATCAACTGCGGCAGATTCCAGCTCTTCGAGTCCGTGGCCGACAGCTTCGACACATTCTCCTTCCGCCGCCCCACTGCCGTGTCGGCAAGCACCTTCCTCCGCCAGCGAACCAGCGCATCCCGCTTCCGTTCATTCTCGCACTCCTGAACCCTCTTGCCAAGCTTCGTCAGCTCTGGCGTTCAAAACGGCGCTGCCACACCCTTGCCCTTGGGAATTATCCTCTTCGCGCCCATGCCGATTCCCTTCTCCACCGCCTCATTCAGGGCATACGCGCCCTTGGCCGACCTCTTCATTCTTCGGAATACAAACTCGTCACTCAGTTTTCTAAACTCGTTCCGCCTCGCCTTGTTCCACGCGTGCGGTGCACGGGCGTGTCTGGAGGGAGCAATCACGGCCAGGCTGGTGCCCGCGAACACATCGAACGTGATCCAGTAGCGATCACTGCCTGGGCTCAGTGTGGACTTCCAGTGAGAGACCACGAAATCTCTGCACAGCGTGATGTCCGGTGACGTCAGTGCTGCCGTGCCTGGCTGCCGCCTGGTGGCCGATCCGATATTAGCAATCGACAGGTCGTTATGCACACACCAGTCGACTGTGCATTCTCCCTTGCCGCCACTCGGACGTAGCGGATCACACAACACGCGGTGTGAGTACATGTCCGCTCCCACCGCCAACGGCGCACTTGCTCCCAGCAAAGCGTCCAGTGACTCGCTGGAAACGTCTGCCTTCCTGGGGAGGTGCGCCGATGCGATTGTCAAACACACATTGGCTGAGAACCTCAGTGTCACTGTCGCTCTCTCAGGAACCTTTCTATCTAGTTCGCCCACCTCTACGCCCACTCCGTCACTAACGAAAATTGACACCCACACCCGTGAGGCGTCCTCGCCTGCCAGATGTGCTGGTATCCACCTATTTTAAGCGCGGCACACTCCGCCGACACCAGGTGCGTCTCCTGCAAGAGACAAAACAAAGCCGCGGCCTCATGAAGCTTCCTCTTCAGAGCAACCCGCTTCGCCTGGGAGAGACCCCCAGGTGTCCGCTGGGCTCCGCGTATCAGAGGACAAGGATTGCGCTTAACTTCCCCGTTTATAAGCACCAGGAGCCGCCGCCCATCTAACGTAGCACGCCCGCACGTGCAGGGAAGTATTCGAACAACTTCATTCACCCCAGAGTGCCGGTGGTGCTACATACTTCCTCTCTGGTAGCCGTCAGCCTCTTGCCCGCCCCAGTCCTGTCGGACCGGGCATGGTGCGGGCGCTTGGCTTCCTCCTAGACAGAGTACTAGACTGTGGCACCACGATGAGGTGGCCGGCGTCACCAGGGAGATGGTTGTATTTTTGTAAAATGTCATAACAAATCTACTGCCACGTTGCACTATCCGCGTAGTGTCGGCGTTCCTGAGGTTCTAGAGAAGTTATTAGCGACTGTTGCCAATTCACAGCGACGTAGATCGTGCCGTTGAAGTTGCATTGACTGTTGTTGGAGACGCTAGAGAGAGCTAGCGCTTCCAACGAAAGAGCTTAAAGCCATCAGTCTGTGATTGACTAATAAGTTGAAACGTCTTCGATACGAAAAAATAAAAATAAAATAAAAATATCGGCCATCCGTTTTGGCTTGTCATACGAAACAACTAACAAAAAAGCCAGTGTGTCTACAGTAGAGTTTCGTTTAGTGGATGATCCCGAGCATGTCGCATCGGCGGCCAAGTGAGAGCGAGGTATTGGAGCTGTTAACGTTTAGAGCGAACCGCGCTTTTGTGATGGCCATGATGGCATTACTTTCTATTTTTAACTGTTTAAAAACACACTGAGTCGGAGCAGAGACATGAGCGCACCAAAACAACCCATTAACGCTGATACAATCGTATTTTCAACTCAGTTATCTCGCGCGCATTTATCTCGTATTATTTTTAACGTTGCTCGTTAAGGAATGCCTCACGGAAGGATTTCAGTTAGTTTCTGCTCAAAACCTCTTCACTCAAATTCTCGAAAATCTGAGCAAATAATGGGGAAAAAAGAGAGGCGAAGGGGGTAAACTTACGTTGCCAGTTTTACGACTTGTCTCGACGCCTAAGGAGCAGGCCGAGTGCGTGGGATGCCGGGCTGTCGAAAGCTGTTGTAAATACAGCAGCTTATCTTAGCGCTGCAAAAAACAGAAAAAGAAAAGGAAAAAGAAATCGTCATTTAAATTAAGTTGGCTTCTGCAAGGGTGAAGTCAAAGCGATACGGGAAACTAAGTCAAAAGGGGCGCAGACACACACGCACAAATTGCTGCGACCAGCGTGGCTGTGCTCGCTTATGTGCTCCGTTCGCTTTTCTCAGGCATGTCATTTTCTTGTGTGCCCTCATGTGCTTAATTGTCGTTTCTGCTCTTGCTGCTTGTTGGTGCGTGTGCGGCTTCCTCGTTCGTGTTCGTCGTTGTTGTTCCATTTCCAACTTTGTAGTCCTCAACGTTTTCCTTCAAAATGGACGAATATTCTTTTTTATACGCAAGCAACTGCTCTCTAATACAACTTGGGAAATTCGCTCGCACTTACGCAACCCCCCGCATCTTCAACAAAGCTACGGGCCAGTTTATCTTCAACTCAAGCTGCATCATTGTCAGCGGCTGCCACCAATACAAAAGCCACAAACGAGTGAGCACGCACGAAGAAACACTTTTTTTGCCACCGAAATGACAAGTGACGCGAAGTGAAAATATTGCCCTAACAACAATCACAAACGAAGAAAAAAGCCTTGACGTATGTGATGAACGCCTCATTGCGTTGTGAAGGCCTGATACCTATAAAATCCACTAGATTTCGTAGAGAAGTTAAGCCTTAACACATGGCAAACGCTGGCCCGTCGACCACACGTGAAGAATGACGTGGAGCCAGGGCGAATGCACCTCGATGTTTTATTGCGTGAAATTGTGTGCAGAACAAAGCGATCGGAGGAGATGTGGTTACTATGTGTTCAGAGGTCCATCGCCCCGACTAGGGTAAGCACGCCAAAGTCGTATACATGCCACTAGCCGTGGTGTAAGGGGTGACTTCTCAGGACTAAGCTTCACAGAAGCTATTGGAGTGGTTGCGTGCTGCAGTAAGGGGAATAGCTCCGAAAAAAAAAAGAAGCAGACAGCACGCCAGACGCTTAGAGTAGTGGGCTTAAGATATTCTTGAGTCTGGTGTAAAGGGCGGTGGTATTTAGGTATAAGCAGGAAAACGTGGACGCTAGACGTAATCAAACTTCTTTTCTTTTAACGCGCCAACTTTTCCGGCACAAGAATGGGATCCGCTGACATGCGGCACGTTCCGAGAGCAGCTGACGTCGCACTCCGCTTCGTACGCGCACGTTAATGGAAGCGTTGCACCCTCCTATTCGGAAAAGCACAGCTCTTTATACGCCCTTTCCCATTGCCAACGGCAGGGGAGGAGTGTTAAGTTGATTGGCGCTTAACGGAGTAAAGAGAGCAAAAGAGTGTGGGATGTGCGCAGGCAGCGTTTTACAAGTTGACGAGCATATCGGCTGCAATACAGAAAATGTGCCAGAATGCAGTGCCACGCCTATACAGCGCAGCCTTTTGAATACTCCTCTGTGCGCTTCACTGCACGAACTTCCCAAAAAGTCGAAGGAAAAGGCCGGAAGCGCCGCTGAGCTGAGCTTAACAGAAAGGAGTGGCTGGCCATTCAGGTTACATGGTTCGTGCGCCATGCCTAATGTCCAGGGAGAGGTGATCGCTTGCTCGCTCGCTCAGTTAATGGCAACGTAAACGATGAAGGCGACTAGTAGCAAGTTGAAGGGAGCTCATTGCCCTGTGCATGCACAGCTCACTCCTATAATGCAGTGGAGGCCGAGTGGTAGTGGAGCGCCGGTTTGGGATGGCCGACAGGGTGAATAGTAAACGCGAAGCCGACAACACAGAGTTTTCATGCCAAGTGTACAGCGAGCAGCAGTTTAGCTGCACACTGAATGAACAGCGTGCCATATTCAACTGCACGTCTGCTGTTGCTGGTCAGCGCATTCAGAATGTAAAGCGCCGCCATGTGTACGATGGTCGAGCAGCATGTGCCTACGGCACGCACGCGAGCACAAACCAATTCCACGCACGGCTGCACTTTATGTGAATCACGCAAAAAAGAACGCTAACAAAGTGTGCTTGTGTGTGTGTGTGTGTGTGTTTATTCATTTATTTATGTTCTTGGGGATTGGTCTCAGGAATAAATACAACAAAAGAATGGAGAGTAGTTTCAAAGTATATATACACGCAATTACTTACGCATACCAATACCCACATATAACCCCTTCAGAGTGCATTGGTCACACAGTACAGTGTGGGCATATTAGCAGCATATCATTTTTTATTTTTATTATTACTATTTGCACTGCGTTCATAGGGGTCGCGAAAATATTTTCAGAATATGCGCGCCACACAACATATGGCGGAGAGAAAAAGCAGAGGGAATGGAAATGCGGCTGAAAAAAGAAAAAACAGAGAAATATTCAAAATAACAGCAAGTGCTGCTGTATTGCGTCCGGCGGCTGTACGGCACATGATGCGAGAAAAAAAACTTTATGGCCAGCCGATTTCGGTTACGTAGGAGGGCTGCGCCTGCGCCTAATAGAATAAAAGCAGGCGCCACACAAACGCCAAAGTCCCTATAAGCAGGAAGCACATTTTTAATTCCCTTCTACCGCTCCGATTTAGTGCTGTAATGTTTATGTCCACATCTTTGTTTTCTCTGCGCTCCAGCTCGAGTTCGGCAGTTGTCTGGGAATCGTTCAGGCCGAGGCTCGCCGTGCTGGTCTTTGCGTGTGATACGCCGGCTGAGCTCTCACAAATAGCCAAAAAATGCCGCGCCATCTTCATTAGAGCAATAGCCCTTAACATGTTTGTCTCACCCGTTTCCACCGCGGCCTCAAGCTTACCGAGGTTGGCCATTGAACTGTTGTAATCAACTGCCCAGTCTTCTAATACTGTACAGGTCTCTCCTGCACTCCTGCCCTCAGGCGCACACATGGGAGCCTTACCGTCTTGCACCGCTGGACGGCGCTTCACCTTTTCCCATAGCGCCATCACGTGTTGCATTATCTTAAAATTTGACGGAAGTTCGGGTAAATTTCTACAGTCAATGGCAAAGGAGCTTCCCCTGTACGCAGACGGCTTGCAGTTTGCGCTTGGTCCAGAATTCCCACGACAATGCCACTCCAAAACGCGACGTATACCGGAGCTCTCCTTATACGTATGCCCAGAGGAGCCAAGCGCCACTGTCGCGAGCCTCTGCACTTCAGCCCCAGAAGCAACAGCAGCGTCGGCCTCCTGCTTCGTGTGCTTGAAGATACTTTCACTTGATCGCAATAAATCATCAACCCTTTTTTGTATTTTTTCAATCGTTTCCACTTGGCCACGTGACAACTTTTTCAGACCGTGCAGCTCCCTCAACCGTTTTGCAGCGTCCCGAACTACGGCAAACGAATGGTCAGAGGCACTGAAGTGGCCACGCGCCTACATCACCAGAGTATTTGACTGATCAATGAGCCTCTACACCTGATTACGCAACAAGCAAAGCGCAAAGGCACCGTCATGGTCCAACCTCTGGTCAGCGCCGTACAGCCTGTACTGTTGCGCGGTGGTATCTGCAGAGTCGCTCCCCGTGTGAAAACGACTTCCGGCCGCATCTGCAACTAAACTGGCTAGCGCCACGAGCAGTAGCAGAGTGGCCTTGCAACGTATCATTTTTGTAGTTGTTCTCGGAGTTAGAGATAACTGGAATTCTTTTTTCTCTTGTTGAAATTCTATTGTGAAACAAAAAAACATGAAAAGGTAACGAGTTCGGTCGCCAAATGCACAAGCAGCGCCGGTGTTAATAGTGAAGAGATAATTATGTCCCGCTGTACGCTTCTAAACTCCTTACATGGAAAGTAAACGTCATTATGCGCTTCGTGAGTTTCATCCAAAGCGTGCGAAAACATCCACCGATGCATTTTGTCAATGGTGCTTGCAAGGGGAAATGGAAACGGCGTTGAAATTGAGAGTCGCAGCAACTTGCATTGGCGACTGCAATAACCAGAAAAATATGTGTGAGCGTTGGCGCAGATGTCCCTACATTTATATTTATATGTTTGTCCTTATCTGTGACTATCTACTTGTGCAGGACACCATTGCGCCGCCTGTGGCGGTTGAGCGGATAAACAGGATTTTATGACTTTGACTTATGTAACGTAAGGTGCGAAGAAATGCATTTTCGCTGCATTGCAAGGCCAGCACAACGGGCGCAATCTTGCAACGCCTTCCCACTCCAATCCACTCACTTGTGCTGGCGCTGTGTCGAAGATAACAGGTGGGCTTCCACCGTTCACAAAAACGTGAAGGTGGCCACGTTCCTCCCTCCACAACCACGTGGTCATCAATGCCAGAGAATTACACGCTGGCTAAGGCAACGCCGTTGGTTCAAGCCGAATAAGAAATAGGACTTTCTCCATGGGAAGAGAAGTGAAACGAGACCCGCCACGGTAATTATGGCTAAAAAGGGAAAATGGAAAAAAAGGGAGGAAAAAGATCCAAATTGCTGCACATATGTGGTGTTTCCTGATGTGTGAAGTAAGTAATATCTCCGGGAGTGGTCGAGAGAAGGAAAAAGTTGATGTGGGCCCCCTCAAAAAGAAAGAAAGAAACAAAGAAAGAAAGTTCGTGGGCACCTCTCAGTCCTTCTGCAACTGCGTTAGTGTACCCTCAAAACACACGGTGCACACAACGCTGAGCGGCCGCTTGCACTTGCACGCCGTTTCAAACGGCTGACTTTCTTCCCCTACAAAAAAAGAAAAAACAAAAATGGCCTCCCTCCTTCTCCACGCCTCTTTTCCTGCACATAACTGGAAATGGGAGATATGTTATTAACAAAGGAAGGAACCCGGTAGTCTACAAGAGGTGAGCGCGAGGGCCTTGCTGCCTTTCTGAGCTCACATCGACTCGCTCTTTGCTCATGAACAAATTCTGGGCCATTATTACAGATTAGACTTCAGGCTGCAGCACACACGCACACACACACACATACAAAGTCTCTTTCCTTCTCTTTACGCCACCGACAATATCAATTTCCTTCTTCCTCAACGCTTCTCATTGTTTCCGTACCTCCTTTAAATATTTCCCATATCCAATACGCACGCTCCCATCACACTTCTAAAAAAGTTCTCCACAATCTCTCCACTGGTGGCACGGCGCTGGGAATCTGAAGGTAGCAAACGCATACATACATACATACATTTAGTCTAATAATTAAAAAGACTCCACTTACCATGCGCAGCAAAGGTGTGCAATACAATACTGTGGGAAACAAAACAGGCACGTGACGAGAAGCCACGTTGTCCTCCACATTCCACTAGCCCACTGCAAATAAGGCCCGCTAAGCTTCTACTCCTTCTCCGTGATGGACCAGAGCTTGAGAGTGTCATCCAGCGAGGATGTCAGAAGCTTGTTCCCATTCACATCCATGTGGTACACCGTGCTCTGGTGCCCAGATATCGTTTCACAATGCTCGCCAGTCTCCGCATTCCACACCATCACGGTCCAATCACGCGCACATGTGTAGATGTACTTGTCGCTGACGGAAAACATTGCCTGGTGGATCGGCACCTGGTGACCCTTCCAACTGAGTAGACACGAGCTACGGTTCCAGTCCCAGACTTTGATCTCGTAATTCATGGAAGATGACACGATACGCGAGTCGTCGTGTGAAAATTTGCACGACCACACGGTGTCCGTGTGACCAGGGAGTGAACGGTGCTCCTCATCTCTTCCCCAGTCCCATATTTTAATGAGTCTGTCATCACCGGCAGAGACAACAAACTTGCCGGCATCTGTGTTGCTGAAAGAACAGAAAAACACCGCAAGCGTGTGGCCATTGAGCGTGACCATTTTTGACCCTGTACTGGCATTCCACACACGCACAGTGTGGTCACACGAGGCGGAGGCGATGTAGTCTCCTGTCGAGTTATATTGGACGCAGTAAACCTTATCTTCATGCCCCTTCAGTGTGCACACCTTCGAGCAGGTGGCAACGTTCCAAATTTTTATCGTGCGATCATCAGACGACGACACAATCCGATTTCCACGTGGTGAGAAGTCGCACGAAAGAACGAAACCATTATGGCCCCCTTTCATCACGCTGCAGCTACCGGTATTGGTGTTCCACAGCCTGACGGAGCGGTCGCGACTTGCCGTGCAGAAACGGTCACCCTTTGGTGCGAAAGCACAACAGTACACTGCCGACGTGTGCGCGGTATAAGTCCGTATTTCCTTCACCTCCATCAACCCCTTGGAATATGGCTTCACACGTAACTCATCGGTACCGCTCGGCATGACAACATCCTTTGCGTCGGTTAGCTTATCGTCAGTCACTTGCTTACGCGACTCTGGGGGGGCGCATATCACTTTCATGCGTTTTCCCTCCTGTGCCTGTGCCTGACTCAACTCAATAAACATTAAGAACACATCGTCATCATCCATGTCAATCACGTCGTCACCCTCGTAAAACGACAAAACCATCTTGCGCCCGAATTTCTTCTCGACCATCGATCCAAACTCCTCAAACGTTGTAGTCGGAGTTATGTACATCACCTTATTCGCCGTATTATTCGACTCCTGGCAGTAAATTGCAATCCTCCCCTTCGTTGATCGAGTGGTTGCTTGCAGTGCCTCATCGTCCCCGCCCCCACCCACGCTGGTGGTGGCAGGTGCAGCAGCAGGAGTGCTTGTGGCTGCGGCGCTTTGGTTATGCAGACCCATCATCACCCCCATATTGCGGTCTGACCGTAGTCGTGTTGTGAGGTCTTTTTCAGGCTGCTCCAAAACTTGCTTGATAAAATTGCTAATGGAGTCGCGCTCCTCCACTGACATGCTTGCTAACTCATCTATCGCATCTACAGATGGAATCCGTGTAGAAGCCGACGAGCGCCCGCCGTCACCCTGCGCACCTGCACCGTGCTGCACCTGCTCGGCAGCCTCCCTTTTCTTGGCAGCCTTGCGTGCAGCTTTAGCCTCCTTCGCCTCAATTACCATGGCCCATATTTGATCTTCCGTGGCATTTATGTGCGGAAGGTTCGCACGAAACGTCTCAACGGCAACATCCCTTGTTGCGTTCTGTTTAATGAGAAGCTCCAAAACGGCATGCTGCTTCCCGCTCAGAAGGCCTTCATAAGAAAACTGTTTCCCATTGAAACTCAACGTTATCGTCTGCGGTCTCTCATCCTCAACATTCTGCGGCTGGTCCGACGCCACACCCCCGGCAGCGGCACTTTGCTTTTTCAGTTTTTTCTCAGCATAAAGCCGCTTGGCCTCAGCGAAACGCGCCACAATGTCGTCATCAGAATAACCACCGGCCTCCTCAATGTTGTCACGAAACGCCTTCACAGCTGCCGCGCTGTCCATATTCATCTTCACGAGAATATCAATGAGATCCTTAGGACGGTTCTCTGGACGCCCCTCGTAAACGATGGCCTTTCCACCGACGTTGAACCTCAGTTTTTCTTTACTCATCTCCAAAAACGAACCGCGTGACGCTGCTAAGTAAAAGTGCTATGCAGATACTGTGGGAAGGTGCGAAAATTAAAGTGTTCCCTGTACCGTACTTTTATGTTTAGGCTTCTATAGGCCCACCTGAAACCGCGCAGTGTAATGTTCGCTTCAAGGACAGAAGCACAAGCAAATAAATAAATGACAATCCCATTGGCTTATACGCATAATTTCGCGTTACATGAAGCGGGGTGGTGGGAGGAATGCAACAACAACGGGAAGGAAAAAAGAAAAAAAAGGAGCGCATAAACAAGCCTATTGACAAAAACGCGATTGAGACCACACACAAACACGCACGCAAGGCAAGGCAAGACGTCAAATTCCCTTAACGATTCTAGAGATGCAATGACGTCTGAGATGGCCTGTATGCCACTGAAACAGGGTGTGGCACAGGCGGCCGCGTAAGTAGCAGTGCCGATTTCTTTCGCCTCTGCGAGACGCTAAAAAAACAAAACAAAAAAAGGTGAAGCGAAGGGAGGGGAGGGGAGGCTTAAAAATGCACGCAGCTGTTCAACTTTCAAAGGCGCTGTCTGAAGATATGTCGCGGAGGGTCTCCAACAGCGCGGATGGGTGGAAGTTCTCCCCATACTGAAGCATCTCGTGTCGAGTGACCCACGCGTGGTCAGATAGTTTCGGCTCCATATTGGCGAACTTTGGCCGACCAGCGAGGTACGTCCCGACAAATACGAAAACGTACGACCCACCATCTTCATCCCGCACCACCGCCTGCGGGGCGTTAGACCACAAATAGCAATCAAGCTCATCGCCACTGTGATTTGCAATTGCCCTGTCAACAGCCATGCGAAGTGTCTCTCCGTTGTGCAACGAGGTCTGCGGCAGCGTCCACTTTCCCGTGCTGGCGTCCCGCACTATAAGATGCAGATAGTCGTCCAATTGGCGCTGAAGTGTATGGCGTGCCGGTGGGGAACTGGATGGACTACCTTCACCATGCTCTGCACCGTACACCGCAGGATCCCACAAATCTCGTGGCGTCACACGACGCTCTGGTTTGTAACGCTGCAGCATAACACGCATTGCGTCCTGATACAGCTCGAGACCGAAAAAGTTTCCTTGTATTTGGCGTGTATCTGTGCGGTTGAGAACGTCAATGGACTGACCGCGCTGAGCCATGAACTGTGTGGCCGAATCTGCTGACTCGTGTCGGCAGTAGCGCTGGTGCTCGCGCTGGAGAAGAAATGCCATCTCCATCTCTAGCGGGTGTGGCGTGGGTTTGACGACCGGGTAGCGGTGCAGAAAATAAGCAACGCGCACCGACGCAGCACGCTCCTTTTCCGTACCCTGTGTGACCATTGGCGGCGTCACTGGAAGTTGAGGTAGTACGGGTGTGCGGTGCTGCGAATGGAAACTACGAACGAGAAATATACGTAACGCACCGAAATTGACTACCGACCGCATTGTATACACATGCACACAAATGAACAATGCTTTAAAACAAATCTATATATATATGTATGCACGCTCGCGTATGTGTATTTTGATGTATGTGGGTTATCGTTACTTGCTATTCTTGTTTTAAGCGTTTGATTTGTTTCTTCCTTCGTTATTGGAGCGAACTTATTGCCAGTGTTCAAATACACATAAATAACGTATAATAAGCATATAAAGAAGCCAAAGAAGTGAGAGTCGGAGGAGATGTGAGCTGATCGAGTAGTCTGCCACTCTCCTACCCACAAGCTCAAGTGGAAAAATCCACCACTCCTTGTGCACGGATTTGCGAGTAGTAGAGAGGCATAACAGAAGCAAAAGAGCAGGAAGTCGCTCTGCGCAGTTGCATTTACTCAACGGAACTGGTGGACGCAATTCAAGGCGACAGATGCGTGTTGTTGCGCCGCAGGCGTTCTCAGAGCGAGCCATCCCGTTGCTCCAAAACTTGCAACCGCTGCTCCAAGTCACCCAGCCGGCGCATGACAGCGGCGGACGTCATGCGAAAAATCATCTCCATCTTATCCATGCGAGCCACTAGAGCTGTGTAGTCTCCACACACACCTTGGCTTACATCCCCATCGACCGTGGCTGTGCTTTTTGGTGCATCCGGGAGCTCCACCAGGGCAATAGCAATTGAAGGGACACTAATAATGTCCTTTGGTCGCCGTGCAAAAAACTTTAATCTGATGTCCTCACTAAGGGGAGCGGTGCTGCACTCAATGACGTGCGTGAAAAGAGATCCCTTTCCACCGAATGCGCTGCTAGCCATGACTTCTTCTCCCTCATGCGTACTCACAGCCGCCTCCCCGGTGTGCATCTCAACTACTCGGCCATTGCAAAGTAACACAATACGTGTAATCTGTTTTCCCACGCTACTCCTGATCTGCAACCATGGCGCCGACCCGCCCAGTACCTTCGCACCAGGTAGCTCGTCCATGTTCTGCGAAGTCTCCCTTTGAATTGCTTGCGTGGCCGAGGACACGTGAGCCACAGCGGATTCTATATTACTAAACACTGCCAGCGGTGGCATAGGACTGAGCCAACTGCATGTGAGGCATCCGTCCATGTCACACCACCCCTAAGCCAGCCGAGCAATGCCCATCAAATCAAGGAAAATAATAATGACAATAATAACTTAAAAGCAAATTAAACTGTGAGAAGCAGCAGCAAAAGACAGTTCCTAATGGGGGAACTTTAAAATTGCTTCAAAAAAAAAAAGAGGGAAAACATGGCGTGGTGATATGTTACAGCACATCCACGACGTTATGAGTTGCTGCTATTATTGCCCAAACAACCTTGCTGTTGTCTCCATGCGTTTCACCTCTCACACTGCGCTAGGGAATAAGGAATTTTTTTTGTTGGCAAACAACAAGTGCTTGATGTTTTGAGTTGTGCATGTTATTGGCTTAGGGAGCAACGCTGTTCACGACCACCGCCAAGAGGAGCGCTTCACAAGGCGCATCTTGAGTTGGTGTGACTGTTGCACCGGCCACATGCCCCACCCACCTGCGAGGGTCATTGCAAAAGTGCCGTGTATTGGGCGTCCTTACTTGACTTGCGTGCACACCGAATTGAAATTCGAATGATAACAGGGGTAGCGACTTGGTGACTATACATGCAGCAACTATGTCTACAATGTGATGCCGATTGAGGCGCTGCTCGTTGTGGCTTGGCTAGATGTACGTCCGCTTATTGACCGCTGCTACTGCCAGAAAAGAAAAGGATGCGTATTTCTTGGAAATATCAGGCAGCTACACTGCTTCTAAAAAGAAAACGAAAAAAATAGGAGCTTGGGAGGGAATTCACAGGAGGACAATTAGCAGAACCAGATGTGTAGTTACACAATAGACCTACAACAGACTTATCCGCGGAACGTTTCTTATTGTGCAGGCCTAAAGGTATACGGTGAGGATAGGCAACAGTGGAAGCGCCGATGATGGGGAGGTATGGTGTGGCATTGGAAGGCATGCGGAGACCTTAGTTGAGCTGTGGATAATTAACATGTGAGATAGAAGTTTGATAGACACATCACCTGAAGCCACAAGTTTGAAAACGCGGCATTTTTTCTTTGTTTGCCTAATATCGCTGGTGCTTATAGCAGGCCAATTTTCATTTGACATCTGGGTGAAACAAAAACAAAAACCACAGGAAAAGGGGGGCGTTGAGGTGTAAAAAGAAGGGACAGGCCGAGAGAATGCGAAGGCTTGACGAAATTTCTCTAGGAAGGACAGACTTTTTACCGCGCCACGCGGCCCCTCTACAATGGCACTAAAAAGCGCTGCGTATCCCGCTTTTCCACTCTTCCGTCTGGTCCCATCCGCAAATGCCACGGCGCACCCAGCGATTTTCCCGTCTCTGGTGACATGGGAATTACTGCTCTTCGTTGTGCATGCCGCCCCCAAGATGCTGAAAGCGCCCCGGCCCTCGAGTGCTGCAGCGAAGTAAAAGAGAGTACTGAATGTGGACTATGCAGATTCTGCGGTAGTGGGGGCGCGCGAAGCATACCATCAAAGTTATCAGCGAGCTCAAGCATCTCTGTCGGGGCGGGTAGCGGCATGTTCTCGGACAAGGCGCTCTTGCTGCTGCATGAGCGTTGGGAGGAGGCCGAGCGCGCAGCAGCCCGCAGTCGTCCATCCATCTCGAGTGCCTTGATATGCTGGAGTGCACGATGCTTCGCCTTGTTGTCGAGGCATCCAGCTATGGAAGTCGCTAGTGCCTTCCACCTTGCACGTTCAAGTGCAGTGGCGTCAACTTCCTCCTCCAACCGACGACTGTGCTGCTCTGCCTCCATACAGCGCGACTCAACGAAACCCAGCAGTGAGCGCGTGGAACGGCATTTTTCCTCGACACGCTGAAGCTCTATGCACCGTGCCTGGACATCTAGCATCGCATTCGATTGTTCATCAAGCGCTTTTTTCAGTGCAGCGCACTCCTTCCGAGACTCATCACGCTCCAAAGTGAGCGTATCGACAACCTTCGTAAGGCGGTCAATGGTCACTTGTGCGCTGGCGGCAGAAGCAGCCAACTCCTCTGCCCTTTTCTCTTCTTCCTCCCCCAGCGCTGACTTACTTTCGATGTATATCTGATTTACATGTTCATTTTTTGCTGAAAGCACACCCTCCAAGCATGTGATGCGCTCCTTAAGCGTTGTAATGATCTCATGCAGTGTTCTTATAACACCC
This sequence comes from Trypanosoma vivax, assembly GCA_021307395.1. Classification (NCBI taxonomy): domain Eukaryota; phylum Euglenozoa; class Kinetoplastea; order Trypanosomatida; family Trypanosomatidae; genus Trypanosoma; species Trypanosoma vivax. Next base: position 213,048 of record SOPI01000288.1, read on the forward strand.
TGTTGCTCCACAATGGTCTGTAGTGTGAGGTTACTACTTACTTCAGATGCGGGTGGGGATTCAGACATGACTACTACTTCAAACCTGTAAGTAACGAGTAGTTACAAAGTTGCAGTTGGAGGTAGACATAAGAAGGAAGATACACAACAGCAGCAATAACTCGTCAAATAACTAAGCAAATAAATAAATAAAATCGAGTTCATGCCGGGAATGGAGAGGAAAGAGCAGGCCAATATGATGGAATTCTTCACGTGGCGGTAAGCATACATGCACTAACACTGAGCAGGTGCCAACCGTGGCGTAACAGACGGCACACAGTGGTAACGGCAAAACAACTTCCAGTAACTTTGTCAACTGACATACGCCAAACAACTTAATTATTTTTCATTCCACTCCCTTCCCCCTTCTCCTCGTAGTATTGAAAAAAACACTCACGTTCACACTTGCTCACTCACTTGCACAACAAGAAAAGAAAAAAATGGACGCACGCTGCAATATATACGCGCGTGAGTCGGGCGTGTCACAGAAGGTATCACGCTCATGCGCATTGGGAGATGATGGCTGACATGGCCTCAATACACATCTCATGAATCACGTCGCCCGCAACATCGACACTCATAAAGCCCGAAACCTTACCTTCTTTCTTCAGCTGATCATTGTGGTCACTAAGCCACTCCGGGTACTTGGCCTCCAACTGCAGAACCCTTTCGGGCGCGCCGCTACTTGTGTACTGATTGGCAATCACATTGACAACTGGAAGCATACGAGCGCTACCGAAGCGCATGGAGACGCAAAAACCGAACTGCGTACACTCGTCGACAGTGTCAAAGGTGGTTGTGTGGACAATAACAGAGTTTTGGCCATTTGGGTAGTTCGGTCCCACAATGAGACTGACCGACTGGCCAAAGAAGCGGGTAACATAGTCTACCAGCTGGAGAAAATACTCCGGATGGGTGACTCGCTGTAATATCGCGTGCTCTAGAGACGGGATAAAGTCAATGAGATGCGCGTTTGTTAACTTACCTTCCGTCCTCAGACTAAACTGGCTGCCGAATCTACTGCTGACGCTAGCACTCTTATGAACTGGTTCAGGCTCATAGCGCAGCAGATCGGCGATGGAGATGCACCTGCGGATGAATTCCGTAACTATGGAATCCTGTAGTGCGTTGTTCTCTTCCAGATGGAACTCCAAGTTCTCTGAAGTCAATTTAATCGCTTTACTCGAGGAACTTCTCCCACTACTCGCATCCGCGGCAAATGTAAGCAGCAATGAGAAATCAGCGTGTGAAAACGTGGGATCGGGCACTGGGTCTGATTGTAGCAACTTTGCATACAGCTTTACAATGTTTGAAAGCTTCCCTCGAATTTCATCTCCCTGATTGAGCAAAAGAGGGATGGAAAGCGTTATATAGACCTGGCTTCCCGACGAATAAAAAAAGCCCTCCACACAGCGGCCATCGACACCCTTGATGGTACTAAGGTATGAATCGTAATCAAAGCTCAACTGCTGACTGTACACATTTAACACGTCAGGAAGCTCACGTGTGCACTTTTTGATGTGACAGCGTCCGACCCAACCAACCAGCGCCTCCACGCGCTTCTCGAATGTATCGCTGCTGTTGTGGATTGGGCGGTCTGTGTGATCCAACCACGTGTAGTCCACAAACCGATCACGACCTGAGCCGCTTCCCGCGTTCACTCCGCCACCACTGTTGGAGGAAACAGCGTTCAAGTCCGCTGGGTCGATTAACAAAAAGTCCAGTTCTTGAGAGTCTTCAATCTCGAACACGTGGATGTTAAAAACATGGTGACCAAACACCTCGACTGGGACCGGGGCGCCACTCATCATATGCTTTATTTACACTTGCTATAGCGCTTTCCCTTTTCTTTTTCTTGCTATTTTTTTCTTTTCTATTGTTTTTTCTTTTTTATTTTTGATTGAATGTACAACTTACAACGTCCTCCACCTCACCCCCACCACCAGCGCATATCGGAGGTAACACAGGACGAGGAGTAAGCGATAAACAGACATAATAACATGCACAGTGCACTGAAACAGCAACAGCACATTATAGTGGAGAAAAGACATCGACGGCCATCATTAACTGAAGGCAACTAAAGGTATATATATATATATTAACAGAGCCCTCACGCTCATCAATGGGTGGCAGTGATCGTGTTTGCCATTCCATTCTGTTCTAACTCATTGAAACCGTAGGAATTATCACCAGTTCTCCACCCATCCATGACCCTCCCTCACTCTTTTGTTCCTTTTCCTCTTGCGTGGTCATACGCCTGTTTCATTGGTTCATTTCATTTCGCAGTCGTCAATGCACGTGTGGGCGCTTGTAAGGGAAACTTCGACTAATATAAAGCTCAGTGCTTTGGTTATACACGAAAATAAAGGCACCAGTGCCACATTGAAGGAAAATGAACGAACAGGAATAGTAAGATGATGAGAGATTTTTCTTCTTTGCTGTCACCGCCACTACCACTACCATCTAAATAACATCCAACAATCTGGAGCGTGCGAGGTCCATTGAACCCACAATATCCCTCTGGGACCCGCAATGACCCACGTTTAAAACGGCAGCAAACAAGAGCAGTGATTCGAACAGGGATCCTTCACCGGGGTGCGTTGTGTACGTCTTCTCTTGAGGGCCACATCTACATCCAACGTAAAAGTACGGCTCCCCCGTGTCACCAATGATAAGTGCTACATTTTCCTGGGCGCTCAGGGAGTGGTGCGGAAACTTTACACGGTTGGAAAAGCCGTCAACGCAAGTTCGCACGACATGGATGAGCAGGTGCGCGTCTGTTGGAAATTCGTCACACCATGTGTCTGCATCCCCGCCTTTATGGCGATACGGTGTCAGGCTCTTTTGAGAGGCGAGCGTGCGAATCCTCCTCAGCACGTAGTCTCTTCTTGCCTTATGCCTTTCTGGAGATAAGGCCGCCGATGCCGTGAAGTTGGTAGATGTGTCTAACCGTGTCTCCAACTGCAGTCGTTGATCTAGGTGCATCACAACATCAAAATTTTGAACACTTTGTGGCTGAGCAATGAGTTTTTGACGCTCTTCAAGTAGCACGTCCAACTTCCGAAGCGGGTCTGGAGGTGGTGGGCTGATTTCGTGTAGTGGGTGAAAACCCGTGGCGGCCATGGTGGCATGAGTGCGCGGGAGAGGTATCGTTTCCTGGAGACTGTGGCGGCAGTCAAAAAAAGAAATCTGGCGCTCCGCAAACCACTGATCGCTCGCGGACACCTCCTCACTTAGGAGTTGGCAGCGGTATGACAGCCAGTGGCGAATTTTTGCGATTGAGCGCTTGGGGTTTCGGACACCTAGCTCCGTCCACGCAGCGTCCAACATTTTTTCAACACCATCTCCGGCGGGCAGCTGGTCTCCACGCCCTTGGTACTCCACGCGAATGCCGTCTGACGGCCCTGAACTTATGGCGCCACCAGCCAATGGTGCACGAAGCGCCCCATTGGTATTGTAAGGCACTTCGCTGGTCACTGTACTCGTTTGTGTAGTTCCTACGGCACCACAACTTGGGCGGTGATGTGTAACAATCTCCACCCGCTTAGCTGGCTCCCTTGCCACCAGAAAATTTTCCAACTCTGGTTGCGAGAGAATAGAAGGCTCGCATTGTTGCTGACCCCGATTCTGCTTCCTTAACGCGGAAACATTTGTGGTAGCCAGCTCTGAGAACGATGGGCCACGTAGAACTCCTGGTGACACCGCAATAGAGTGAAATGTTTCGGGAACACCTTTGTTCCTATGGTCTTCCTCGGGCACGGAGTGAAGGTTATTCCGACGCTTTAGGTCCTGTGAGTTGGTAGCGTTGCTCTTGCTTCGAAAGAGAGAAAGCAGAAGCAACACAACGAAGGACGCCACAAACAGACCCTCAAGCAGGTCGCAGACTTTATCTAGTTTAGAATCCTCAAAGATCTCCACAAGAACATTGTCGATCCACACATGTGTTGCCTTTTTGGGATGCAGCCATGCCGCCAGACGTATCAACGTACAAAGCAAAAGACTTGCAAAAGCAACAACTTTCAAGTGAAACCGCCGCGTGTTGCTCCCGTGCGCAAAATTTCGTCGTTGCTGGTCTAGCTTAATTAACTGATCGCTATAAGAAAATCGCATCACAAAACCAAGGTCTAAAACGTTTAGCACAGATCCAGTAGCGCCAAACGCACGATGCGATGGTCCTGCAACTACACCGCTAATTTATACACATTGAATTATACGCATGAAGCATGTAAACAGTGTTTGAGAAGAAGTGTGCAATGATCTAAAGGTAGAGAAAGCGCGTGTCTGTGTGTCAGAGAGACAACAATGCACCTCTGAAAGCAAGTGAATTCTCTGAGTACTGGCACACATTTATATACCCATCCGCTGAAGGACATGGCACGAAGGGCTCACTCTAAAACGGAACAAAAAAGAAGAAAAGGGAGTAAAAAATACCGAGCCATTACCAGAGACTGTCTGTACGCTAACTCAGTGGCAGCTTCGTTACCAACCGATCCCCTCGCCGAGTGAGTTGCAATATGTGCACAGATATGGTAAGTCACTTTTTTCAATATATTTGTCCCTCGACTCCCTGCACCGTTTTCAACTTTATCTGTTTTTCTTCCTACTTCTACACCTTTTCTTTACACCTATACTACACAAGGAAACGTTTGCGCTGCCAAAACGTGTCCTACCCTTTGCGGGGGCATCGTGGTGCGGCGCAGTGACCCGGCGTCAGCCGTGAGCGCGACGAAGGGGCGGGATCGCACCGTGGCCTCGCGTTACTGCGTTCGCGGAGAAGGCCGAAAGGATGCATCGCCCGCGTGAAACTCCCAGACGGACCGGCGCGTCTGACACCGGTCTCACCCACAGCGCGTGCATGCGCGGCGATACCCGCCTCTGTGCAGAGAACTTGCATCGACAAGCGGCACATGCGCTCGGTGGGAAGTGGAAAGCGGAGGGCAAAGCAGCTTCGGGTCCCGCGTGTCGCTGCGCCACGCGCGCGCTGAGAAGTCACGCAGCTCGAGGAGAGCGGACGTGCGAATGGGCGCCGCGTAACGGAAATGTTGGCTGTGGGCAGGCGTTTCAGGTGAGACTGGTGTCAACCTCAAAGTGGAGGAAAAGCAGCAAGGAGCGGAATGAGGCTTGTTAGAGTGCCGCCGCTCTCCTTGGCACTCTGCTGCCAGGCTTGCTACGCTGGGGCAGAAAAAGCGGTGGCGCACGGGACGGCGGGCCTCGCTCGCGCGCTTTCGCGCATTCTGAAGGAAGCGGAGGAGTCACTTAGTCGCTTCGCCGTTGCGGTACGGAACATGGCGCGGGAAGCCGAGCAAGCGGTAGTTTCGAAGCCGCAAAGGACCAGGCACGCGCTCGCAGCACAGGGGCAGGGAGAGAAGGAGCAACACGACTCAAAGAGGGTGGCAGAAGCAGTCGTCAAGAAAGTGCGCAGCGTGCCAAGCGACACACCCACCGGGGTAGCGGAACGCATCACCACACGCCCATCCAGACTGAGCGCGCACATGGCACGCACAGCGGAGAAAATTAACGGACTGGTGGAAACGCTGCACACTTACAGAACCGGAGCGACCACAGTGAGGTACTGCATCACCAACAACCCAGCCAACCCAACAGCACGCAGCAGCGTGGCGGAAAGTATCGCCGCGTGCAATGCAAAGGTCGCTAGCACACGCGACCAATGTGAATGGCTCGAGGACGTGAAGACGGCAGCTCGCGCCGCCACTGACACTCTATACGAATCGAACGGCTTAGGCGGCTTCGAAGCCACTGACATTTCGTCAACTGGCACAGACCCCGTGTGCTCACTGCTGTCGTCAAATCAACTCGGCGGAGGCGGCAAGGCCGTGGTCAGAGGCGCCAACACTGCCAACAGAGTCGCTGGTATTTTCGGCAGCCTATGGTCAGGAGTAAAGGGACAGAGCACGCACGACGTGGTGCTCAAACTGACAGGAACCAGCGTCAGCATAGCGGACCAACACGCCGACACCACAGACTTCATCAAACGGTACGAACAAGCGCTGGCCATCCACAACGGCTCAGGAGACAACTCATTCCACAAAATCGCAAGTAAATGGGAAGCCGTCTTAACGGAAGCTTTCGCAATAACTGGCATCAGAACAGACGAGAAGAGGACAGAAGACAAATGGCTGGAAAGGGCCGAAACGAGCGGATCACAAAAGACAGGTAAGGCTAAAAAAGAGATGGTTTGGTTTAGCGAAGAAAGGAAGAGAAGCGCGGTGGCAAGAGGGCGAGTGAACCGGGGAACCTGAAGGGGGGTGAAAAGTGGAGTCGCGGGGAAAGCAGAGCAGAAGGCTGGTCGGCGTGCAGAGAAGAAGGGGCCGACTGAAGGGACGCTTTTCAGGCGGAAGCACAAGATGAGAAGCGATCGCGAGGGAGTAGGGGATGTGTGTTGTGCCGGCAAAAGAACGGAGGTTGAGGTGCTCGAGGTGGCGGGGCGCGGGCGTGAGGGCACGAAAAGATGTTGCAGTGCAGTCCGAACAGCAGGCGGAGGGGTCACGGGCGCAGACACGGTTGAAGACGTCGCTGGCAATGCGGCGGGCTGCCACTGAGAGTGAGGGGTGAAAAGAAGTCACGTTGAGCGGCGAAACAGAAAGAAAACGAGGGATGGATTCTGGTTTGCGAGATGACCGTGGGCGAGAAGGACGCTGGCGGAGCTGCTGAAGCAGCAACGTCAAGGAACATGCTTTGCAAAAATAGAACGTGGGTCGTTCCGCAAGGTTTAAAAGACGCAGCGGGCACACAACTTTACACGTTCGCGCGAAGCCTCAGCAAAGTGCTGGAATCTGGCGCGCAGCTCGAAGCGGACGCGGCAAAGCGAGGGGCATCAGCGCTCGCAGCGCAAGCGCGACTGGAAGAGGGCTTGCGTCTGGTCAATGTTTCACGCAGTGAGAAGAGCGGCATCAAGGCGCAGGTTAAGAGGACGGCAGAGCGCGCACTCAGCAACAGCAACGCCTTGCTGCAACTAAGCGGCAACTGCAGCACGGCAGCGCGCACAATCAGCGAGGCAGCAGCACGCATGCACGAATTCGTGCACATGCTCGCGTTGGTTGGCACAAGCACAGCGGACGGCGCTGTAAAGTCGTGCCTGAGGGCCACACAAACTTGGAGCAGCAGTAACACGAACCTTAGCACCAAGGCCGGCGTAATCCTCTCCGAAGTGTACGGACAAGCAGATGAGGATATACTAGAGGCAGCGCTGATGGAATTAAAGCAACGAGCTGGTCAGCCGAAGAGTTGGTAGGCAGAACGAACTATATAGGAGACACTAAGACTTCAGCCGAGGTGTGCCCTCTTCTCGCTTCTGTCGGGACCGGGACAGAACTGAGCGGACTGCTCTTGAAGGAAGGCGGAACAGGTGGGACAACAACGGACACATGCATCCTCGGAGGATTCATCAAAGTCACGAAAAAGGGTAGCGCTGCCGACAACACTGGCGAATACACAGACGATGACATTGCCACAATCGAGAAGAGTGCCAAGCTTGCAGCGGTTGGGCAACGCATAAAGGACACAAAAGCAAAACTAGACGAAACGGACGAGACAGCATGCTCGAAAAAAACACCCGCGGCATGGTGCGCGCAACAAACCGTCGCGACGCTTTTGCAGGCCCTCGCCGACGCAACAAACGCAGAAAGACAAGAAATAAGCAACCCTACAAGCTTTTTCATCGCCCCTGCCTAGCGCTGCGCGTCTTCTGTGGCCCCGCTGTCGTCACGTGTGGCCAGCCTCAGCTCTGCAATCAGCATCTTCGCCGCGTTTTTGGTCTTCACCGCTGGCTGTGTGTCCTCGCTCGCAAGCATTTTGGCCCTTGTCTCCGCCACCCTTTCCGCGCTAACCGCAGCCTTTTGGAGGCGCGCTGCCAGGCTGCAAACAGTCGCCGCCACCTCGTCGTCAATTGCCTGGTACGCAGCCCGGCCGAAGCTGCACCATGCAGTTGCCACAAGCGCCACCAGCGCGAAAATCTCTGTCGTCAGTCTCACTGCGCACATTCGCCCTCAAACCCCTTCGATCCTGTCTCGGTGATCACCGCCAGACCATTTCACGTCGTCGCCGCATCTGCGTCCCGTCACCTCACCCCCCTCTTTCACTGCTTGTTACCTCTCAAACGCTTTTCTTTTGTCCCTGTGTTCATGCTGTTTTTCTCTCCAACGCTCCCCGTGTCCCGCCTCACTTGCGCCGCGAAGCGTGTGACGCGTTCCACCTGTGTTCCGCCCCTCCTCGTCGACCTGTGCCCCGCGAAAGAACACGGACCAACGACCACTGCTTCAGGCCGCCTCGCTCTCCTTGACACCACCGCACGCAGAGATCCTGATCACTGCTCCGCCGACGACGGTGCTGCGCGCCTTCCCTCTGAGCGTCCCGCAAGCTTGCCTCCGATTTTCGGTGTTTGGTGTGCTTTCTACCTCTCCTTGAGCCCACCACCCCGGTCGCGGCCGTTGGTTTCGACATGGCGTTTCGTTTGCGACGCGCACAGGTACGCGTACGGACCCGCTGCGTAACCCGTCCGCTGTTGGGCACGCGCTGTGTAAGCGGCTGCCGCGCTGAGCGCCATCGCTTCCGCGCTTTCCCGTTGACTGTGCACGGCGCAGCGAGCTGACAGGTGCGTGTGTTTCGTGGCGGCGCCTGTCTCGCGCACCAGTTTTGGGCTAGGTTCGGAGAGATGAACGTGGGTGTGGCGGACCTTGCCCGGAAACCACGCGTACTCTGCCCCGAAGCGGTGCGGCCGCCGAGTGGCAGCAGGCTGCGATGGCGCCGAGAGCCAGAAGCTAGGTCACAGTCGCGCGTGGCTGTCGATGCGTGTTGCGCTCGCCGACCCGCCATCTTCACTGCGAAGCGCGGCGCGGTGACCCAGGCAGCACCGCAGCGACCCCGCTCTGTGCAGGCAGTCTCGCTTCGGGACACTGGCGAATGGTGCGCCGGGTGCTGCTTACAACACAACCAGCGGCAGAAGCCGCTCTTGCCGAGACACGCTGGAAGTTTGTCGCCCCGCACCAGAAAGTACGACGTGGCGCGGCACAGCGGACAGACGGCAGCAGTTGACCCGCGTCAAACGCAGACCGCGACAAGCAGAGCAACACGGGCCGTGCTTCGCCCACCCGACACAGGCCGACAAGCGAGGCGTACTCGCTAGTGTCCGCGCTGGGCCGCCGCGGCGCAAAGCGCGCCTGGCCTTCTCAGGTGGCCGGGGTACGCACCTCCTGCAAACCGCGCGGAATGGGGTGCGAAGGGCACGAAACATTGGTGACCAGCGATGGCGACGTGCAGAACGACCGCGCGTGCGGCGCTTGGCGAAGAGCGTCGGATGGCGGAGGACTCGGCATTAAGGGATTGCCAGGACAGCTTCACAGGCCGCGAAGGGATTGCGAAGGCACAGGCTAACGTACCGGGAAGCGTCGGCAGTGGCGCTCGATCTAGCGCGCAAGTGACTGCCACCCCGCCTCACCAGAGGCGACAGAAACGAATACGGGAAAGATCAAGCAGCGATGGACAAAACGACAAGCCTTGGCCATGAGCAAGGAGCAATGAGGAACAAACGCAAGGAGTCCGGAACTTGGGAAGACCGTGGGGGACGCCATGAACAGAGCGCTCACCCATTCTGGTGCACAAGGCACAAATAGATTAGACGGCCGCTTGGTCGGTCGGAAACGTGGCCACAAACGGCGAATAGAAGCCAAAGGCAATCGAACCAGCGCAACAGCGGCGCGTGGGAACGACTAACGAAGGCGAGTCAGACGAGCACGGGCAAGCCTGTGAGGTTTTAAAGGGGAGAGGTGCAAGGGCACGCGGCAGGGTGGAGGACGACGTTCGCTTCTGAAGCTGACGCCGGGAGAAACCGTACAGCAAGAAGCAGGAGACAAAGGTGGCCAGTGCTGCGTGTGTGGCGCGAGTTGTGGCAGAGGGGCGAATCTTGCGTGTCGGAAGAAGTTGACAGAAGCCCAGAGACGGCGCGCACCGTGACTTGTGTTTTGGCTAAAATTGATGACGCAGGAGACTCACCGCGGCCAAGCCACGCGGGAATGAGCTGTCAGAGCAAGCGAAAGAACCGGCGAGACGCGCGGCCGTGCAGGTAAAGAAAAGAAAGGAGGTGGAACACATTGCTGGTCTTTATAAGACGGAAAAAGGTTTGGGAACGGGAACGAGTGAGGGATGAAAGTTTATGGGATAACGAAGGTCGTGTGACGACGTGCAATGGTGGACACAACGGGTGACCGGAAAACGTGAGACGCGTTTCTGACGCGGCGGTGGCCACAAGTGCGCGGCAAAGCAGCGAAAGTATTTCTAGTGAGATAAAGAAAAAAGCGACAACAAGACGGGAGCGAGAGGCAAATTGTGGACAGGCCGCCGTACGTGGAAAAAGGAAAAAAGTGTTGGTGAGGGTGACTGAGCGCTGAGAGCACAACTGCCGGATCAACAGGGAAGAAGGAACAGGAAGCGGGAAACGTTATTCGACAAAAAGTCGAGTGTTTTCCCGCAACAAGCAGAGCAATGCTTCCGGAATAGAAATGAGAACGAGCGGAAAAGCTAACGGACTTGTCAAAGTGAAACGCGGCGTAGCACCCAGTACTGCGCTTTTCTGCAACTCGGGGGGTGCTCGGGAAGGGGAAAAACAGGCAAACAAAACAGACCATGGAACAGACGAAATAAGAGCGCAGACAGGATTGTGAAATTGGAGAAGGGGGAAGCTTCCGCCATAGTGAGGCCAAAAACGTGGCAAGAAGCGAGAGGACGAAGAAAGGGACAAGGAAAGGAACTGTCCGGAGTGACCTTCTGACGCATTTACGGGTGAACCGAGGGACAAGGTGAAAAACGGAACGGAGCGAGGAGAGGTGTGTTGCGCCACGGGGCGCTGGTGAACGTGGAAGGATTGCGGGGACGCAAGGGAACCAGAGAAAAAGAGGCAGTAAGTCACAGGACGAAGACGCAGCAGGCTAACGAGGGAGAGAAAGTGCGGAGCGCGCGCACAGGCAGAAGAAGCCGAGGCGTGGACTGAGAACAGTGTGGTGACAAGAGGGCAAAAATTGCGGGCCGCGCCGAAGGAGAGGAAAAGAAAAAGAGGAATCTTTTCAAGCCGTTGGACGAATGTGTGCGTTGGAGAGTGTGTGTGGGGGGGGGGCGAAGGGTGCACGCGGAGGTACGAGGCGATGGCGGAATGTGTGTTGGCGCCAAGAGGAAGACAGACAAAGGGCCAAGAACGGGGTGTGCGGCGATAGACGGACGGCAACACGAAGCCACGCGACGAGACCACATTGGTACGGTGCGCTTCGGCGGAGCACCAGGGAGGGGAAGTTTTGTTCGCAAATGCAAGGCGCTTGTTGGCGGAATGGCTGCGCATGAACTGGAAGAAGTTGTGTTACTTCGAAACTGCGCGGGGCCAGTCAACGCGGGGTATAACAGCGGAGGCGAGGCGCCATCAGTGAGGGAGACGGGAGTGAAAGGACAGACGAATAGAGACGTTGTGTGGGCGTCGGTTGATTTTTTAGCGAAACGCACCGACGGAACGAGGAAGGAGAGGAGAGGCCGTGACAAAAATGGAGAGGAATGGAGACGCGTTATTGTTTGAACTCTTAGCAGGTTACGGTCGACGGGACTTTCAGGAGGGCCGGCAAAAGATGGTAGGATGGCAAACCAATCACAGACGGGTGCGGAAAAGGCAAAGGAGGACGCAAGACACGAAGGGTAAACGCAGGATAACAGCGAAGCGATCGCGCCAAGACACAAGGCAACATGAATCAACACGGAAATGTCGGGGAGCAGGTGCAACGAACAGGTGAGCAGAACGGCGGAATGTCAGAACGTGAACGAGGGGCAACTTGTTCGGACAGGGAAGAGAGGACGAATGGCGAGGTGAGAAAGACATGGAGCCAAGAGAAACGGAACGGGAAGAGAGCTTGGGCGCCTAGCGACAGTGAGTGGGGAAGGGCCTTGGCGCACGGCAGGGGAGGGCGAGGGGACCAATACACGCTGCGTGCGTGCCGAAGTGGATAGCGCGGTGGAGACATGGGATGAGACGTTTTATAGTATTTTCGAAGGGGTCTGTGTAAAAGGGTGCTTGCAACCGGCGCCGAAGAGAGGGGTGCTGGGACACGGACAAGGAGGGGAAGATACGTTCAGCAGGGCAAGAAAGGTAGCTGGCACAGGTAAGATCGTGACGCAAGCAAAGCGAAATGTAAACGAAGCTAGCAGGAGACAGACGGTGGGAAGGTGAGCGTTGATTGTTAAGGATGTGCGTCTGGATTTGCGTGGCCGAAAGAGGACTTTGAGGAGGATACGACAAGGCGCGAAGGGGGTGCGGGGGGAGGCCACAGCTAGAGGCGTTGCTTCTGTTTTGACGGTTTTCGCGATGCGGCGAATGGCCAGCAGCGGAGAAGAGGTGCGATAAGTGGCGAGACAGACAAGGGTTGCGTGCGGGCCAGACCGGCTGGCGGAAGGAGAAGCGAAATGACATGAGTTTGAAGAGCACCGACAAGACGTCGATCCTGTTAGGCGCTTTGACAATGAAGGAAAGGTATGGGGAGGGCATTGCCGAGAGACGCGGCAGGGAACCAAACGAGACAGGGGTGGGACACAGAAGGGACAGGGGAGAAAGAAACAGCGACAGTGGCACACAAGGGAAGCGTGGGGGAAGAGGAGAGGGGGTAGCAGCCGACGCGGAGAGCTAAGGAAACAGGGAGACTGAAAGGCACGCAAAAGGGAGCTCGGAACAGAGGAAAGAGTGAGGTGGGGCGCGCTGAGTCTGCAAGTGTGTGGCAGCGGTGACCACGGGTGGGCCTCCTGCGGTTCGTTTTTTGTGTTTTGAGTTGAGTAAGGGGAGAGTGCTTGAGGGGTGTTGGACGGCTGGCCGACACTGAGGCGCAAAGCGGAAGAGGCGGACAGGCTTGAAATAACAGCGGAGCGAAGGGCGGCAGGGACGCTGAGGCAGAAGCGCGGAAGGAGGCGCAGCGGACGACGGACTTTTGACGCTTCGGGCACACAAAAGGATAACGGAGATCAAGAACCGCACAGGAAGCAGCGAATGGGGAGCGATGCGGTGGAACGGAGAAAGGGAAGGGGGAGACATAGGCTAAGTGCACGGACCGAGACGCCGAGTGAAAGCACAGGAAAGGGCTGTGAGGCTCGGAGGTGTGCCTTGGAAAGGCGGTGGCGGGGAAGCACTAAGGAGGAGGCCCACAGAGGAAAAGATGGATAGCGAGAGGGGTGGACGTGAGGTGAGCGGAGGCGACGGCGTTTGACACGGAAGACGGGAAGCCAGTGGCGCGCGGAACAGGACCGCAGGAGAAAAAGTGCGGGGTGCGCTTAACAAGACACGAGGGAGCGGTGAATCGACTTTTTTTGAGCTTTGCAAAAAGTGAATCGAACGCGAAGCGGGGCGTGGAGCAGCAAGCGGAAAAACGCGCACGGAGACACAAGGGGACAGTGCCGCGTTGCGCGAAAGAATAGGACACGCAGTGGAGAAGGAGTTAGGCAACCGTGGCGGGCAAGGAAAACACAAAGCAACGGCAGGACTGAACGGGTAACGAGCGGTGGCCACGGGGGGAAGCTTGTTGGAACGCTCAAGGGGGGGGTGTTTGCGCGCGTGGTTGGGGAACGAGCAACGACACTGGAACGCTGGCAGGATGGGATATGTTACAAGAAGCGGAGAAAGGCGTTGTCTGCGCACACGGAATTTGCGGAGTTGCCGACTGTCGTGAGCTGGGCAAGCGCAAAAACACTTCAGACTGCCGATAGCCAGGACGAAAGGATTTGCGCAACAGGTGGAGATTCGTGGAGGGAAGGTAGAAGACGAAAAAAGCAGGAGAACAAGGCGCAAGCGAGAGGAGGACGAGACTGTTGGAGCGACGAGAACTGAAAGGAACTGCAAAAGTGTGCGGAAAGGGAAAAAATGGAAAGGATCGCCGGATGAATGCACAAGCCACATGCAGCTGAAGAGCCGGACTACAAAGGAGGACATTGCGGAAGCATTGAGGAGGACTTTGAAGGGCTAGCAACAAATAGGGTCAGCTGACTGGAGAGGGAAGAAACAAGAAGCATAAAGAGTGAGAATTGATATTTTCTGGTAAGCTGTAGTTGGAGGGAGAAACAGGAAAAGAAACAAGATGGAAAATATAAGAAAAAACAGGAAAAGCAATGAGAGAGAGATGCACACACCTGGGAAGAAGCTAAATTCTTTTTTAGACATGAGAAAGTTTTGAAGAGGGGATATGGAAAAGAGGAGATAGGACGTAGTCTTGCCTGAAAGGATACATCAGCAGTGAAAGAAGGAAGTGCAACAGGCCCGCTTCTTCTGAAGAAAGTAAAAGGAAGACTAACCGACGGTCGCCCGCAAAAGATGACTTGGACAACAATGAGAAAAACTATTTTTTTTTTTCCTTGTGCTGAAAATGATGGCACTCGTGGAAAGAGCACGAATTTTTAATTATGTGAGGGTAGACACTGGTGAGGGAAAAAGGTAAAGAAAAAGAAACCAACTTTTGTCAGGACGAAAAGGTTTTAACTGTAATGTGTATTTACTTTTACTATGGTTCTTGTTGCGGAGGGAGACTGCGGCTAGTATTTTTTCTTTTTAACGTCTTATGACTTTTTGTTGCGAGAAAAACGCGAACAAAAAGTCATAAGAAAAGAGCTGTTAGCCAAGACAGAAAAATGGATGCTAGCAAGTGTTGAGCGGCGAAAAAATAATGTTGTTTCGAGTTTCTAATGCTTGTTGAAAACGAAGCATGTACTGTAACATGTGACACTATTCGATTTTACATTAATTATTTATTTGTAATCTTTGTTTTTTTAATTAAAGTTTCGAACGGCACTGCTGGCGTGTTTTCTTTTTTTTCAGAAATAGAAAAGTAGAGTTCAAAACGTTGAATTTTTGCTTTCGGCTTTCAGGCTTTGTTCCCAAGTTTTTTAAAAAAATTTATTTATTTCAAACATATTTTTAAGTGAATATTTTTTTCAATTGTTTAATTCAAGAAATTTTTAGAAATTCTCTTAAGAATTTTTGTTTTAACACGACAAAAATACGAGGCGCAACATTTTTATAGAAAAAAGAAAAAAAATTCTATTTTAAATTTGTTTTTTTTTTGAAAAATAGGTCTATAATTTTTTAATAACAAATTATAGTTTTTTTAGCCTTTCTTTTTCATGGTGGTGCTTCGTTGCGCATGTTTTGTGTTTTTAATTTTTTCATAGTCTTGTTTAAGAAATTTTTTAGGTTATTATGTTTCACCTCTTACTTTTAATTCACTCATATCAACTTTTATTTGTTCCTCTTTACTTTTCTTTTTTCGTCTTTTAATTCCTGGTTTTCCCTCACTGTTCGATTTTATCGTCCAAACTTTTTCAAATGGTTTCTTTTTTCTGTCCTTTTTTATTCTCTGAGTTTACCTTGCCATGTTTTTGGATTTTCGTTTTGTTTCCTCGCTCACGCAAGAAAAAACATGTTTCTCCTATGCCTTTCAAATGTTGTCTCCCTTTTTCATTTTTCTTCCT
Source organism: Trypanosoma vivax (assembly GCA_021307395.1). Classification (NCBI taxonomy): domain Eukaryota; phylum Euglenozoa; class Kinetoplastea; order Trypanosomatida; family Trypanosomatidae; genus Trypanosoma; species Trypanosoma vivax. Next base: position 228,578 of record SOPI01000288.1, read on the forward strand.
CCATTCCTTTTATTTTTCTTCTCCGAGCCCCAGTTGTTTTATCCTGTTTGAAACGTGAGCGCTCTCCTCTTCTGGCCTGCTCCGCTTTTTTTGTTTGCCCTTGAACAAACTCCTTCTCGCTTTTCTCTCTCTCTCTCTTTTTCCTTTCGGTTGCTTGGGTGTTGCTGTGACCTTGTTGCGCGTTTTTGCGCGCTGGTTGCATTTCTGATGTTTTTTCTTTCAACTTTCCAGTGCCTAGATTTTCTTTACCCCAGTGCTTTTCATGCTCGCTTTCCATTTTTCACTTTTTCTTGTGTTGGGCTCCTTCTCCGCAACATTTTTGCTTCACGTGTGTTGTTGTGCGTCAGTGTGCTGTGCAGTTGTGTCCATGCTTCGTCCTTAATTCTTCCTCTTTCTCTGGTCTGTGTTTTGGTGCGCGGTTTTCCGTCCTGCTTTTCCTTGTCCTCGCTGATGTTTTGCTGCCTTTTGCTCCTGTCCCTTGTTGCGCCTTCGTGCCTGCGTTCTTTCGCCGCGGTGTGATGGTCTTCCTTTTTCTTCTTTGGTGTACGCTTGTTGCTCGTTGCCTGTGTGCTGTGCGTTCTCCCGTTCTTCGTGTGTGGTGTCTCTTCCGTTTTGGCCGAGCTTTGTGCGCGCGTGCTTTTCGTCGTCGGCGATGTCCGCCTCGCTGCGGTCCGTGCGCTTCGGGAGTGTTTTGTCTTGCTCATTCGCGTGCGCCGCACATTTTTTGCTTCGCCGCCTTCGCTTTCCTCTGGCGTGTTCGCCGCGCTGCACGCAAGTGCCGTTTCTTCGGTATTCCCCGCCACCTTCTTAATTTTCTTTCATGTGTGCTAGTTGTGGCGGTTCCGGCGGTGGCGGTGCCAGCGGTTTTTTCTGGCACGTGGCGCGCTCGCTGCTCACCCCCGGCTTCTGGCTCGTGCTTGCGTGTTTCTTTGCGCATGTTTTTTCCCGGCCAATGTTGTCACTTTGTATCGTGCGTCTTTCGCTGTCGTGTTCTCCATTGACCTGGTTTCGTCTGTGGAGCTTCCGTCGCAAACGCCTTGGCAGCGGCTCTCCCAGCGGTTGTGCTAACGTTTGCGCAATGCGTGGCTCATGCGAGCGTGTCCCTCTTCCATTTTTCTTGCGTATCTCCTTGATTTTCCGTCGCGCTCCACTTTATTTTCGGTTGCCGCGTGCCACCTTTCTCTCATCTTGTTTCTAGGTGGCCTTTTTCTCTCTGTTGTTCATTGTTGGGTGCTGCGTCTCGTGCGGTGGCCCTTCACCCTCCTGGTGCATTAATTTCTTTGCGAGTGCGCTGTCTGCCTGTTGTCTCTTCGCTCACGTCCTGTCAGTGTTTCCCGCACGCTGGTTACGCGCGCTGTGCGCGCACCACCGCTGCCCACACGCCCAGTGCCATTTTCTGTAACATTCGCTTGGCTGTTTCCCTGTACACTTCGCTTGCTGTGTCCCACTTCTTGCCTATGTTGAGGCACGTTTCCCTCTGTGGCTTTGTGTTGTCTTCTGTTGATGTCGCCTGGCTTCTCGTTTCCAGCCCGTTAGCGTCCGTCGCTTGGGCTTGGTTGTCGGTGTTGTTCCTGTTCGTCCCGTTTGTTGTGTGCCACTTACTGTGTTTATGCGCGTTTGGCGTTCTCGGCAGTGGCGCTTCGCCTTTCGATTGCTTCCTTCAGCTTCCGCAGTACCTCCGCAGCTTCCGTCTTGGTTGCTTGCTACTTTCCTCCGCTGTACGTTTCGTTGTAGCATGCACGCCCCCTCTGTCCGTCGCACTGCGCTTTACCGGATTCAGAGAACGGGCTGCGCACTCCCCCGTGGTTGACGGCGCCATTTGCGTTGAGCCACGGCTTTGCGGCGCCGATGAGTTGTTTCGTGCGTTCCCAAAACCTGTCCTTTTGCGTCACCGCTGTGTGCAGATTGTTTTGTTGGATATGACTGTGTGCCAACCGTTACCAGTGCTAATCTATTTGGATGACCAGATGAGTGTAGGGCAACCACACTTTGTTCCACCTATTCTCTCGTTGGGTTTGAGCGTCATTTCTCCACCCTGCTTGGTGCATGAGCGGCGGCGAATACCTCCGCTTGTCCGTTGCCTGTGTTGAATTGCAAATCGTTTACTGAGGACATAAGCGTTTCAAAATTATCGACTGGTCATTTGCAGTGCTAGGCCTCGCATTTGACGATAGCGCTAGCAACGCCTGAGTCGGTGTGGCAGACGTGGTCGCCAGCTGAGGTTCCGGGCGTAACTGCACGGGTTGTTCCTGTCCCGTGGCGTGTGTGGGATTTTCCCTATGGCGGTCGTGTGTCGCCCCTGCGCTGTGTTGGTTTGACCGCGTTAGTTTTGCTTGGTGTCTGGTTGCTCGGCGCTGGCGTTGAGGCACCTTCCTTCTGCCTGTTTTGCCTGTTGTCTCGTGCATGGTGGTGTGTTCTGTTCCTTTTCCTCTGTGCTGCTTCTGCCGTGCTTTCCTGTGCCCTCTGCTGCTTCCTGCATTTGTGCGTTGTTTCCACTGCGGCGCCTTTTTCGCTTTTTGTGCCTCGATGCGCTTTTTGCGATGTGCTTTTTGGCCGCTGTCTGTTGTTTGCTGAGTGGCGTTGATGCCGTGCTGGTGGTTTCTTGTGTCCCGCCTTCCTGCTTGTTGTGTCCCACTGGCACTGGCTTTGGCGCCGGTTATTTTCCTTCCCTTCTGTCTTCACGCTTTGCGCGGTGGTGCACTTTGTGTTCGCCTGTGGCTTGCTTCCATTTTCATGCCGTGGTGTTGGGTGTTTCTGCGCGCAGTGTGCGACGTTCCTGCGTTGTTCCGTGTGATCCCTGCGTGCACACTGTGTTGTTCCTACCTTTTTGCCGAGCGTGCTTCGAATGTGTGCTTGTCCTTTTTCCTTTCCCTTTCTTGGAGCGGCGTGTTGATTTTTTGCTGGGCGATCTCTTGTGCTATCTCTGTTGACGGCCAATCACGTGAAGCGTGTCTCCTTTGGCCGGTGTGCGCGGCCAAGTCGGTGTAGTGCGCACGGCTGGTTCCTCGTTTTATTTTGTGTTGATCGAGTTGCCCGTTTTTCGGATTGGCGGCGTGTCACGCTGTTGTGCGGAGCACCTGTGCGAAGTGTGTGGCCGAAAGCCAGACACTGGCCCAGGCCAGGTGTGTCATGCCGCGCGCCGCGTCCGTGTTTTGTGTTCTCTGTGCGGTGTCCGCCACGCATTCTGCCCTTTCTGCGTCCCATCTTTGGCCTTGTGCCTGGTTGCACGCGTTTGTCGCTCCTGTCTCTGTTTCCGTCTCCTGCGGTCTTGTTGGTGCTTTTCGGTGCTGTCCCTTCGCGTCTGCTTGTTTCTTCGTTTCGTGGGTGGCCAGTGTTTTTGTGAGTGTGTCTGTGGCGTTGTCTTCTGGCGCGTAGCGCAGCGTGCCTTCATTTTTGTCTGAGCCGCCGCCCTTCTCTGTCAGAAGTTTTTAGATTTTGCCGCGCATGGCTTTGATTGATTTCCGCTGTCCGCGCGCGCTTTCCCAAAGTCGTGCGTATGCGTTGCGCAGGTCTTTCAATGCGCCCCCGTCGTCGGTCGCAGGTGTCGCAAGCGAGATGCTCACACCGTTGCGCGCTACTGCTTCGAGGCTCCAAATGCCCCCGAGGCTTGCTGAGCCCAAAATGCCCGATTGTGAGCTGAATGCTGCGGTCCATGTGCTGGTCGATGTTTGTGTGGAAAGCAGTGAGCATGCCGACGGACTGTTGGCTGTAACTGCTATTGCTGTGGCCCCTGCTGCGGAACCGTCGAAAAGTGTTTTTATTCTGTCCTGTGCCGCGGCGTCGTTGATTGCTTGTGGTGCTATGATGGTGTCACCGCTGCTCTGCACGGCGCCGCGTCACTGGCCGGTGCAAGCGATGAAGTCGACGAATTTCGTGACCGCCGTTGCGCCTGCGTCATTGTTAAAGTTTGCTGGTTCTGGTGTCCTCCCGTCAGAGTTCTTAGTAACGCAGTACGCGTTGCTCGCGATTCTTTGCCCGTAGCGGTAAGAGCTGAACAGCTCGACGACTGTTGTGAGCTGGCCTGCAGCGTGGCCCATTTCCGTTGTCAAGTTGCCCGCCTTTTCCACCACCTGCTCCCTCAGCGCGACCAGCTCCTCGAGCGCCTCTTCCGCCTCCTTCACGGCTGTCGTGACCTTCGTCTCTCTGACGCCCTGTGCCTGCAGTGCCGTTGCCAGTGCCTTCACTTCGCCCACAGTTGCCCTTGCCGACTCCGTGCTTTCGCAAGCCTCCCTTGCAAGCTGGCTTGCGCTTTCCCCACCCTGTGTCAGCTTCTGCACCAGCATGCAAACTTGTTCGAGGCCTTGTTTCGTCAAGAACTTCTCGTCGCGCCCTGCGCGCACCCTCCACGCTATTGCCCCCACAAGAGCCAGCAGGCACGCCGCGCGCCAGACCCCTGTCATTCCTTTGCCTCTAACTTCCGCTCGCAATCAGCTGGCCACTCGTAGCTGCCTACAGGCGCGGCTCCTCCGCCAATGCGCACTGTGCCCAGTCACCCGCGCATTCCTCCAACCCCCTCGCCTTTCGTGGTGCAGCCAGTCCCTAACATGTCGGTGTATTCCCTGCCCATTACGTGCGATCCCCCTTTCGCTGACCTGCACTGTGACCTTCCTCGCCGTCGCGGCATGTCCTTCGCTTCGAACCCAATCCTCATCTTCACCGCGTCTTCTCGCTGCGCGCCTTCGCGTTTACTGAGCCTACTGTGTATTTGGTCGTCATGTTCCTTCCCGCTGCTGGCTTCGTGACCGCTATCGCCAGGCCCCTTCTGCATCTTTCTTCTTTCCTCCAACACCAAACACCATTCGCACAGTCATCTCTTTTTCGCTGCCAGTAGCAATATCTGCCCCTTCTTGCTTCCCCCCCCCCCCCCCCCGCTTAGCTCGCCGCGCGCACCCCTTTCTGCACCGCTGTCCACACAAACGACCCCTTTCGGCTCGCTCTCTCCCGAGCCTGCTCCAAGATTCCCCGTCATGCTGTTCTCATCTCCCCCTCCTTGTCCCTCCAACGCTCCTCCACTGTGCCTTCCGTACCGGCATATAAGACTTCAAACGGATCTTGCGCATCATACTGTCCTTTTGCGTGCCGAAGTTCCCTGCACTGTCCTTTCTTATCGGCGCCCCCGAGTGCTCACCGCGCTCAAACGCACCAACGCCTGATGCTCCACCCACGCGCCTGCACTCCGTGGCCAATGCGTCTTCTCATAATAGATGGCCACGGCTCTCACCCATATCTGAGCAGAAAACGCACCGCTGTTGAACCGCTCCGGTTCTTTCTCGCCTGCCGTACTCCCTGCGCGCTGCGCACCCATCCTGTCCCCCGTTCGCAAAAAAACGTCACACAAATAGGCCGCACCTCTCGCAGGCACCACTCACTGCACTTTTGACGCCGGTCGAACCAGTCCTCCACACTGTGCGCAACTTTCTGCTTTCCCGCCAAAGCACCACGCACGCGTGCAGTGTGGTCTTCTCATTGCGCAGCGTTCCCACACGCGTCGCCATCAACCCCGCTTTGCTTGAACCTGAGATCATCGCCCTGCAAACAACACACTCATCCGCCTCTCCAGTGAGCCATTCCGAGCCTTACGTGTCACTTCGAGTCTGTGCGCTCGGCACTGGCCTACATTTTTCTCACCCTCGCTCGGTCCTACCAACCACGCCTCTCAAATCTGCTCTGCTCGAGTCCATCCTTCAAGGCAATTGGGTCGGTTATTCCCACGAACTGTTTCGGTCGTCCAAATGCTGACCTGCCCGCATGCCTGCCTTGTCTTTGTTCGCTGCTGAACGTTCCCTGCGGCGAAGGGTGCGTCTCCGGTCGTGTTTGCAAGTGACCAAATCCCTTTGACAGTCGTCGCGCCCTGCTGTCCTCCCGCTCCGTCGCTCACCTGCATCGCGGGGATGATGCAGCTCACAGCGCTCTCGCTGTCCTTCCTGCTGACAAACTCGGTTCTCCACGGATCGGTTTGGCGCGCCATCGCGCCTCCCTGCACCACCCTTTCGCGCCGTTTTTTCTACCTTGTGGCTTCCCCTCTGTTTTTCTGTCACTGGTCCACCGGCTCGTTCGCTGCGCGCTCCAAGAATCCAGCGTCAAAGCCAGTGCCGTTGTTTCAGACGATGTGTCTTCCTGGCGTTCGAGAACACCGCGGCGCCGGTGTTCATGCTGTCCGACTTGTCTCAAATCCTTTGCAGATTTGCCTGGCATTCCCTTTCCTCGTAACCGCTCATGCGTCATCGTGCCATGGCGGCGGTCCGTTTCTGTTGCGTTTCGCTTCCGTGGTGCGTTCGCGTGCTGCAAATGTGCGGGGCCAGCATCGCGCCGCGCCTTGCTCGCCCACTCTCGTTGCATTTTCTCTCTCGGGCCTCCGCACCCACCTCACTGCGTTCGCCCCCTCCTCCCTTGCAGCGCACCCACACCCCACACTTTCCCATGCGTCTTCTCCTCGCACGCACGTCCGCGCCTCCACGTGCTTTCATTTTCTTTCCGCTTCTGTTACCGATTTCGCTGGTGCGCGCCCCGGTAGTCATGCTCCCCGTTGGTCAGTCGTTGCCGTCGCCGCTTTCCTTATGCCGATGGCGAATTCGACTCGCGCATTCAGCCTCGAACGTTGTGTGCCTCAGTTTCGCGCGCGCATGTCGTTGCCACGTTCGGCCTGCGCCCGTCCGCTTCGGGAGTCCGCGCGCCACACACCTAGTAGTTGTTCCCTCTCCAGTCTGTCTTCGAGTTGTCCCCACGTTGGTCGCCAAAAAATTTGCCGCAGTCTGTTCCTTTGCGATGCCAAGGCCCATTCTTTTCGCCGAACCTCTCGCATCCACCCGTTTCTTCGCTGCTGTCGCCGACCGCGCGTTTCGCCCCACGCAACCACCGGACACTGCCAGCGCCACGTTCGCTGCACATGTTCCTCGCCTGTTTTTCCGCGCACGGTCCGTCACACTTCCGCTCCACTGTCTCTGTTTTCTCGTGCGCCAGTTTCTCTTTCTACCTTATCCCACGCGCGTGCAGGTGCCGGACAACATAGAGCAAAGGTGCGTTTGTCTCCGTCCGCCCCGTCCGCCACTTCTTCGTGAACCAAACTACGGTCGCACTGTTCTGCCGTTCGCTAGGCAAGCGGACGCCGACAGGTCACGCTGGCGTGTGTCAGTCCTGAAGTGCGTCGGTCCCCATCTCTTTGCGCGAGACCGACGAAACTTAGCGCGCGCACGTTCTGTGTCGCCATGCCCTGCCGGCCACAGTTGCCGCTCTGCCTGCACGGCCAGATGCTCATCACGTGCCACGCGCCGGCCAGTTCCCATGCCATTCTTCGTTAACGGCGCAGCATCTGCCGAGGAGAAGACCCCTGTGGCGCGCGACCGGAGCAACTGCCACATCCGTCTCTCTCTTCGGCGTGTCAGCCGCGTCCTGCGTCTGCCAAGCGTTTCGGATCAGTTGTCTTTTCTGTTCACCACGCCCCTCGCGCTGGACTCTGGTGAGACTAGTTCGCACTGCTTGCTCCGCGAACCCTTGCTATCTCGTCAGCGAATCAACCACCGAACGTCGTCCCTCGTCCTTCGTTGCCTTTCTTGGCGACTGCTTTGGCCATGCATCGCTGGTGTTCCCGCACGCAACACTAGCAGCTGCCTGCTCAACTCTCCTCGGCGCTTTCATAGTCCAACTCCCTCTTCGTCGCCTTGCATGGCACGCTCAACCCAGCTTCACCGCTCCTTGTTACGGCATCGGTTCTAAAGAGCAGTGTCCGGCAGGTCCGTCCCCATCCTCAGCTCTCGCATGCGCCCCACACTCCCCGCGCGCCGCCCGCGCCGCAACACCGATGGAGGCGCCACCACGTTCCACTTTCTTTTCCCCCGCGCACGACACCAAGTCATCTGTGCGTCATCCGTTCTGTTGCCACCGCGGCGCGTTCGGCGGCGACCGCGATTCGCTCTGTCTACCACGCGACGCGCCTCGGTGAGTTCCACGCTCTTCGCAAAGCAACAACTTTGCCAGTGCCGCGCCTGCTCTCAACAAGCGCCATGCCGCACTCGTTGTGTGAGTTACGCTTGTCCCGTCCCCTGGCGCCCCTGTTTGCTTACCGCAACGGTGTTTTTCTCCGCCTCGACTTTGCAGCACAACTCTATCTGCCCGCGCACGCCAAATCACGGGCGCGGTTCGTGACGCCACCCAACGACACGTCACTATTTTGCCCTTCGCGTTGTGAACGCCGTGCGCCACGTCATGCGTCCCGTCCGCCTCTCACTTCACGCCTGGCCCGTTTCCCTGCGCTCCGCCATGGCCTCGAGGCCTCTGCATGCGTGCACCTTTGTACGCGCTTGCAGTCCCTTTCGCTTTAATACCGGCAGGCGCGGTGCCTGTCCTCGCCGCAGCCGACCGCGCCATCGGGCCGCGGTGACCTCTTACCGCGGCTGCGCTCTTTCTTCGCCGCGAACGAGAGAGGTGCACCGCGCGTCCGTGCCGCTCTGGTATTCGACCCGCCACGCCCTCCGCTCCGGACCGTCGCCGCGACGCGTTCTTCGCCCCGTCTCCGCGACCTCGAACAACACGCTGTCCTCTAGCAAAGCCAGCGTGCGTGCCGCGCGGGCTGCGCGGTCGTGCGCTGATCTGCTTTCCGTGGCCGCGCGGCCCCGCCGTGCGGTTCAGTGCACACATTGTGCTGCGCCTGTCACCGGCGTTGGGGATGAGCGTGTGCGGCTGAGCTCGCTCGCCTCCGTGCACGCGCTTCGCCCCGCGCTCGCCGACGCGGCCTCCACTCAACAAGCACGGGCCCTTCGTGGCCGCAGACAGTTTTCGCACTGCTGCCGCCTCGCTGCGCCACTTTCGCGGCCGAGGGCGAACGGTTGGGAGAGGCGCAGCGGCGCCGGGGACGGACCATTGGCCAAATGCGTGCGTTGAGCTTGTCGCGTGTGTCCACCTTCGGAGGGGGAGCCTGCAGCAAAAGCACCGTGACGCGAGCGCAAACACGCGGAGCGCGCGGCTCGGCCGTTCGACTCCTCGCGGCGTTGAGTGCGCAGCGGAGAGGCGCGAATACTGAACGCGGTCCGATCACGACGCGACCGCGTCGTGACGTGTTGTTTGACCGGAAAAGAACAGCCGCGGCCTTGTACATGCCACGCCTGAGACGTGGGCATCGGCGGAATGTGCAACGTTGGAGAAGATGAACGGGCACGCACAAAGGCGGCACAGGCAGCAAAGGGGAAACAGGCGCGTGACCGCAACGTTTTGAAGCACCACTGTTTCTTGCTGAAAGTCCGTGCCAGGCAATCCCAAGAAACAGTCTTTGGGGAAACTTAATCAGGGGCACTGCGGGGTGGTAAAAGGACACGATGCCGAGTGCCATAGGCCCATGGGAGAAAACTAATATTTCAGTAGAACACTCCAGAAGACGCGTCGCTGCGAATGTATCCGGCATGAAAGCACCGTAGATGAAATCTGGTATACACCAAAGCAGTTTGATGTCAACCCCGTCATGCAACCACATGGTAAGGACACTAAAATGCCAACTCTGTGTTCGTGGACATGGATGGATGGAACCGTGCGATTTAGGAAGAAAAACGCAAAGCTTCTAATTCCCGCAGTGCAATGAATGGGGTAAAAACCACAACGCAACGGAACACGTACAGCAGAATTAGACGCGCAGGAAAAAACCGGAAGAACAGAGCAAGAAGCTGACTGCTACTGGCTGTAGATGGCGTCACTGCCGCTGGTCGAGCGCTCATTTTAAGGTTAGACGAAAGATGACTGACTTTGCGATTAACGCCATTTAAGCCATCAACATGGTGAAAGTGCACACCGCGTAAAGAAGAACCGGGAAAGTACATGGGGATGAAACGTGTGGGCCCAGAACAAAGGTAAGTGTGCACCTTGTTGCACAATATAACAAACACGCGGTCAACGGCGCGCGAAGATGGAAAAGCGGATCACGAAAAGAGGGGGACCGCATATCCAAACGCGAAATGGCAGTACATTTTGCTTGAAGTACGCGCGAGGAGGCAGTACGCGGCAACCGGGGCCAGAGGGTTCGCTCATGGGAGGAGCTGCAAACGCGGAATGAGACGAGAGGCTGCTCGCGAGAGACCTGTGATGGGGTTCTCCGTCAGATAGCAAAGGCATGATCCGGCTTACTGGCGAAGAGTTATGACTTGACCAAGAGAAGGAGTCCCAGGAGCGCGTGCCGAATACACACTTGCATTTTTTTCTGGTTGTGTGAAGACATTGAAGGGCGTGAGAGAGAAGACGTGGCAATTGCAAGCGAGTGCCTCGTGGACCAAGACAATAGAGGTTGTTAGTTTAAGAGGTGGGTGAAGGGCAAGGTCGCTACCTTTTTGCTAAAGCTGAAATACACCCTGATGACGACGGCCACCTCAACGTGGCGCCACAGTCTAGTACTCTGTTAAGGAGGAGACCAAGCGCCTGAACCATGCCCGGTCCGACAGGACTGGGAGGGGCGAGAGGCTGACAGCTACCAGAGAGGAAGTGCACAGCACCACCGGCACTCATGGGTGAATGAAGTTGTTCGAATACTTCCCTGCACGTGCGGGCGTGCTACGTTAGATGGGCGGCGGCTCCTGGTGCTTATAAACGGGGAAGTTAAGCGCAATCCTTGTCCTCAGATACGCGGAGCCCAGCGGACACCTGGGGGCCTCTCCCAGGCGAAGCGGGTTGCTCTGAAGAGGAAGCTTCGTGAGGACATGGTTTCCTTTTGTCTCTTGCAGGAGACGCACCTGGTGTCGGCGGAGTGTGCCGCGCTTAAAATAGCAGGATACCAGCACATCTGGCAGGCGAGGACGCCTCACTGGCGAGTTGTATCGATTTTGGTTAGAGACGGAGTGGGCGTAGAGGTGGGCGAACTAGATAGAAAGGTTCCTGAGAGAGCGACAGTAACACTGAGGTTCTCAGCCAATGTGTGTTTGACAATCGCATCGGCGCACCTCCCCAGGAAGGCAGACGTTTCCAGCGAGTCACTGGACGCTTTGCTGGGAGCAAGTGCGCCGTTGGCGGTGGGAGCGGACATGTACTCACACCGCGTGCTGTGTGATCCGCTACGTCCGAGTGGCGGCAAGGGAGAGTGCATACTCGACTGGTGCGTGCATAACGACCTGTCGATTGCTAATATCGGATCGGCCACCAGCCGGCAGCCAGGCACGGCAGCACTGACGTCACCGGACATCACGCTGTGCAGAGATTTCGTGGTCTCTCACTGGAAGTCCACACTGAGCCCAGGCAGTGATCGCTACTGGATCACGTTCGATGTGTTCGCGGGCACCAGCCTGGCCGTGATTGCTCCCTCCAGACACGCCCGTGCACCGCACGCGTGGAACAAGGCGAGGCGGAACGAGTTTAGAAAACTGAGTGACGAGTTTGTATTCCGAAGAATGAAGAGGTCGGCCAAGGGCGCGTATGCCCTGAATGAGGCGGTGGAGAAGGGAATCGGCATGGGCGCGAAGAGGATAATTCCCAAGGGCAAGGGTGTGGCAGCGCCGTTTTGAACGCCAGAGCTGACGAAGCTTGGCAAGAGGGTTCAGGAGTGCGAGAATGAACGGAAGCGGGATGCGCTGGTTCGCTGGCGGAGGAAGGTGCTTGCCGACACGGCAGTGGGGCGGCGGAAGGAGAATGTGTCGAAGCTGTCGGCCACGGACTCGAAGAGCTGGAATCTGCCGCAGTTGATGCGTGCGCCACGGCCACTGACGTCGCCGGTACTGGTGGTGGATGGCCATCCACTGACCAAGCGCCAGCAGGCGCAGGCATTGGCCAAAATGTACATGGCCAGGTCAACGAAGGCACCACATGCACCACAGCTAAAAATACCGAGCATCAGCCACAGCACGCTCCAACCCGTCAACGAGGCAGAGCTGGACGTTGCGCTGCGTGAGCTGTCCTCCGGTACGGCGCCGGGTGACGATGAGACCCACTGTGAGGAGCTGAAGCAACTTGGCAGGGTATCAAGGAGGTGCATCTTACATCTGTTCAACTACAGCTTGCGTACGGGGCAGGTGCCGGCCAAGTGCAAGCACGGCATCATAGTCCCGCTGCTGAAGCCTGGAAAACCACAGAACAGTATGACGTCCTTTCGGCCGGTGACGCTTACGATTGCAATGTGCAAGCTAATGGAACGCATCGTGGCGCGCCGTGTTGGGGACTGCATCGAGGACAAGCTGCAGCCACAGCAGGCAGGATTCAGGCCGGCGTGATCGACGCTAGATACGCTCATGCAGGTGACAAAGACTGTGTGGCGAAGGAAGGATGGCGAACGGACGGCGGCTGCGTTCATTGACTACGCGCGCGTGCATTCAATTCAGCTGAGCACAGCTAAATTGTGAAGGAGCTTCTGTCTTTTGGCGTTGAGAGGCATCTGGTGGCGTGGATTGCGGGCCTTCTGATTGAGCGCATGGCGCAGGTCTGGGTGAGCAATGTGTTGTCGGAGGATATAAGCCTCGCCTGCGGTGTTCCTCAAGGCTCGGTGCTGGGACCGCTGCTGTTCATCGTCGCGGCTGATTCGAAGAGCGAGCGGCTCAACTGCATCCCTGGAGTGCAGCATGGTTTCTTTGCGGATGACCTCACCATCGTGTGTACGAGCGCTGATCTGAGCGGAATCTAGCAGAACATCCAGCAAGGATTGGACTGCAGCACGAATTGGTCGGCGGAGTACTACATGGAGGTATTGGTGGAGAAGACTGAGTACGCGCTATTCGGTGCGCGGGAAACGAACCTACTGAGCCTGAAAGTAGAAGGGACTCCACTAAAGGAGGAGCGAACGCCGAAGCTGCTCGGTCACACCATGGAGCCGCAGAACGGGTTAAGCAAGCATGTGCCGAGCATGAAGGCGGCGAACGACACGCGGCTCATCCAGCTCACAGCAGTAGCGTCGCCGGAGTGGGGTCCGGATAGGGAGAAGCTGCGCGCCTTTTCCCTTGCACTAGTACAGGCCAGGATGTGCTATGGCGTCGCGTCGTGGTGGATCGACACTTTGTTGTCGGAGCGCGAGCGGCTGGAGAGGGTGCAGGCACAGGCGGCACACATAGTGGCGGGTATTCCTAAGGCTGCCAATCGGGAGGATGCCCTGCGCGAGGCGCGGCTGAAGACGATCAACGAGGTGGCACACCGGAGACCGTCGGAATATTACCCGCGATTAAAGGCCAATGGTCCAGTGCATGCGAACGTGGCGGACAGCATCTTCCCCGCGGAGCACCAAATTCACGTCAGGCTTGCGAAAGTACAGCGCTTGTGCAGCACCATAGACGACCCCGAAACACGACACGACGCGAAGGTGTTGCAGCTGGACAGGCGTGTTCAGTTCAACACCCCCACGCCGGGCCGCCTCAAGGCGGACGCACCAGAGAAGGACGCAAAGGTGTACAGCATGCGGCGGCTACAACGGTTCAGTGATTTTGACTATCATGTGTGGAGGGATGGGTCGGTGGTGCTGAATATCTCGTCAGGAACTGGAGCGCTGGTGTAGCCGAAGGACGGTCGGCGTGAGAAGGTGGTGCTGGAAGCTGGGTCGCGTGCCTGCAACTACCGTGTGGAGTGTGTGGCGATGGTAGCAGGCTTGAAGAGGTTGGTGGATGCCATCGAGCTGAGCACGACACACAGGAAGTGGGTGGTGGCATTCACAGATTCTTTTCCCCTGTTGATGGCCTGAACACTGGTCCTGCCGTAGTGTAGGACGCGATGCTGAGGCGCATATGGGACCTCATACTGCGCATTGTGCGGCTCAGTGTGTCTTTCAATTTTCAGTTTGTGTTGTCGCACTGCGGGGTGCCACATAACGAGCTGGCAGGCAAGGCAGCTGAGCAGGGAAACGCAAAGCCTCAGTTGCATCCGGCTCGGGTCACGGACATTGTCACTGGTGTAGGGAGGCAGGTGCGGAACGAGATGTACAGGGCCTTTGAGGATAGTAGGATGCCACGCACGTATCGCAGTGTGCTACTCGACCACGTTAGTCCGCACTCGAAGCACTCCAAGGTAGATCGCCTGGGTGAGTCGTTATTGGCTCAGTTCAGAACAGGCACCTCGAAGCATTTCGGGTGGCTACACAGAGTGCTCACACGCAAGACGGACCGGCTTGAGTGCAGATGGTGCAGCGAACAGGACGTTTCGTGTGACGCAGAAGAGGAACCCCACTTGGCGGAGACTGGGGCAGACAGCGAGAGCGTACCTGACCTTGGGATAGCGACAAGGCAGGTTGACCCGATTATCTGGCCGTTATGCAACATGGTTTGCGCGCGGCGGCAGGCAGGCGTGGTGCACCTAGTAATGATTCACGGTCTGGAGAGGGATTGTGCATTGGCACTGACCAAGAAAGCTAGGCGTGCAGCACTGACGTACAAGAATGGAAAAGCCTGCCACATGTGCGGGGAGGACTTTGAGCGGCGTGGGCTACTCGTGGAGCACATGGCAACGCACCCTCCGGATGTGGTGCTAACTGTTGAGGAACGTTCAAAAAGGGCCAGGGAATAAGATACGACCGACGACGGACACACGCTCAAATGCCCCTGGTGTACGAAGAAGTATACAGCACACGCTTGGCTTCGGAAACACATGTTACAGAAGCACCCGTAGAAGCAGCTATAGAGAGGAGAAACAGAGGTTTAGGACCCACCTGACACAGAGGGCGAGCCAGGGCGGGAGGAACATGAGCAGACGGAATTTGTATGCCAACAGTGCCATCGCATCCTCAAGACAAAGACGTGGCTCACCAGGCACAAGTGCGCACCAACCTCTATCATAAACTCGGAATGCTCGAACGTGGCGGAGCAGCCTGTCGCGGCAGCGTGTCCCATTTGTAGCAAGGAGTAACACTATAGATGGCTGCTCCGGCATATGCTGACAAAGCATCCGGGCCACAGCGGGTCATCACGTCCTCAGCCACGCGCGAAAGGAGGTGATCAGAGGCTCAGACAAAGGGTGAGGGGAGTGGGTCACCGGAGTCGCCAGGGGGCAAGGGCCGTGGACGTGGAGAGACCGCGGAAACGCCCCCGGGTGGGTCGCCACACTGAAGAGGAAGAAGGGAGAGATTATGTGCGTGGCAGATGCGGTAGCGCGTACGAACAGTGGTATTCGCTTGTTTGGCAAACGCGCACGCATCACAAACACGCTACAGCAGTGAAGCGGAAGATGAAGGAGGGCGCTGTAACGGTGTCACCTCTCCTGCAGCGATCGCTCCAGTGCCCATACTGCCCAATGAAGTGCGCGCTCAAGCAGTGCCTCACAATGCACCTGCAGGCGAAGCGCAGCCAACCGAGACGGGAGGCCATGCACAGCTCGCTGAAGGTCGAGTGCAAGGAGTCTACGGCGCACCGCCTGGAGTGACCAAGCTTGCGAGAGCTAAGTAAGAAGCACGGTCTGGAAACCCTGAAGGAAGGGGAGTTGTTCTTCAGTGCTAAACTGGCCAGCTTCTTGAAGGAACTCTTCAAGCTAGACAGCCCACCCGCCCACACACCCGATGAACCAGAGTTAAGACCTGCTCGAGCCGTGAAGAAGCGTCGCTCACCCACAATGCTGTATCATGCCTACTCCCCCTCCGCAGCAGCGAAGCGGATTGGAGTGTGCACTGCAAGAGGCATGCGAAAGCGTGTCCGGAAAGCCGACTCGTCATCCAAGGCAATCTCTTTCAATGTTCCGCTGTGCGAAGCGAGGGTGGGAGCTGGGTTGTGGTTAACATCCGCTGCTGGCTTTCAGAGCCACAGAAGCAGTCGCGAGTCTACCGCAGCACAAGCAGAATAAAAGCACAATGAAAACAAATGTGAAAACTCGCTAATGGTCGCCGTCAGGGCGTTATTCAAACGCGCGGAGCCTTTTGCGACGACCTTGACTGGAAAAAAGATGAGAGTTAAAAGGTTGAATTTTTATTGGTGAAATGATGTTGGTACGACACCATAAACCATGGTGTTTTAAATTTCTGTATGGTGCGCAGTTGGAGAGGGGCGTGGAAGCCTTCGGCTTGTGGTGCAAAGAGCGCGACGAGCTAGTCCCAGTGACACAGAAGAGGGTTTATTTCCCCTGTCGGCGGCGAGGACGGAGAACGCGGCCATGGTCAGGAAACACCAAAGCTTTGACATTTGCGCCACTATGCCATTTTACTTTACCTTCTTGATGTCCACGAATTCATTTTCCATTGGAGATGGGGAACGCTAAGCGGACGATGGCTCGCTTCTCTTGCAAGTAACTGTGGACATTTTTGCCGCCAGTTGCGTGCTGCATTAGCAGTGTGCGACGCAGTTTGTTTCAAAGTACCCTCGCGACAACTCTTAAATCTGACGATACGTCACCAATTATGTTACAGAAGAGGTAGGAACGCCTGCCGGTGCTCCCTCAGCCAAAGAACGCACCTCAAAGCCTTTCATTCGCGCCGAAACCAACGGAAATTTGTTAACGTCCTCGACGGCAGGACCAGATGGGAAATCAGCAAATCAACAGACGAAAAGAACGCAGATCGAGCAAGGCGGGCTGCCCGGCGGCAGCAAGAAGGAATTGTGCTATGATTGCCGACGAAAAAAGTGGAAGAAGCACTAAAAACCGAAATACGAGGTTAGCAGTGTTTTGAGCGTTGGCGACGAATCAAAGATGCCCAAAGCCGGGCATCGCTCGACCACGGCAGAGGGTAAGTTGGGAAAATAGAAAGAATCGGTGTAGAAGTAATCTGCCTCGGGCGAATGTCGCAGAGCATTCACCCTTGACGGTGTCGCGGCGCTTGACCTCACCTATTGGAAGCTCGGTGCCGGTTCCTGAGCGAGATGCGGATGCCCAGAACACTGAACAAAGACAATAGGAACTGAGAGCGTGTAAGCGCCTAAATGTCAGAGCAGATGGACGCTCATTTTCGCACGTAAGTGAAACGTCGAGACAACGATTCAATAACGTTGTCGAACAGCTGTGGAGTCGTTCTTCTGAGGAGTCGGTGATTGGCCTCGTACTTTCATCTACTGGGAACGCATGTATGAGAAAAGAATACTGACAGTAAATCAGACAACCAACCTCAACGCAGCGCAGACCCGCAACAAACCAGTGAACATCAATTCGAGCAGAACGCCAGACCATCGAAGACTCGACAAGACACTTCGCAGGAAAATCACATCGACGACGCGCGAAGCTTCTCACTCAACACCTCTACCAGCTCACAAGCCAGTGCGTGGCAGGAGGAGGAAGTGGGAGCAGGAGCTACATGTTACGTCCTGTGGGTGATAAGGAGCTAGAACTAATTATACTATAGTAAACCATGTCTTCCAGAACGCAGAATGACTCTGAACGAAAGAAGAGAAAGCGACTAGCGGCTTTTGACCAGGTATGTGCCTTTGCCTGAACCAGAAGTGACGATATTGTGCACTGTTGTACGTAGTTTGCGAAGCGGCGACAAAGTAAGACATAAATATGTCTTTCAAAAGCAAGTACAAGGAACGATGACAGCGGTTTTTTCTAGAACGCTTTGCTGAGAGCAGAGAGAACACAGCAACACATGGCATTGGTTTCAGCATGGGTGGAAGACGTCGATGCGCCTGACGGGTATGAGCGCGATACACGTGCGGAGGGGTACTATGCGGAGGCAATAACCGGTGTGGAGAGGAAGGGAGAAAGAGCCACAGGACCCTGCAAACTGTAATACTGCTCATACCGTATTTTGGCATTACAGACTTTGTGGTGCTCATGGACAAATCGACTTTGATGCCTAACGACAGTCTATTAACAAAAAACGGAATGGAACTTCCCGCCATTTGTTTTGAACCGTGCGAAGTGTTCGGGGGGGGGGGGGGGGGGGGGGGGGGGGGGGGAAGCAGAAGGTACTAAGCCGCTCTTAATCTGAAAAAAAGCCGGTAAGGTTAGAGTGTGGCAAATTCCTTTGTACAACACTCAACGTCACTTGCGCGAAGCTGGTGCTTGTCTTCGAAAAAAATAGAAGAGAACGAGGGGGACTAAAAATCAATGCGACTTGTGAAGGGAGCAGAAATAACTTCAGGTCGCCAGATACTGAAGCGCGAAAATAAAACTGCGAACATTGTATACAAACACGCGCTGCATAAACCACAAAACCGATGAAATGGTCATAAAACGAACAGGTTAAAAGCGCCTGTTAAAGGTGCAAACAAGAGGTACATAATCTATTAGCGAAATAATAAAAAAAGACAAGATATCTGTAACTAATTTCTCCGGAAGGACAGAGTGACAGTTTACCGTCTTTTGCTTCATTAAAAGCAGAAGCTTTCTGGACTTTTTGAAGGGGAGATGATGGCAGAAAACGAAGTTTGGATAGCCCGTATGTAGCCAGCGTAGGGAATAAAACTTCATGGAATGTTTGCATGATGCGAAAAGTTCCCCCCAGAGACTCGGTTCACTTTCGTCCAAGTAGATTGGAGGGACGACAACATGGAAAATGCCGCAGCTTTTTGCCTCACGTGCAAGCTAACTCGACGAAGAAAATAATCCATCGAATGAGGCGCTTGGGAATGCCCTCATCAGCATGGCGTATAGAAAGAATGAAACAACAAGACTAAAGGGGAAACGCGCAGTACGTTTCTATGAAACCACTGGAATGACGTGGGGTCGAGCACGACCAAAATCAAAGGAATACAAAATGTCACCAGTGAAATGCCATTCGTAACAAGACGAGTAAAACGGTTTTCGTAGCCATATTATTCGCTTTAGTTTGAGGAAGTAAAGCAGAAACGAACTTTGTAAACCCTTTCGCTTAGTGTGCAGGAGAATAAAAGAATTTCTACACTTACACGAGACATTGTAGGCATAATGTGAATATACTAGCGGCACACGAACATAGGCCGACAGCCGAGACGGTTATCTTCCTGCGGATTACGTCAGCTCGCATTGAACTTACCATGTCAATCGCGTCCTGAATTTTTCCGTCAATGAGGAAGAGAAGTGAAGCAGACTTGCTTTTAAGCCTCTCTTGTGCTTCTTGAGAGGCTTTAAATCTCAAAAAAAAACTTGTTCCTTGAAACAATAATCTTGTTTTGGATCTTGCTCGTCTCAGTCCGATGGTCGTGCTTCTTTCACAGGCCTACCACGAGCAGTCGACGTGTTTGTGGACAAGCGTGGTTTATCAACGTCCACCAAATAAAACAACAAACTAAAGCGACTTTAAGCGCTCTCTCGATTTTTTCCGATGACACGGAAAGGGTTTACCCAACGACAACAAATAAGTGGAATTTTTTCACCATGTCACTACCTACAAGTGGCCAATAGGACTTGAACGGGAACAACAGAAACTGTCTACTACATTTTTTTTTCATTGTGCTTTTATTCTGCTTGTGCTGCGGTAGACTCGCGACTGCTTCTGTGGCTCTGAAAGCCAGCAGCGGATGTTAACCACAACCCAGCTCCCACCCTCGCTTCGCACAGCGGAACATTGAAAGAGATTGCCTTGGATGACGAGTCGGCTTTCCGGACACGCTTTCGCATGCCTCTTGCAGTGCACACTCCAATCCGCTTCGCTGCTGCGGAGGGGGAGTAGGCATGATACAGCGTTGTGGGTGAGCGACGCTTCTTCACGGCTCGAGCAGGTCTTAACTCTGGTTCATCGGGTGTGTGGGCGGGTGGGCTGTCTAGCTTGAAGAGTTCCTTCAAGAAGCTGGCCAGTTTAGCACTGAAGAACAACTCCCCTTCCTTCAGGGTTTCCAGACCGTGCTTCTTACTTAGCTCTCGCAAGCTTGGTCACTCCAGGCGGTGCGCCGTAGACTCCTTGCACTCGACCTTCAGCGAGCTGTGCATGGCCTCCCGTCTCGGTTGGCTGCGCTTCGCCTGCAGGTGCATTGTGAGGCACTGCTTGAGCGCGCACTTCATTGGGCAGTATGGGCACTGGAGCGATCGCTGCAGGAGAGGTGACACCGTTACAGCGCCCTCCTTCATCTTCCGCTTCACTGCTGTAGCGTGTTTGTGATGCGTGCGCGTTTGCCAAACAAGCGAATACCACTGTTCGTACGCGCTACCGCATCTGCCACGCACATAATCTCTCCCTTCTTCCTCTTCAGTGTGGCGACCCACCCGGGGGCGTTTCCGCGGTCTCTCCACGTCCACGGCCCTTGCCCCCTGGCGACTCCGGTGACCCACTCCCCTCACCCTTTGTCTGAGCCTCTGATCACCTCCTTTCGCGCGTGGCTGAGGACGTGATGACCCGCTGTGGCCCGGATGCTTTGTCAGCATATGCCGGAGCAGCCATCTATAGTGTTACTCCTTGCTACAAATGGGACACGCTGCCGCGACAGGCTGCTCCGCCACGTTCGAGCATTCCGAGTTTATGATAGAGGTTGGTGCGCACTTGTGCCTGGTGAGCCACGTCTTTGTCTTGAGGATGCGATGGCACTGTTGGCATACAAATTCCGTCTGCTCATGTTCCTCCCGCCCTGGCTCGCCCTCTGTGTCAGGTGGGTCCTAAACCTCTGTTTCTCCTCTCTATAGCTGCTTCTACGGGTGCTTCTGTAACATGTGTTTCCGAAGCCAAGCGTGTGCTGTATACTTCTTCGTACACCAGGGGCATTTGAGCGTGTGTCCGTCGTCGGTCGTATCTTATTCCCTGGCCCTTTTTGAACGTTCCTCAACAGTTAGCACCACATCCGGAGGGTGCGTTGCCATGTGCTCCACGAGTAGCCCACGCCGCTCAAAGTCCTCCCCGCACATGTGGCAGGCTTTTCCATTCTTGTACGTCAGTGCTGCACGCCTAGCTTTCTTGGTCAGTGCCAATGCACAATCCCTCTCCAGACCGTGAATCATTACTAGGTGCACCACGCCTGCCTGCCGCCGCGCGCAAACCATGTTGCATAACGGCCAGATAATCGGGTCAACCTGCCTTGTCGCTATCCCAAGGTCAGGTACGCTCTCGCTGTCTGCCCCAGTCTCCGCCAAGTGGGGTTCCTCTTCTGCGTCACACGAAACGTCCTGTTCGCTGCACCATCTGCACTCAAGCCGGTCCGTCTTGCGTGTGAGCACTCTGTGTAGCCACCCGAAATGCTTCGAGGTGCCTGTTCTGAACTGAGCCAATAACGACTCACCCAGGCGATCTACCTTGGAGTGCTTCGAGTGCGGACTAACGTGATCAAGTAGCACACTGCGATGCGTGCGTGGCTTCCGACCATCCCCAAAGGCCTGCTACATCTCGTTCCGCACCTGCCTCCCTACGCCAGTGACGATGTCCGTGATCCACGCCGAATACGACTGTGCCTTTACGTTTCCCTGCTCAGCTGCCTTGCCTGCCAGCTCGTTATGTGGCACCCCGCAGTGCGACAACACAAACTGAAAATTGAAAGACATGCGGAGCCGCACAATGTGCAGGATGAGGTCCCATATGCCTCTCAGTATCGCGTCCTACACTACGGCAGGACCAGTGTTCAGGCCATCAACAGGGGAAAAGAATCTGTGAATGCCACCACCCACTTCCTGTGTGTCGTGCTCAGCTCGATGGCATCCACCAACCTCTTCAAGCCTGCTACCATCGCCACACACTCCACACGGTAGTTGCAGGCACGCGACCCAGCTTCCAGCACCACCTTCTCACGCCGACCGTCCTTCGGCTACACCAGCGCTCCAGTTCCTGACGAGATATTCAGCACCACCGACCCATCCCTCCACACATGATAGTCAAAATCACTGAACCGTTGTAGCCGCCGCATGCTGTACACCTTTGCGTCCTTCTCTGGTGCGTCCGCCTTGAGGCGGCCCGGCGTGGGGGTGTTGAACTGAACACGCCTGTCCAGCTGCAACACCTTCGCGTCGTGTCGTGTTTCGGGGTCGTCTATGGTGCTGCACAAGCGCTGTACTTTCGCAAGCCTGACGTGAATTTGGTGCTCCGCGGGGAAGATGCTGTCCGCCACGTTCGCATGCACTGGACCATTGGCCTTTAATCGCGGGTAGTATTCCGACGGTCTCCGGTGTGCCACCTCGTTGATCGGCTTCAGCCGCGCCTCGCGCAGGGCATCCTCCCAATTGCCAGCCTTAGGAATACCCGCCACTATGTGTGCCGCCTGTGCCTGCACCCTCTCCAGCCGCTCGCGCTCCGACAACAAAGTGTCGATCCACCACGACGCGACGCCATAGCACATCCTGGCCTGTACTAGTGCAAGGGAAAAGGCGCGCAGCTTCTCCCTATCCGGACCCCACTCCGGCGACGCTACTGCTGTGAGCTGGATGAGCCGCGTGTCGTTCGCCGCCTTCATGCTCGGCACATGCTTGCTTAACCCGTTCTGCGGCTCCATGGTGTGACCGAGCAGCTTCGGCGTTCGCTCCTCCTTTAGTGGAGTCCCTTCTACTTTCAGGCTCAGTAGGTTCGTTTCCCGCGCACCGAATAGCGCGTACTCAGTCTTCTCCACCAATACCTCCATGTAGTACTCCGCCGACCAATTCGTGCTGCAGTCCAATCCTTGCTGGATGTTCTGCTAGATTCCGCTCAGATCAGCGCTCGTACACACGATGGTGAGGTCATCCGCAAAGAAACCATGCTGCACTCCAGGGATGCAGTTGAGCCGCTCGCTCTTCGAATCAGCCGCGACGATGAACAGCAGCGGTCCCAGCACCGAGCCTTGAGGAACACCGCAGGCGAGGCTTATATCCTCCGACAACACATTGCTCACCCAGACCTGCGCCATGCGCTCAATCAGAAGGCCCGCAATCCACGCCACCAGATGCCTCTCAACGCCAAAAGACAGAAGCTCCTTCACAATTTAGCTGTGCTCAGCTGAATTGAATGCACGCGCGCGTAGTCAATGAACGCAGCCGCCGTCCGTTCGCCATCCTTCCTTCGCCACACAGTCTTTGTCACCTGCATGAGCGTATCTAGCGTCGATCACGCCGGCCTGAATCCTGCCTGCTGTGGCTGCAGCTTGTCCTCGATGCAGTCCCCAACACGGCGCGCCACGATGCGTTCCATTAGCTTGCACATTGCAATCGTAAGCGTCACCGGCCGAAAGGACGTCATACTGTTCTGTGGTTTTCCAGGCTTCAGCAGCGGGACTATGATGCCGTGCTTGCACTTGGCCGGCACCTGCCCCGTACGCAAGCTGTAGTTGAACAGATGTAAGATGCACCTCCTTGATACCCTGCCAAGTTGCTTCAGCTCCTCACAGTGGGTCTCATCGTCACCCGGCGCCGTACCGGAGGACAGCTCACGCAGCGCAACGTCCAGCTCTGCCTCGTTGACGGGTTGGAGCGTGCTGTGGCTGATGCTCGGTATTTTTAGCTGTGGTGCATGTGGTGCCTTCGTTGACCTGGCCATGTACATTTTGGCCAATGCCTGCGCCTGCTGGCGCTTGGTCAGTGGATGGCCATCCACCACCAGTACCGGCGACGTCAGTGGCCGTGGCGCACGCATCAACTGCGGCAGATTCCAGCTCTTCGAGTCCGTGGCCGACAGCTTCGACACATTCTCCTTCCGCCGCCCCACTGCCGTGTCGGCAAGCACCTTCCTCCGCCAGCGAACCAGCGCATCCCGCTTCCGTTCATTCTCGCACTCCTGAACCCTCTTGCCAAGCTTCGTCAGCTCTGGCGTTCAAAACGGCGCTGCCACACCCTTGCCCTTGGGAATTATCCTCTTCGCGCCCATGCCGATTCCCTTCTCCACCGCCTCATTCAGGGCATACGCGCCCTTGGCCGACCTCTTCATTCTTCGGAATACAAACTCGTCACTCAGTTTTCTAAACTCGTTCCGCCTCGCCTTGTTCCACGCGTGCGGTGCACGGGCGTGTCTGGAGGGAGCAATCACGGCCAGGCTGGTGCCCGCGAACACATCGAACGTGATCCAGTAGCGATCACTGCCTGGGCTCAGTGTGGACTTCCAGTGAGAGACCACGAAATCTCTGCACAGCGTGATGTCCGGTGACGTCAGTGCTGCCGTGCCTGGCTGCCGGCTGGTGGCCGATCCGATATTAGCAATCGACAGGTCGTTATGCACGCACCAGTCGAGTATGCACTCTCCCTTGCCGCCACTCGGACGTAGCGGATCACACAGCACGCGGTGTGAGTACATGTCCGCTCCCACCGCCAACGGCGCACTTGCTCCCAGCAAAGCGTCCAGTGACTCGCTGGAAACGTCTGCCTTCCTGGGGAGGTGCGCCGATGCGATTGTCAAACACACATTGGCTGAGAACCTCAGTGTTACTGTCGCTCTCTCAGGAACCTTTCTATCTAGTTCGCCCACCTCTACGCCCACTCCGTCTCTAACCAAAATCGATACAACTCGCCAGTGAGGCGTCCTCGCCTGCCAGATGTGCTGGTATCCTGCTATTTTAAGCGCGGCACACTCCGCCGACACCAGGTGCGTCTCCTGCAAGAGACAAAAGGAAACCATGTCCTCACGAAGCTTCCTCTTCAGAGCAACCCGCTTCGCCTGGGAGAGGCCCCCAGGTGTCCGCTGGGCTCCGCGTATCTGAGGACAAGGATTGCGCTTAACTTCCCCGTTTATAAGCACCAGGAGCCGCCGCCCATCTAACGTAGCACGCCCGCACGTGCTGGGAAGTATTTGAACAACTTCATTCACCCATGAGTGCCGGTGGTGCTGTGCACTTCCTCTCTGGTAGCTGTCAGCCTCTCGCCCCTCCCAGTCCTGTCGGACCGGGCATGGTTCAGGCGCTTGGTCTCCTCCTTAACAGAGTACTAGACTGTGGCGCCACGTTGAGGTGGCCGTCGTCACCAGAGGGTATTCAACTATTTGAAGAAAAAGAAATAACAGTTGTCGGGTGGTAAGTCAATGCTGATAAAAATGCAGATGCCAAGCGAGCTGTGAAGGATGAGTTGGCGGATGAGCGGCTGTGGAAAAAAACGCCTGGCCTTCTGGAAGATGCGTTGAATGTTGCGAAGGAGTGTGATAAGAAGAAGATTGAAAGGGAGCGAGTTTTAAATGCCGTAACGTAGCTCTTGTGTTGGTCCCTAGTGCCTTCGAGTCCGTGCTGAATGCAAAATGGAGCCGCGTGCTGTCTGACGTGGTAAATAAGCTGTTGGGCATTTGTGTGGTTGATGTCTGTACAAGAAGGGAGTGGCGAGATGCTGAGGTAAACAAGACACCATTGCCGTTACCACCGGAAAACGACGATGAGGTGCATCGTGGCGGCCTCGAGTTGCTTGTGCTGACGTCCGAGAAGGGGTGGCCTTTTTCACTGTTTAACACTGACACCACGGCGGATGGCACACCTTTCGAAATGATGGACGCCACTGACGTTGTTGTACGAATGGAGTCGGTGCGCGTGTGGAACATTGTGAGGGCTGACTTGGACGCGTGGCTTGTGTGCAAGGAGGGACCCCCAACGTCATTCGTTTTCGTCGGGTCGCCGGGCATTGGCAAGTCGTTTGGTGTTGGGTCGCACCTGCTGTACGAGCTGCTCCACTACGCACCCGGCAAACTGGACGTTGTGACTTTTCTCGTGTGTGAGATGATGTGCATCTTTTATTTGCCAAGAGGCGGTGAGGCTGGGTGAGTTGAGTCCTACGATAAGACTGCTGGAGTGAAGCGAATTAGAGGACTTTCGCGATCCGGGAAGCGTGGCTACATGATCCTCAATGTGAAGAAGTATGTGGACCTGACCACACATTTACCCGCCAGGTTGTGTGGCAGCATTGTGCTCAGTTCACCAAATAAGAAGAACTTCAAGGTGTGGCGCGAAACGAACATGGGGTCGAGGTTCCTTTTCATCAACCGCTACCACGCGCGCGAGATGAAGGCGTACTTCGCGTGGCTGCGACGCGCTGACCTCGCGGCTGCCGAGGGGAACGCTGCCGTGCGCGCGGAGCTGGAGAAGTCATGGTGCGTCATTGGAGAGCGCATGCGTGAGGTTGGGCATGCACCGCGGTACGTCTTTGATGATGAGAACTATAAAACGCGAGAAGAAAAAGCTCAAGTGGCACTTGACAAACTGGATAAAATGGATGTGTCGCACTTCCTCGATGTTTTTGCGGGGAGTGTAGAGTGGAAGGATGACGGCACCTCGCACAGTCTTGTGGTTCTTGTTCGCCTGTGGGTCGGAGATATTGAGCGCTGGGGGAACAGATTCGTGTCTGTGAATGTGCGGGATAAGATGCTTGCGAAGCTGCATGAAATTGTTGCGAGCGATCCCAGAATATTCAACCACGATTACTACGCAACAACCAACGGCATTGTGTTTGAGATCCTCGTTGTCGCCGCGCTGCAGCGTCCTGCATCCGCCTGGCGATTGCTTCAAGGCCCTCGAATCTTGGACAGTGGTGCTCGTGTGCAAAGACGATCCGTTGTGGAGACGATTGTCCTCGCAAACATTGCGAATGAGCAATCCACCTTCCGGCGCGTGTCGTGTTTGTACAACAGTTGCCAACCAGAGAAAACAATCGCGTGAGAGCCCATGGTGCTGTACCAGTGCCGCAGCGTTAACTACCCCGTGATCGATGGGTTCTTCGTTGTGGAGGACCACTCCGATCAGGCGGTGGGCGATGAGCAGCAGCGTGGTGCACCGCAAAGGACGGTGCTGCTGCTGCAGGTGACTGTGGCTAAGGAGCACCACACGGACACGAACAAGCTGATGTTGCTCAAGAAAGCGCTGCGTGCACAGTTCACGAACTGTGAGGATTTCACGCGCGACGCGCAGTGGGAGATGATCTACTTCCTGCCGAATAAAGTGGACAAAATGTGCAACAGGCAGCGTTGCAGCATTCCCAGAGGGATGGAAGGGAATTCTGTTCACATGAACGCGTACGAGTTCTTGGACACGAAGGTGTAGCAGCACCGGAGGTCAGTTAGTAAAAATGTGCTGCTTGTTCGTGCGCTGCTTCCGGTAAGGTGATGGTCTGCATCGTAGTGTTTGTTGAGGATGACACATGCGACGGCAACGAATTATGCACAGCACTGCTCTGCGCGCGCCGTGTGTATGATGTGGACACTGATGTGTTCATTGTCTACACGCTTGTTGCGCCGCGTCCTCACTTCCCTGAGGTGCTGATGCAGTTATTCAAGCGCGCGACAGATTCCGCTTTCACAGTCAGCTGAGGGGCGCCCTTTTTTCATTAGCGATCTCCACACAACAACGCATTGTTCCCTCCACCGATTCTCCAGGTGTCAGAACTAGAAAAAAGTTGCGGAGGCCTCTTTTTTACGTGGACGTTGTTAGTATTTTGTTTTCCTTTTACACGGGGCCCCGCGTCTTCTGTCTGTTGTACTGGACCGCTTCCAATTTGAAATTGTCCTTCCGTGCAAGCACCAAACCTTGCGTTATCGTTCAAGTGTGGTTCTGTTGTTTCTTGTGTATCATATGAGGATCCAGACACATTCGCGTCCCACAGTTCCTGCCTGACTGCCAGAGCCGTCAGCCAGTGATGTCCCTGTACACCCGACCGCTTGGCGGCGTCTGCCGCTTGAGTGTCGAGCTGTGTTGGCGCTGCTTTGGTCATTGTCCACGCGAGAAGCAGGAGACAAGTTACCGAGCATTTAAGTAGTAACTGAAAGTAATAATATCTTATTCCGCGCCTGTTCGATTTTACCTATCCCTTTCATCCGTGCACTTGATCGGATCATGCCTGTGCGAGCGTGCTGCCTTTTTATCCCTGACGGTGTGTGCCTCCACACTCGACTCGCTTTGCTGTGTGGCTTTGCTGTTCGCGAATGCACACCCGTTCGCTTCTTTTTCATCACCCGGTAATGTGCGAAAAAGTGGTCCCGCTCAAAGAAAAGGTGACACCGTGTCAAAACAACAAGAGGTGAGCGCTTTGTGTGCTCAATTGGTGTTTAATGCATTCTGTGACTCCGTTTGTTGCCGTGTCTGCATCCTCGTGCTTCGTCCTGTGGGCGCCCGTGTGCTACAGATATGTACGGTGTCGTGATTGTGTGCCACCACGCCGTGTGTGGGCGTCACATGTGTGAAGCAGCCCGCTTGGCTGGGTGCGGCGCAGTGCATTTGCTGTGAGGCGGTGCAGAATGCCGCTGCGTAGTCGAAGATGAGACAGATATGGGATATCGCATGTGAATTATCCGCTCAACGCGACTGGGCTCCAAATCCGATGCAGAAACCAAATTTGCCTTGAGCGCTGTTTGTGGACACGGACTCGCCCAGTGGCACCCGCCTCTGAGCCACACGCAGTCCTGCGCCTGTGCTCTGCCGAGTGTGCGTGTCTGTATTCGCCCCCAACGTGGACATGGCGGGACAGATGCGTGAACGGGTGTGATGCGTTTGAAAGTGGTGAGGGCAAGAAGCGCCGGCACTGACAGAACCTGCTTGCGCCCATAGTTGCGAACTGTGGTTCAAGATGGTGTG
Organism: Trypanosoma vivax; assembly: GCA_021307395.1. Lineage (NCBI taxonomy): Eukaryota > Euglenozoa > Kinetoplastea > Trypanosomatida > Trypanosomatidae > Trypanosoma > Trypanosoma vivax. The sequence goes on from SOPI01000288.1 coordinate 256,765, forward strand.
CGTTGCGTGGTTGTGCGCGTAAGGCACCGCGTGAGTCGCGAGCTAAGTGGATGGACGAGCAACAACAGCTTATCGTGCCTTGACCGCGTGTTCTGGTTTGCAACGCGGCGAGGCAGCCGTACCGGAAGTGTGAATACTGTCGAATCAGAAACGAGAAGTGTTGGTCAAACGAAACGAGGCTGGCGGCAGTGAGGGACGCAGCAAAGGACTGCCGTGTGAAGTGTTCCCTCCTCATTATTGATTTTCGCGTGGACCATTCCCCTTGACTCGGAGCCGCTGCCCTCTGAATCGGGCCGCGCAGTTGTCTCGTCACCGAGTGAGCGAAACTACGGGAAAGGAAGAAAGCAAAATGAGGCGCTGCGCATTTGCCTCAACTTCCATGACGCGTGCGTGGTGGAGGCGTTTTTATTGCGGCAGCGTCGAACGCTGTTGGATGTGGGCGCGAACGATGCAGGTGCATGTGCAGAAATTAGTACGCTGCGGCGTGAGGTTGAGTGACGGGTTGAGAAGGTGTGCCTGCTGCTGCGCCACGTGCTTGACGACATGGCGTACAAGGAAAGATGCAACAAGGTTGCCGGCAAGTTGAAAAATGCCAGCGAACGAAACGCAGGCCATTACATGAAAATCCTTGTAGGCAATGAGGAGTGGACTGAGGACGGAATCACGCATGCGGTCATAAAGCTCGTGCGGACGATAGCGCATGTTGTGGAGCATTACAGAAACCATCCAGTCTCTTCAGAGATTGAAACCATGTTAAGGAGGTTAATGATTGGAAAATACTGCGGGAAGTCGAGTCTGGTGAGCGCGCTTGCGACGATGGAAGAGATTTGCGCGAACAGGCTGGAGCAATTTGGCGTGTGTGCCTTCCTGTATCCGAGTATCGTGGAAATGATTGGCGCGAAGATGAGGTATCTTCCACGACCAAGAGATAGGGCTAACGTGCAGACTAGTGTGCTGGTGAGCGCGCGTGCCGTGGGTCGCTGCCCGCGTTCGTACAAGATGCTTGATATCAGGTCAAGGGTTAAGTGTGGCACGCAGCCACCAGTGATGGGCAATGTGGAGCATGATGTCTTGTACATACCTGTTGCGAGGGAATTTCCTGTTGTGGGCGCGTTTTACTTCGCTGAGGTTCTGGCTGGCAGTGCTGTTGGTGTGGACGTGATGTTGACGCGGGGGCTGGTGAGCACTCGACCCTTGTGTGCGTCCAGGTGACGAGGCGGAAAAGCACGACACCAGCACTTATGCGGTCAATGACTTCATGGCCGAGATGGAACGAATGTTCAATGGCTGGGCGCAGATGAGGGGCAGCCGCGCGTTGAAGATGATCTACGTGCAGTACCTTGACAGCAAACCAGTTACCCGATGGCAAAGATGCAGCAAGAGCAAGCCGTGCACTTTGATCGAGCGCCAAGCTGCTCTCACCCTCTGGGGCAGGTGTGAGCAATACCGCGTGCTTCTGGACAAGGACATATGCGCTGCTCTTTCAAGGTATGACAAAAAGTGGTGCCACTGCTCCTAGTGTGGCTGGCGCTGCCGGCGGTGACGTGACTGGGGCTGGGAGTGACCTTGTGTTGGGCTCGCGGCAGTGCCCATGAATGGCGCGTGCGCACCCAACGCTGAAGACGACCCTGACCACACCGTTCCCGTCTGCGACGCACGCGCCTGAACCAACGTGACTCCGACAATTTAGTGGAACCTTTCTGTTTTTCTATTCGACCTCGCTTTCGGTATTATCATGCCCCCTTTTGGCGTAGCGCTGTTGCTGGGCCTTCGCGTCGCACCAAGGTGACACACGACGTGCTTTAGCTGTCAATCACTGCAAACGTTTTCACGCCCCATCGCGCCTCATCTTTACTCATTTTACTTTTGAAACTGACGAATGTCGCCCTGTTTCATGCCACGTGCTCGGCGGCGCAAGCAGCTTGCGAACGGTCCACACCCCTCACACCCGACCAGCCATGCCATTCTTGAATTAGTGATTCTGCAGGTTGTCGTGTCCTTCGAGACTGTTGCCCTACGGCCCTTACGTTCGCTTACCCTTCTGTTCAAATGAAGCCACGCATTCCGTTCACCTTGTTCTGGCACCCCAAACTCCACATGGTCTCCGTATGATCGCTCCCTTGTCTTAGTGTTATCTGGTGCCTTGTTGACGTTGTGTTAAGCGGTTCTCGAAGGGACTAGTGTGTGAGGCACGTGGTTGTTCTCCGGCCTTTCGTTCCCCATGTAGGTTGACGCTCTTGACAGAAACCGATGCTTTTTGCTGCACCACAGTCCCATCGTGTGCAGTTTGTAAGGCGGTGCCGAACCGAGGCTGCAGTGAATAGCCAGGGTTGGTTTTGTTCTCGTGCTGGTCGCGGGGAGGGTCCACTGCGTGCGTGTGCTAAGCTTCTGTTGCTGTGCCACGTCGCGGTGACAAGCACGTTCGCTCGCACCCAAACGTAGTCCACACTCGTCCGTGCGCTACGTGAAGCGGGGGCGCAAAGGGACAAAACACAGCTCGCTTTTGCACATCGTGCTGTGTAGGCACAGCGGTGTTGTTGTGTGCCGATGACAATTGTTGCACGCTGAAAGCGTTACGCGCGACCAAACTGTCAGCTACGCTGGCACCGGAGTGGCCTGCTTTGTACCGTGCTGTGTGTTATTCAGCCATTTTGTTGTGTGGGACTATGCGCAACGTAAATTGTGAAGCTCAGCACATCGAACTTTCGTCACCGTGTTGTTCCGTGCCTGGCAGTTCACGCAAAAAATATTCCTGGACAATCACTGCCTGTCGCTGATGATGCCGGCCCTGTCAGCGTTGCGGAAGCTGCCTGTTCTCGTTTCATTGTGCGTGGTATGTGTTTGGCGTGCCTTGGCCCGTGTCGGAGCTCAGGAGCTCGAGTTGCTTAGCGGCAATGGAGCGGTACCTGCCCCTTAGCCGTACTGTCTGCGTCGCACGCGAAGGGTGCTGCAGGTGCCACACGTCCTCTTCTGGGCCCCGCGAACCCATCGGCAGCATGTTGTGCATCCCTTGGAAGGGGCGCCATCTCGCCTGTGAGCTTCTGTGCTACGACGGCACGTTTGTCGCTCGCTTGAAAGGATGGTCACGCTGCACGCGGTCGGCTGCGATTAGTAAAGGCAGCTGCTCTTTCGGAACCACACTTTTGACACAGTTGGCGCGGCTTGTCCTCACATGTTGGTGTGCGCAGGTTGCGGCAAGAGGGGTTAGTGTTTTTTGCGTTCTTTGCACTCCACTGGTGAATGACCCATTGCGACACGAAGCGAATGCACTGCAGGATTAACACTGCACACAGATGCCGCAATATGCAGTGAGATTTGCTCCGCCTGGCACCGAGTCACCGAGCCGGGCCACTGCGAGATCAATGCCCTGTTCGCTTTTCTTTAGGCGATGGAAGCTATATACGTGAATCAGTGCATTCGCCGTTGTGAGTACAGACTCTGATGAGCGTTAGTGTTGCTCGTAGTGTGTCCGAGCATACGCCACCAGACCGACTAGCCGTTCTTTGAGGACGAGCGCGTGAACAAATGTTGACATATTTCAATGACAGGGCGAGAGCGTTCTCCGCGTGGCCCGACGGCACCGCGGTCTGAACGCGGTTGTGGGGCTGAGCGCTTTACTCGAAAAGTGACCGGGTGTTAGCGACCGGCATGCGGTCGACCGATTATGAAAATGATCGATGAGCAATCCTCACCTGGACGAAAATAGAAGGGAGATGGAGTGGGCTGTCGACCAACTGCAGGCGGGCGCAAGCTCAAATGCCAAGCACAAGGCCACTGTTGATGACCTGCAGGAGATCAAGAGGCGGCTGCAGTCAGCGGTGGCCCGAATGGCATAGAGGCAGCAGGGCGTGGAAATGAGACGAGGCGGTGGCGCCTGCTTCCCACAGTGTATGGCCGCAGGAAACAGTAATGCTCGTGCCATTGGTACTTTCTCCGCTGGCATTGCAAGGTGAAAGGGATGCTTCGCGGCGTCGAGCTATTTCCCCCTCCTCTTCTCCCTCTCTGGTGCTTGGGCTTGTGGGTGCGGGAGCGCCGTGGTTGATGGCGCGCAAGGTAACGGGACCCAAAACAACAAGTGTGCATGAAAACATGGGTGGAAGAAGCGTTGTAGGCGGCGTAGCCGAGACCGGTTTACTCGTTGTTTTTGCTGAGGGGCGCGTGTGGGCTGGAGCCTTTGGTGCCGTGCCTTTGCGTCCATACAAACAAACGTGTGAACTTCGAACCCCCTGTGCCAAGACATTGCGGCACAATGCCGGTTTATCCTCTTTTAATTCTATTATCGCAACCCCCATCTGGGCAAATTTATCGCCTAGCGATGCTATTTATAATGGTGGTGTGTGAGTGTGAGTGCCTCCCTCCTCTTTTTGTTCGTAAAAGTGTCACGAGGTGATTGTGTTTCTGTTGAGCGGAGCGCTAATTTTTTCTGACTTTGGGTGCTTGCAAGTTGTAGTTTCAGCATGCCGAGTCGCAGGCGGGAAGCACCTTAATTGCGCGTTGTGTGTTGTGTGTCTCTGTCGGAGCCGGTTCGGCAACGTGAACGGGGCACCACGTCCTGCCGTCCAAGTCGCATCCACTGGTGTGCGCCTCATTTTTCTTTCTGTCACCCTCATTTGCCGCGTCTGTGGAGAGTGTACTCTCGCCACGCGACCAGAAGACGAGGCAGAAAGTTTTGAAAGGATGAGCCAGGACATCGACGCGGAACTGCAGGTGATCCAGCGCGACATGCAGGCCGTTGTCGATCTAATAAAGGAGTCTGTTGCGACAGATGCGCAGCGGCTGCACGGAGTGGTGCGCTTATATTTGGTTACTGCTAGATGACTTCGCGTCCTTCTTTCAGTCGCACGCTCTGTTTGGCTTTCCGTACAGGAAATCGGATGGTTGTGGGTTGAACGTGCTGCACAGATGTGTGAAGCGCAGTGCTAGGTATGCGGATGCAGTTGCGCGCTTGCTCATTCGAGGCGATGTGTGGTCCCTCACTGAAGCGAGGGCTTCGGCGCGCATTCAGACGCTGACACGCGCTGAGCTAGTCAGCTGGTGCTCACTAGGTGACAGTTGTTCGAGCTCCACTACCGCCACCTTGTGGTGGCCGTGTTCTACTATGTTGGTCGCACCCACCTGCATTCCTCGAGACTTCATCTGTCAACAGCACTTCTTTTAATAGTTCATTCACTTTGCGTTTGTGGGTCTTATATATTCGCGACTGACAAATCGAGTTAATTAAGTGGTCGGATGTCAAATGCAAGTGAACTGTTTGAAACTGAGTGTTTTCGCTGAAGTAGCCGAGCGGAGAGCGACACTGGCGCTTCAGAACAGTCAGTGGCGAATCCAACAGCACATTTGCCGGCGGCGTTGGCGGTGACGCTCAACAACTATGTTGGACCTGTGCTACTCGACGTTGATCCACCGCTGGCGGACGTGAAGCTGAATGCTTTCTGAGGACAATAGGAGAGGACATTGCTCCGATTGAGGATGCTTCTATGGGCAAATTTGTCCGGCGACTGCATTAGTACATCCCAGATTAGGAGCAATTAGAGGTGCTTCTAGATTCCGAGGAATTTTGTTCCGACGAACTTTTTTAGAAGGTCGCTCCTGTCCTGGTGGGGAAAGCAATCTCCACTCTCAAGCAGTGGGCAGAGAGTGGACGCGGTGTCAGTTCTGCTCCTAGTAACATCATAAGAGGTCACATTTGGAATGTCGCTACTGCCAGGTTGAAAGAAGCGGTAGACTCCATCAAACGAGACATACCTGATCCGGCTGCGTTGGTGCAGCAAGTGTCATTGGCAGAACGCGCGGCGATGTTAACTAAGGAAACACAAAAGTTGAGAATGCAAACTTCCACTGAATTAGTGAGGGAAATACCTGTGTCCTGTGAGTCAGTGTTGAATGCGAAGTGTTGCCTCGTGGTGTCTGGCGAGGCAGGTATGCCGTTTTTCATGTGCGTTGTTGACGGCCTTCCAGAGAATTTTTGGTCGTATGATGAGGTGAATTACAGTCCATGGCCGCTTGAGGTCAACAGGCAGGCACCTCGGAACGGCAGGCTCGAGATTACGGTGGTGTCGTCCGAGGACGGCTGGCCGTACACGCGATTAAAAAACGAGACAGCGAGTGTTGACAACAACGCTGGAATAGGGAGAGGTGGAGTCCTCAACGCACCGACAAGCAATTACGTGTACATTCGCCGCGAGGTTGTGCGCGTGTGGTACCTTGTGGAAAAGGCAATGCGTGCGTGGTATATCGAAAGAAAGCTTGCGAAACCCAGGACGTGCATTGTGATTGGCACGCCTGGCATTGGCAAGTCATTCTCGTGCGGCTCCTTCCTGCTCCACCAGCTTGTGCACTACGACGGTGGTGTTGTTGACGTGGTGGCGTACTTTGTTTCGAAATATTGCTACGTGATACACAACGCGAGACCCGGCGTGCCCGGACGCGTGGTGAAATATTCGGACAAGCGTGCTGCTGTGTCGAAAATTAATGAGATAGCATCTTGTAAAAGCGGCTTTGTCATTGTGGATATCAGCAAAAAGGGACAGTTCCCTCCTGAAGAGCTTTCGACAAAATCTTGGCCAACCGCTGTTTTGACGCCGCCCGACGTAAACCACTACGAGCAGTGGGTGAAGGATAGGGAATGGTAAATTGATTTATGTGAACTGCGACGACGAGGGTGACCTAGTGGCGTTTGTTGCGTGGAGGGTCGTGCGCGGCTTTTCTGAAAAAACTGAGTATAATGTGGTTTTGTGGTTGGACGCCGAAGAAATACTGATGGAGCAGTTGAAAGTCCTGGATGAACGCATCAAGGCTTGCCGCCTGTTATTTCGTTTTGTGTTTGGTGACGATAAAACGTTCGAATGGCGAGAAACTCAAGTCGCAGCCATGCTGAATGTAATCAACGAGAATAATAGGGCAAATTACAAAGGTATACTCTCTTGTAAAATGAACTGGCAGAACGATGATGTGACGCACAAGTTGGTAAAGATTATGCGAGTTCGGTATAAGAAGAAAGGCGCGGACACCTTCCGAAGCCGAGCGCTGTCTGTCCCTATCTTTTCACGCTAACATCACCTAATGCTCATGTATTTTATGGAAGACGCAGAGGCAAAAATTGTCGTTTTTTTCTAGGAAGGCACAGTGGCTTTTTTATTTTAAGAGTATTCATTGTACGCGCTGCTGCACAAAGAGGTGCTGTACCCGGTGTCGTACATGATGCTGTACCTCCGACGAGAAGGACATGTGCTGGATGCTGCGAGTATGCTTGAAGGCCTTCATCTTAACCAGCTCGACCTCAGGGCCGCGGTGACACTGCCGACAGCTGACCAGGAGCTCATTGATAGCTGCAGGCACATGGTGATGTACAAGCCTTGCTTCCCAAACTATCCTGTTGTCGATGCGTTCTCTTTTGGCGAGGGCCACCCGCACACGCAGCGAAATGGTGAGAAGGGCGTCGATGGGCGTGTGAATGGCAAAGTGTGGCGTGGCTCTAACGCAGTGGGCGAGGATGCGAGAAGGCCCAAAAAGACGATTGTGATGGTGCAGGTGACGACGAGTGACAAGCATACGTCGAGCACTACCGCGGTTGTAAGTTTCCAACAGACCATTGCACGCAACTTCTGTGTCTGGAATACGTTTTCGGAGAACCCGCGCTGGGAGATGATATACGTGAACTGCCCTGGCAAGGGAACTATCAACGAGCGTCAGGGGTGCGAGGAAGCCGATGAAGTTAACAGGAGTGCCGATTGGTTAATGACGGGACGCAAGAATGTCGCCAAGCTGTGGAAGGAGATTCATCAGTGGCAGGTGACGATCAGCGATCCCATGAGCAAGGACCTTGCGCTTGCTCGAGAGGAAAAGACTAAATCCTTTATTTTCTTACTTGTCAATTTCGAGCCTGTAGAAGAGAAGAACGAAGAATGAACCACACAAATGCTCGAGTGTCTGTACGTGTGGATTTGAAAAGAAATGCAGAAGCAGCCGGAAGTTAGCAAAAACTGTCGTCAGGCGGTGGTTTTGGCAACTGGGTGTTTTCAAGTGAAGAATAGCGGAGCATTCATCCACTGCGGTGTGGTGTCTGAGCGTGAGCTCGGTGACCAGTTATGCCAGCGCCGCCCACTGTGATTGACGTTGTGTTCTTGGGAGCAGAGGAATGGTCTGGAGAGGTGTGAAGAGCACCATTGCGAATACCGTGCACAGGGACGGTGCGGTTAGTTGCAAAAGTGGGTAAAGCAACGATATCGGTTAGGGAGGAAAGTGTCTAATAGGTGGGCGCCTGTTTCAGGAGCGGTGCACCACGCCTTGCGAGTGTCAGGGCAGTGGAGGAGAATGCGTGCGACCAACGTGGACCGTGCAGCCTTTTTGCCATACAAAGAAGGATGCGAGGCCATGCGCTTCCGCTTTGATGCATGCCGTGCCCGGGCTTCGTGGAGTCTTGCGTGCCTCGGTGTGGTGCGTGTTTTGTGTTGTGGTAGTCCGCTTTCTCCCCACACGGTGCTGGCATATTTATTAGTGAGTTCTTTTATACCTTCTTTGAGAACTAGTTTTAGTACAAATTGATTCGCTCGTTTGTCTGCATTTCCTCAACGTTACGTAGAAGGTGAGGCAGGACGTTGCCGTTTTCACTGATGCCGTGGCACGCATTTTAACCGGCATTATAACTCGGTGACGAGAGAGTGAAGCAGAATAAGTAAGAATTCCGTCGATTTTGCGTGTGTGCACAAATCTCAAATGCTCCACGTGTATCATTACACGCTTCTTTTTCTCTTTCATTTATTCTCTTCAGCAAAACTACACGTTGTGTATTTTCGAGGCAAACACGCGGTTGAGTTTGTGGTGGAGTACAACCACGCGTGCAAATGCTGCGCGGATAGAGTTGAGACTGCGTGTTGTGTTGATTGTGCGTTTTGATGCAGCGTGTGCGACTGCGTTGATATGATGGCGTGCTGCTCTTGCCGCAGTTTTGCTGCATTGCCATATCATTGCTGGGAGTCGTGATACAACGCGGCACTCGGTTGAAAGCTACAATGATGGACCAGCCGTTTAGACCTTTGGCGCGACGCAAGCGTGCAGTCGCCATGTCGCGTTTTGCCTGCTTGTGACCACAGTGCGTATTGAGTCGGGTGCTGCCTGCTGTCTGCGCGTTGAGACGTGTTTGAGCACTGTGAAGGTGGTGCGCGTATGGCACGCTGTACGACATGACCTGGCGAGGTGGATCGGTGACAGCAATGCATTTGATCCTCGGCCACGTGGTTACTGGGGCGCACTGTATCGGAAAGTTGTTTGTTGTTGGGTCGTATTTGCTGCACAGAAGCGCGGGGCTCAATGTCAAACTGGTTTGGTGGATGCAGCCTATTGGAAATGTCTGTTTGGTTCCCCTGCAGACGGAAAAGTCTCGGCGAATCTGCTTGCGAGGTTCGGCGGTGAACATTCCGACAGCCGTAAGAGAGCGTGTTGTTGGTGTCTCGTGTTTGTGTAGTGTTCGCTGAGTCGGTGAGGGAGCGTGGCTTGCAGTTGAGCCTTCGCCAGCTGATTGGCTGTGGACGTGGCCGCTGGCAGTGCTGCTGCAGGCTTTTCGTGGGAATGGTGCCACGAAGTTCGCACACCTAGACGCGAATGTTAAGCACTCGCCACGCAGGAGACGTGTGCGCATGTCATTTGCGGAGTGAAAGTCCTCCTTGTCGTTTTTCACACGCCCTGTGTTGGTGTGTGCGTTTCTGTGGGCGTTATGTGGGTGCTTTTTCGCCACAGCAACCATCGCTTTAATTGAGATGGATGTCATAGCGAAGCAGTGCGCTTAATATCTGTGTGCGTCGCTTCGCGCGCTGCTTCGTCTCTGAACCCCAAAGCTTCCGCGCGGCACAACACGTGCCTTGTAAGCAATATCCTCCTTAGACCTTGTTCGTGCCGCCATGTTCCACCGATACACCGTTGACGCGCAAACGCTAGCCCCGTTTACATCTCCTCTTCGCGTGCGCGTCATCTTGTTGTCCTTTCTCCCCTCCGAAGTCTTTTTCCGCTACTAGACGTGCGCTGCGTCAACCGCCGACTGCAAGGCACAGCGACTTGCATTGCCACGCTGTATGGCAACTCTCGGCGCCAAGCCGAAGGGCCACGCTTGCACATTTGTGTTGTTAGCTGCCTTGCCTTGTCTTGCCTTGCGCCGCACGCTTGTTTCTCTGCGGATTCATGTGCGGCGCGCCAAATCGCGCAACACATTCAGTCTATCCAGTGCGCCATGGGCGTCGCCGCTTCATTTGATGGCTCCATGTCCTGTTTGTTTCTTGCTTCGCGCGAGGCGCTTTGTTTAGTTGTAAGGTGTCGAAACCTGCCCCGTTGTTCGCGGCCTTCGTATAATTTGAGCGTCTTGTTTTGGCATTTGCTTGCGCAGTCCATGCTCTCCTTCCCAGAGGCCCGCTGTGCTTCGCGGCGTTGCTGAATGGTGTTCCGCGTCGCGACTTACTTTGCCCGTTGAAAGTCGTCCCCTTCATGGCGGCGCGCCATTTTCTTTGCGAACCGCGCGCTGAGGCGCTTTCTTGAAGGCTGCAGTTTCCCATTTCTCTCCCACGATCCTTTTTTCGTCGCGGCACACGACCTCAGCACGGTGTATTGAGCCACTTTCGCAGCGCTGGGCTCTCAGCCCCTGCCACTGGGCCGCTGTGTTTGTGCCGCCCTTGGCCATGTGCTGGCGCAAACTGCTCGGCCATGGCTGCCCAGAACTGTGCCGCTGTGCCTCGTTTCTTCCCTGTGGCCTGGCTGCCCTTCCTTCGTCTGGATGGAAGCTTGGCACCGCACTGAAGTGTGTGGTGATCAACCGTCTCCATTTAAACGCGCCTCGCGTATCGTTCTTAATTTGGCGAAACGTTGCTGGCACGAAAACCTCGCCCACAGGTTTTTAAGATGGCCATCTGGGTTGATCGCCCGCGTCGGCGGAAAATGTTGCGAGACCGCTCTTTGCGTTTCACGCAACCACGCAATGCTGATTGCTAATTGCCGCGTGCAATTGCGAAAGTTCAGCGCTATCCAAGAAAGCGCCGCAGTTTCTAGAGCGCTGTTCTTTTCTTTTTTGTGTTATTGAATTCCGTGCGGTCAGGGCTGGCATAATATGCGAGAAGTGCGCCTCCGCCCACCGAGATTCGTTTTCAGTTGTGAAAAGGCGCGTTCGCGAGAACAATGCTCACTTGGCGTCCCCGCTTTCGCTTCGACGAGGTTCATACATACAAGAGAACGTGCAAACGCATGCTTTTCGCCGTTGTAAAGCTAAGGCGGAAGGGCAGGTCTTTGCTGAAACCGTGCGGACTCAATTTGCGCTCGCAAAACGCAACTTCCATAAGCCTGTAAATTGTGAGAGTGCAGGGAAGAGAGTGAAGATGCGGATGTGCGGAAGGCATTAGGAGCACATGGGACTAAGTGGCGAGAGAAAAAACAAAGTTGTAGGCAATAAGCGGGTCGCGGTTGGAAAAAGGACGCCACAGGCAGTGACGAGTACTCGGGAACTTTGGCCTTGTTGGAAGGGAAGGGGCACCCTTCTTGACAAGCGCTGAGGCACAAAACGGCAAATTCGCACTGAGATGCAAAACATCGAGCAAATAAACGCATTTCGTGGTGTGTGATGGGTGCCGTGCCGTTGTGGCCGTGGCGAGTTTGCGTTGCAGCGGTTGCACTTGAACTCGTGGAGGCGCCGGCTTGGTGCCGCTATCAGCGCTATGGCTGCGTTGCGGAAATTTACGTCTGTGTCAAAATCCGAGTTGCGGCACGCCGAAACGATAAGAGCAGGCTGGGAAAGGCATTGCCTTATATAAGCAACAGGAAAGGAAAACACAGCACTGGAAAATTATACGTCTATGCTGCGAAAAAACCATATCCCTAAACCTTCTCTCCACATGGTCCCGCCACAAGCCCAACCTCAGGGGGGAAATTGCAATCCACTGCGGTATAACGATTTAACGCGCTTAAAGTACGTTGGGCGACAGTTTAATGTTTCTATCGAGCAGCCCAAGAGTGGCGATATCACACGCGCAGTGGAAGCCGCGAAGCAATGCTTTCAGAACGAGTGGCGCGTATATTGCGAGAACGGCAGATCCGCGCCCTTCCGGCGGCGCGAAGCGAAATTGATACAAATTGACAAAGAATGACAACGCATGCAAGCGGCTTTTGCCGCTGTGATCGGTGAAAACAAAGGCCAGAAGCAATGCATTTCCCAGCCGCAGCGTCAAATAAACAGAGGCTAGACCGCAACAAAAGCGTCCAGGACGCAAACGGAATTCTCTCTGCGTATCTACAATGGGCTCAAAGAAGACACACCGTAAAAACTCCAAGAATGAAAGAAGGAAACAGTCAGCCGCTTGACACGGCAGTGAGTGAATGTGTTATTTCGTAAGTAAGTGAGCCACTGAGCATAACAGTAAAAAACTCATGTTTCAGCGCCTGGGGTTGTGAATACTCCTCAAGAGCAAAAAGTGGCCACCACCGTTCGCCGCGCTGCCGATCACCGACCGCACGCGTGCGGCATCGTTCCCTGTTGCTTTTCTCTCTCTTTCGCCGCGCAGTGTGTGTCAGCCAGCGCTTCGAAACCGCGTCGCCGGCCATGCTTCCGCGCATAGCGGCCAGGCGTCAAGCGAATCGCCCTCCGCCCCGCTGCATCCCTACGCCTGTGACGCCGCATGGGCCCCGCAGGCCGTGCTTCCTCGGCGCCTCGGTGTTCTTCAGTGGTTCACCCCTTTCGACGGGTCCCTGTCGAACGTCGCCGCCTAAGAGGCTGTTCGTCGCGGCGTGTCCGCTGCGTTGCGCTATTCTTGGCCACAAACCTTGACGTTCTTCCTCCTCTTCGCCCCTGTGTTCTCCTCGCTGCCTAGCCAAGCGGGCACCGCGTTGACCTACGTGCGCGGTGCGACGCTTGGTCATCGCAACGGTCTCCGCAATGCCGGTCGCCTCGCCCGCTGCGCGCAATGTGCTCCCAACGTCGCGCCGTTGGCGCAGTTCCTTGTTGCCGGCCCCATGTCCCCCGCTGCGGCGTCGCATCCGTTCCCACAGTCCCGGTTGCAGGACTCGACGTCCCCCTGTCCGCTCTTCACTGCGGACCGCACGCTCAGCGCCTTGCCACTCGCGCCCCTTTCGCTCGTCCCAAACCTTCCTTCTGTGGCCGTGTCAGCTCCCGCTTCTCTGTGCGTTCCCTTCGCGCAAGCCTGCCACCAGCGGCCGGTCCTTCTGGTCCCCTCGCGTGCGCCCGCGTTCGCCGCTCTTGCGCGAGCCGTCCGCGTGCACCGTTGCACGTCCTCCTGCGGGGGCCTCGTGCGCTGCCACCCCACTCCTCCGTGCTCCTGCCGCCGGTGTGCCTCCCATTGTGCCTGTTCACCTTCCCCGTGCGCCCTTTGTGTAGCGGACATTTCTGCTTGCTGTTCCTTCGCTCTTCTGCGCTTTGCTTGCCAGCTGCCGCCTCTCCTCGGTTGGTCGCGCTGCGTCGACTCTTGCAGGCGTGTTTGGTGGGGGCACACGCTGCCACCGTGTTGGCGCGCGCCGGCCACCGCGGTGACAGTCGTGTGCCCGTCGCCCGCGTGCCGTGGGTCTTCGCCCTGTGTTCTCTCGGGTGCACTGAAGGCCAGCTTCTGTTCTCAGCTGTCGACTGGGTCGTCCGCCGGCACGCGCCCGCGCCTTCCGCTCGCCCGCGCGGGCAGTGCGTACTGCGTTGCGGCAGCGCGCCGCGCCGTGCCCGCGGCTTCCTGCGCAGAGTGCGCTAGCCGCGCCTTGGCCGCTTAGCTTGTCTTGTCTTCCCCGGCGAGGTGCGTTGCTGTCCCGGCTCCGCCCGCGCCTTGCCCTCTGCCAGTGTCGCGGTTGCGCGCACGGGCGGTGACCGCGCGCACTCCACCCGGACCGCCGCCTGCGTCTCTTCGCGCCAGCAACAGAACACCGCGGTCGGGATGGCGTACCGTCCCGGCCTGCGTGCGTGACCATGCCCGTTTAGCCGAATGCGCGTGCTGTTCGCTCGCTGCGCGCACTCGGCAGGCGGTCGGGGCAGGCACGCCGGCCGCGGACTCAGACGCGATTGTGCGCGCCGCACTTGGAGTGAACCCGCGAGCGCACGACGCTCAGAGACCCGTCGCGGAGACACTTTCCTACCGGAGAGCGCCAGACTAGCCCACTCGCGCCGCGCACATCGCGACCTCGGCCATCGCGGCCGACGCAGGAAGGGCGGCGAGGACGCGGCACCATTGTCCGGCGCACACGCAGGGCTCGCGAGGCCGCAGAAGTATGCTGCGCGGGCTTTGCAGCGCTGCAGAGAGGCGTCAAGGCACCGCGACCACGAAAGGGCCAGCGCCGCAGGGGACGGTCAGGCAGCGGTGCGGCAGCAGGAGCACCAGGCGCAGGAAAACGTGCTGCGTCGGAAACGGGGAGTTCCGCGAGGGTAACGCAGAGGACATCGTATAGGTGAAAAGGAAGGCAATGAGAGGCGTGCGGTTCTTGCCGTTGGCGCTCAGCGCTTTGCTGCTTGCTTGCCGCGTCGCGACGAGCGACACCGCGGGCGAGTCGAGGCACGCATTCGCGTCGCTGTGCGCAGCAACCAACGCAGCGGCGGGCCTGCAGCTGACAGCGACAAAGCTGCTGGCGGAGGCAAGCTTGAAGCAGCGAGACGACGCGATCAGCAGCGACGCTGTGAAGACGGCGCTGACGACACGCGGCACAACGGAGGCATGCTGGGAGACAGTGGCCGACGCGTGGTGGGCGCGGAACGACACAGGGCCGTGGCTTGCGCAGCTGAAGCACACGGTCGCGCTGGCAACAACGGCACGCGACGCGTCGAAGAAGGCAGCCGCGCAGGCAGCAGAGCTTTCGAAGAAGGCCATTTACGGCACCGCAGAGGCAGGGCGAATAAGCACGTTTGACAGCAACGAAGGGGCTAGCAGGGGAACGCCTGACACAGCAGGCGGCGCCGCGCTCGCGAAGGACATCTCATACCTGTGCGGGACACAGGCAAACAGCGCTGCGCACGCATGCATCGTGGAAGCCACGGCGGCAAGCGTGACAAGTGGGGGCGACAAATTCTGGGCGGAATACGCGAAGCCATTGTGCATGGAAGACGCCACACCTGCATCAAGCGCAGACGCACAAGCTGCCATAAGGAACTGGCAAAGCATACTGGCCACAGCAAATGCATCAGCGAAGATCACGGGGAGTGAGCACTTCACATTCGGCAAAACAAAGGGTGTGAAGATCACTCTGACGAATAAAAGGCAGTGGTCGCGTGGCGCACAAGCTTGGAGGGCGCCGCCGATGCGCTGGAAGAAGCGGCCAGCAAGGCCACAGAAGCAGAAAGCATGCTGAGCCGCGCAGTCGCTCAAGCAAACGCATTCTGCCAACACGTCGCACAGGAAAAGGAAGCAAAAGCGCGCGGAGAACAACGCGAACAGCACAGGGAAGCATGACCGAGCAGAGGAAGCAAGGAGACGCAAAAGAGGAAAGCCAGGGTGAGACAAGCATCGCACACAGGCAGGACCGGACAGAAAAGCAAGGCACGCCTGAGGCATCACGAGCACAGAGGGAAAGCACAGCGCCGTCAAGGTGCAGACTGCTGTCTGCGGTGGCACTGGCGGTAGGGATGGCACTGACCCCAGCAACACTGGCACTGGCAACACTGGCACCGTAGCAGGAGGGAAAAGGAAGAGAAGAGACGGTGAGACACGAGAACATCGCAGGGCGGGGACAGAATCAAGGCCTTGCAAAAGAAAGCAACCGCGCGACGGCGATTGCTTGAAGACACGGGATAGAAGAAAGGGAAGAAGAACATGGCAGAGACGAAACCATGGACGAGGCAAAGCAAGAATGCAACAGGGTTGGCAGGAGCACCGAGCGGTGACAGAAAGTGCACCACGCAGGCCGCGACAGAAAGAATCGGCGCACACGGCGAACAAGGCACACAGGGCACAAACGAGAAACAGGGCACACAGGGAACACAGTACTGCGCCGCCGCGGTCGCGCCTTCGCCGCCAATAAGGCACGCAGCGGCAACACCTTTCGCAGCGAGGCAATAAAGGCGCAACAGGCAAGGAAAAGGCCACAACAGAAAAAGGGAGTGGAGACGTTCTAGCCAGGCAACGCCACAAGCAACGCGCCTGCACGCACGAGACCACAACGACAGCGCAGCTGGCCGCACAACGCACACCAAGCACACGAATAAAGACAGCCAGGAACAATGGAGGCAAAGAAACGCAGGGCGAGGCGCGCGCCGAAATACAGCAGCACACACGCAGCAAAAAGGAAAGACTTGGGCAAAAACAGGAAGACACCACACGGAAAGCGGCCATGAGCGGGCCAGCTTGAAATCAACCACCAGGCAACGTGCGACTGCGAGCGACTGACCAAGAACACAATCGAAAGCATGCAAAACAAAGGCGCGGGAAGAGAAAAGCCTTGCGTGCACACCGGCGCGGCGAAGCGCGAGGAAAAAAAGCGAACCTGAAAACAGGCAAAACTGCAAGAACAAGAAGGGGGACCCGCAACGCAGGAACACAGAGGACGCAAGTAGACGCAAGGGACGAAGAGCACCGCAGTCCGAGCGGGACACACGGGAAAGGCAAAGTAAACACAGAAAGGTGGCACAAAGCACAGATAAGATAGCATAGGCCAGGGAAGCCGACAAGACAAAAGGAACACAAAACAGAACGAACCACGCAAAAAAGGCAGGCTCGCACACACACAGGCGGACACAGACACTGGCAAATGCAGTCACTGGGAGGCAGGCGCAGCGGAACACGCCAAGGAATGCAGTCAAGTTGACGGACACCAGCTTGCGCCCACTGCCAGCACATCAAAAACACAAGGACGCGTGGCACAAAAGGCAAAAGACGCAAAAGCAGATTACAGCAAGCAGACACCAGAAACGAAGAGCAAGCCTGCACGGGTCGCAAAAATAAAAAAACAGAACACAGCCGAAGGGAAACAGAGCACGCAGAAAAAGAAGACGGACAAGGCACAGAGAACAAGAAAGGAACAGGTGGGGACCAAAAAAGAAAAAAAAATGAAAATGGGAAAAACACAGCAGACCACGACACCACTCGAAAGCGGGCGCGCAAGACAAAAAACACGGACTTCGACGTTGGCGCGCAGCACCAACACGAAATAAAATAAAGCGAAGGGAAAAGCACGTACACGGACTAGATTAGGACGGTGCAAACAGC
Source organism: Trypanosoma vivax (assembly GCA_021307395.1). Classification (NCBI taxonomy): domain Eukaryota; phylum Euglenozoa; class Kinetoplastea; order Trypanosomatida; family Trypanosomatidae; genus Trypanosoma; species Trypanosoma vivax. The sequence goes on from SOPI01000288.1 coordinate 273,921, forward strand.
ACACGCCATTGTGGTAAAAATGAAAAGGTAAGAACACTAACAAGGCGAGGCGCACCAAAATGCAGAAGGCGCGGAACATACTCACAGCACACCAAGGCGTGCCGTGCACGAAGAGCACTTAAGCGGAAAAAAGCTCGGAATGGAGGCACGCACGGAAGTGCACTGCAAAAAAAGATGAGAACTGTGACGCGCGGAAAGTGAGAAAAAAAGAAAAAAGACACTCGATCTCACAAATATTCAGAGAATAAAAATAAATTCATCGAACAAACCAGGACGGAAGGCAAACACAAAAACAAAAACAAAAAAAAAAACATAATAACAGGGGAAAAAATATAAAATAATAAAAATCAACAATAAAGACAGAAAAAATAAAAAAGAGGATAAAAAAAAGGATAGAACAAAGTAAGCAAATGAACAGAAAATTTTGCGACACGGCTTTCAGCAACTCCAACGACTCCAAACAAACTCATTTTGTTTAACTCACAAATTCAAAAAAAAAGAAAAAAAATTACGAAAACATTTCAACGAAAAAATAGCTTATTCACGAACGAATCCTCGTCACCACTCATTTGAAAGAAAAATAGTTCACTTGCAGCCTTTTTCTTTATCTCCACGTTTTGGAAAACACGGAAAAAAAGCAATCTCGCGCAAGCAAGAGCAAGTCATGATTCTCACTTAAACAACAACGTAGCACGCACAACTTTCTTTCGCCACAAATCGTGAGCTCGTCAAAGCAACTCGCTTCAAAAAAAAATTCGCTCGGCAGAAAATAGTGCCAACACTCACGGAGACTCGATCCAATATAAATTCCTCCTTTCCATTGCATACTCAAAACAAAAAAAAGAAATAACAAAGTGTGTGCTCACGTTTCCGAGGCGACGAAATAACCAACCTTACGTTTCCTTTGGTCTGTACTTTTTGTCGTTTTGAAGTCACAGCGCTCTGCAGCTGATCGGCGCCAGGCTCAGCTGCCGCTGCTCAGCCAAACGTGTTTCTTCGTTCGCGTCCAGTCGTTGTTACCTTTCTCAAACGTGCATGCGTCGCAAGCGCAGCAAAGCCTCACTAACCTCACGTGTTTTTTTCTCTGCGGTGAACAGGTTCTTCCCCTATCACGCTTTCGTGCAGGCGCTCCACGCACCGATCTTTCAAGCCCCACACCGCTCTTTTTCCATCTCCAGTCCAAATCCCACAAAGAAATTTAAAGCTAAGAAATCCTCACCCAGCGAAGGTCGCAATGGCGTGGCCAAGCTCAAAAACAGCACTTCTCCAGGTGCTTCCTCCCTTGTCCAGAGCTTCGCGTTGCTGCTCTGCAGTTTTGCTTCGGCGTTCACCCCTTTCCGCCTGCCCACTTTCAAACACGCACAGAAGCGCAGCCCCAAATGACGCAGCACGTACTGAGACAACGCTGGTTTCTTTTTTCCTCTGCTCGTGTTCTCTCCTTTGAGACGGCCCCGTTCCTCCGCGTCGCCGCAATCGTCACCGCGCACACGTTCCCTATGTGTCCATGCGTTTCTTACGCCAAACAGCAAGGTCATGCAACACATCGTCCTGGCTGCCCTCATTCTTCAAATGGCCCAGTGTCCGAAAGGTGCTGTGATGTGCCATCCTTGTCGTTGTTGGAGTTCCCTCCATGGCTCTATCTTTAGCGTGCGCCTTCATGAGCAGTGTCCGCTTCACTCGGCTTCCGCCCACCCATGGTCCTCACTCGAGCACGCATTCAACTGATCTCCTTTGTGCGCCTTTGCCCCAGCTCTGCTTGCTGCCGCGAGCCTTGTTCACTCAAAAAAAAAGGTGCCCAGCAAGAGCGCTTTCGCGCGCCGCTTGTGCCCACTGCGTGTCACTGCTGCCTCACTCAGTTGCCTCTCGTGTTCGCTCCAAAATCTCTCTCATCTCTGTGCGTCTGGCCGCCTCCGCGCAATTCCTGTGACCATGTTGCTCCGATGCGCACCTTCCCAATGCTGGCTAACGCCTGTGCCCAGCACCTTCGCTTTTCTTCCCCTGCCTCCTTTTTCGTGTCTAACATCTCTTTCCCTCTTTGCCTTGTTTTTTGTTTCTTGTCACGATGCCGAGTGTGTTGCCAGCACGTGCTTCCCAATCGCGCGCCGCCAATGTCTCACGCTCCGCTCCACCCCCCAGTCGACTGGGATATGCTCCACGCGCTCGCCACTTTGGCTTCCCACTGTTCCATTCGCTTTCCGCTCTCCCCGTCCAATGCCTCAATACGTTCCTATGGCTACCCACTCTTTCCGGTGCCTTTTCCGTTCCATCTTCACATCACCACAAAACGCCGCACCCGCCTGCCTGCGGTTCCCCCCCATGCTGGCGGTCGCCCCAAGCGCGTTATTGCAGTCCTTGCGGCGCGGCACCCTTTGCGCAGTCTTCTCTCAGTGTTCGCTCGAGCGCCCCCAGGCACTGTGCCTTCCCTGTCCCCCTCCTTCGTCCACGGCCCCGCTCGCTTCGTGTGCCAGTCACACCAACCCCCGCTTCGCAGCAGCTTTCTCCTATCCCCCGCTCGCTCTGCACACTAAGCGCTTTGTGCGTCCGCCCGCAAAGCAAACGCACTAAAACCACTTGCCCCCCATAGCTCGGCCGCCGCATTCGAAGCACTGTGTCCCTGAAGCGCGCTCATATCCGCGCCTGCTTCTTTCACACACCCTTGCGCTCCTCCGTCTTAACCGCGTGCCCCACGCAAGCCGCGTACTCTGACCTAATGCCGTTTGGCGCAACGCACGTCGTCCCTTCCCCCTCTTCCAAGATCAACCCATTTCACGTCCTGCGCCGTGCATCACTGCCGTCTTCGCGTGTTCGCCCTTCCCTGTTCACTGCCTCCCGTCTCGTCCGCCCTGTTCTCCCCGCACCTCTTCCCTTGCGTGTCCTGTGCACATCCCTCGTTCCGTCCTCACCACGACCCGGTCAATGGTCGTGCGTGCTCGCCAGCCGCGCCGCTCCAGTCCTTCCCTCCCTCCGTCCTCTCTCGTCGCGCTTCCGCGTCACACACGTCCGGCTCCGGCCCTTTGGGCCTCTCTCCCCAGAAGCCCGTGCCCGCCCAGCCGCTTCTCCGTGGCTGCGGTGCTGCCTCCGTGCACAATTTCGTCCCCCGTGGCTCCCCTCTCACAATTCGGTTGCCAGGCGGATCAACTCGCGCCTCGGCGCTGCCAAATCCTCAGGCAACTGCCAATGCTGTGCGTGCTCCTTCTCGGCTTGCCTTGGTCGCTTTGTGCGTTCGCCGCGCCGCGCCTTGAGCTGTCCTCTCCGCCCAAGCTCACCCGACATTGCCTTTCCCGTGCCCCCCCTGGTGCCCACCTTCGCTTGTCAGCCACTGCCTGGCCGCAACAATCACCGTGGCAACACCCGCGCACCTTCCTCCTGTTGTCTTTGTGTCATTGCCTTATTTCTCTCGCAAGTCGCCTCAGGCCGCTCGACGCCTCCTAACTCGCACACTGCGTGCCTCGTTGCGGCGCGCATCGTGTCGTCATCTTCCTTTGCGCGCCATCAGTCCCGCGCCGCCGTGCTCGAACATCGCCGCAGGGACGCCAATGTCACCCCCGTTCACACACAGTCTATCCAGTGCACGCTCCGCGGTCCCTGCGCCCGTCACTAAGTGGCCACCACCGTTCGCCGCGCTGCCGATCACCGACCGCACGCGTGCGGCATCGTTCCCTGTTGCTTTTCTCTCTCTTTCGCCGCGCAGTGTGTGTCAGCCAGCGCTTCGAAACCGCGTCGCCGGCCATGCTTCCGCGCATAGCGGCCAGGCGTCAAGCGAATCGCCCTCCGCCCCGCTGCATCCCTACGCCTGTGACGCCGCATGGGCCCCGCAGGCCGTGCTTCCTCGGCGCCTCGGTGTTCTTCAGTGGTTCACCCCTTTCGACGGGTCCCTGTCGAACGTCGCCGCCTAAGAGGCTGTTCGTCGCGGCGTGTCCGCTGCGTTGCGCTATTCTTGGCCACAAACCTTGACGTTCTTCCTCCTCTTCGCCCCTGTGTTCTCCTCGCTGCCTAGCCAAGCGGGCACCGCGTTGACCTACGTGCGCGGTGCGACGCTTGGACATCGCAACGGTCTCCGCAATGCCGGTCGCCTCGCCCGCTGCGCGCAATGTGCTCCCAACGTCGCGCCGTTGGCGCAGTTCCTTGTTGCCGGCCCCATGTCCCCCGCTGCGGCGTCGCATCCGTTCCCACAGTCCCGGTTGCAGGACTCGACGTCCCCCTGTCCGCTCTTCACTGCGGACCGCACGCTCAGCGCCTCGCCACTCGCGCCCCTTTCGCTCGTCCCAAACCTTCCTGCGCTGGCTGTCACGCCCCCGCTTCTCTGTGCGTTCCCTTCGCGCAAGCCTGCCACCAGCGGCTGGTCCTTCTGGTCCCCTCGCGTGCGCCCGCGTTCGCCGCTCTTGCGCGAGCCGTCCGCGTGCACCGTTGCACGCCCTCCTGCGGGGGCCTCGTGCGCTGCCACCCCACTCCGCCGTGCTCCTGCCGCCGGTGTGCCTCCCATTGTGCCTGTTCACCAACCCCGTGCGCCCTTTGTGTAGCGGACATTTCTGCTTGCTGTTCCTTCGCTCTTCTGCGCTTTGCTTGCCAGCTGCCGCCTTTCCTCGGTTGGTCGCGCTGCGTCGACTCTTGCAGGCGTGTTTGGTGGGGGCACACGCTGCCACCGTGTTGGCGCGCGCCGGCCACCGCGGCGACAGTCGTGTGCCCGTCGCCCCGCGTGCCGTGGGTGTTCGCCCTGTGTTCTCCCGGGTGCACTGAAGGCCAGCTTCTGTTCTCAGCTGTCGACTGGGTCGTCCGCCGGCACGCGCCCGCGCCTTCCGCTCGCCCGCGCGGGCAGTGCGTACTGCGTTGCGGCAGCGCGCCGCGCCGTGCCCGCGGCTTCCTGCGCAGAGTGCGCTAGCCGCGCCTTGGCCGCTTAGCTTGTCTTGTCTTCCCCGGCGAGGTGCGTTGCTGTCCCGGCTCCGCCCGCGCCTTGCCCTCTGCCAGTGTCGCGGTTGCGCGCACGGGCGGTGACCGCGCGCACTCCACCCGGACCGCCGCCTGCGTCTCTTCGCGCCAGCAACAGAACACCGCGGTCGGGATGGCGTACCGTCCCGGCCTGCGTGCGTGACCATGCCCGTTTAGCCGAATGCGCGTGCTGTTCGCTCGCTGCGCGCACTCGGCAGGCGGTCGGGGCAGGCACGCCGGCCGCGGACTCAGACGCGATTGTGCGCGCCGCACTTGGAGTGAACCCGCGAGCGCACGACGCTCAGAGACCCGTCGCGGAGACACTTTCCTACCGGAGAGCGCCAGACTAGCCCACTCGCGCCGCGCACATCGCGACCTCGGCCATCGCGGCCGACGCAGGAAGGGCGGCGAGGACGCGGCACCATTGTCCGGCGCACACGCAGGGCTCGCGAGGCCGCAGAAGTATGCTGCGCGGGCTTTGCAGCGCTGCAGAGAGGCGTCAAGGCACCGCGACCACGAAAGGGCCAGCGCCGCAGGGGACGGTCAGGCAGCGGTGCGGCAGCAGGAGCACCAGGCGCAGGAAAACGTGCTGCGTCGGAAACGGGGAGTTCCGCGAGGGTAACGCAGAGGACATCGTATAGGTGAAAAGGAAGGCAATGAAAGGCGTGCGGTTCTTGCCGTTGGCGCTCAGCGCTTTGCTGCTTGCTTGCCGCGTCGCGACGAGCGACACCGCGGGCGAGTCGAGGCACGCATTCGCGTCGCTGTGCGCAGCAACCAACGCAGCGGCGGGCCTGCAGCTGACAGCGACAAAGCTGCTGGCGGAGGCAAGCTTGAAGCAGCGAGACGACGCGATCAGCAGCGACGCTGTGAAGACGGCGGTGACGACACGCGGCACAACGGAGGCATGCTGGGAGACAGTGGCCGACGCGTGGTGGGCGCGGAACGACACAGGGCCGTGGCTTGCGCAGCTGAAGCACACGGTCGCGCTGGCAACAACGGCACGCGACGCGTCGAAGAAGGCAGCCGCGCAGGCAGCAGAGCTTTCGAAGAAGGCCATTTACGGCACCGCAGAGGCAGGGCAAATAAGCACGTTTGACAGCAACGAAGGGGCTAACAGGGGAACGCCGAACACAGCAGGCGGCGCCGCGCTCGCGAAGGACATCTCATACCTGTGCGGGACACAGGCAAACAGCGCTGCGCACGCATGCATCGTGGAAGCCACGGCGGCAAGCGTGACAAGTGGGGGCGACAAATTCTGGGCGGAATACGCGAAGCCATTGTGCATGGAAGACGCCACACCTGCATCAAGCGCAGACGCACAAGCTGCCATAAGGAACTGGCAAAGCATACTGGCCACAGCAAATGCATCAGCGAAGATCACGGGGAGTGAGCACTTCACATTCGGCAAAACAAAGGGTGTGAAGATCACTCTGACGAATAAAAGGCAGTGGTCGCGTGGCGCACAAGCTTGGAGGGCGCCGCCGATGCGCTGGAAGAAGCGGCCAGCAAGGCCACAGAAGCAGAAAGCATGCTGAGCCGCGCAGTCGCTCAAGCAAACGCATTCTGCCAACACGTCGCACAGGAAAAGGAAGCAAAAGCGCGCGGAGAACAACGCGAACAGCACAGGGAAGCATGACCGAGCAGAGGAAGCAAGGAGACGCAAAAGAGGAAAGCCAGGGTGAGACAAGCATCGGAAACAGGCAGGACCGGACAGAAAAGCAAGGCACGCCTGAGGCATCACGAGCACAGAGGGAAAGCACAGCGCCGTCAAGGTGCAGACTGGCGTCTGCGGTGGCACTGGCGGTAGGGATGGCACTGACCCCAGCAACACTGGCACTGGCGACACTGGCACCGTAGCAGGAGGGAAAAGGAAGAGAAGAGACGGTGAAACACGAGAACATCGCAGGGCGGGGACAGAATCAAGGCCTTGCAAAAGAAAGCAACCGCGAGACGGCGATTGCTTGAAGACACGGGATAGAAGAAAGGGAAGAAGAACATGGCAGAGACGAAACCATGGACGAGGCAAAGCAAGAATGCAACAGGGTTGGCAGGAGCACCGAGCGGTGACAGAAAGTGCACCACGCAGGCCGCGACAGAAAGAATCGGCGCACACGGCGAACAAGGCACACAGGGCACAAACGAGAAACAGGGCACACAGGGAACACAGTACTGCGCCGCCGCGGTCGCGCCTTCGCCACCAATAAGGCACGCAGCGGCAACACCTTTCGCAGCGAGGCAATAAAGGCGCAACAGGCAAGGAAAAGGCCACAACAGAAAAAGGGAGTGGAGACGTTCTAGCCAGGCAACGCCACAAGCAACGCGCCTGCACGCACGAGACCACAACGACAGCGCAGCTGGCCGCACAACGCACACCAAGCACACGAATAAAGACAGCCAGGAACAATGGAGGCAAAGAAACGCAGGGCGAGGCGCGCGCCGAAATACAGCAGCACACACGCAGCAAAAAGGAAAGACTTGGGCAAAAACAGGAAGACACCACACGGAAAGCGGCCATGAGCGGGCCAGCTTGAAATCAACCACGAGGCAACGTGCGACTGCGAGCGACTGACCAAGAACACAATCGAAAGCATGCAAAACAAAGGCGCGGGAAGAGAAAAGCCTTGCGTGCACACCGGCGCGGCGAAGCGCGAGGAAAAAAAGCGAACCTGAAAACAGGCAAAACTGCAAGAACAAGAAGGGGGACCCGCAACGCAGGAACACAGAGGACGCAAGTAGACGAAAGGGACGAAGAGCACCGCAGTCCGAGCGGGACACACGGGAAAGGCAAAGTAAACACAGAAAGGTGGCACAAAGCACAGATAAGATAGCATAGGCCAGGGAAGCCGACAAGACAAAAGGAACACAAAACAGAACGAACCACGCAAAAAAGGCAGGCTCGCACACACACAGGCGGACACAGACACTGGCAAATGCAGTCACTGGGAGGCAGGCGCAGCGGAACACGCCAAGGAATGCAGTCAAGTTGACGGACACCAGCTTGCGCCCACTGCCAGCACATCAAAAACACAAGGACGCGTGGCACAAAAGGCAAAAGACGCAAAAGCAGATTACAGCAAGCAGACACCAGAAACACAGAGCAAGCGTGCACGGGTCGCAAAAATAAAAAAACAGAACACAGCCGAAGGGAAACAGAGCACGCAGAAAAAGAAGACGGACAAGGCACAGAGAACAAGAAAGACACAGGTGGGGACCAGAAAAGAAAAAAAAATGAAAATGGAAAAAACACAGCAGACCACAACAACACTCGAAAGCGGGCGAGCAAGACAAAAAACACGGACTTCGACGTTGGCGCGCAGCACCAACACGAAATAAAATAAAGCGAAGGGAAAAGCACGCAAGCGGAATAGATTAGGACAGTGCAAACAGCACACGCCATTGTGGTAAAAATAAAAAGGTAAGAACACTAACAAGGCAAGGCGCACCGAAATGCAGAAGGCGCGGAACAAACTCACGGCACACCCAGGCGTGCCGTGCACGAAGAGAACTTAAGCGGAAAAAAGCTCGGAATGGAGGCACATACGGAAGTGCACTGCAAAAAAAGATGAGAACTGTGACGCGCGGAAAGTGAGAAAAAAAGAAAAAAGACACTCGCTCTCACAAATATTCAGAGAATAAAAATAAATTCAGCGAACACACCAGAACGGAAAACAAACACAAAAACAAAAACAAAAAAAAACATAATAACACGCGGCAAAATATAAAATAATAAAAATCGACAGTAAAGACAGAAAAAATAAAAAAGAGGATAAAAAAAAGGATAGAACAAAGTAAGCAAATGAACAGAAAATTTTGCAACACGGCTTTCAGCAGATTCAACGACTCCAAACGCACTCATTTTGTTTAACTCGCAAATTCAAAAAAAAGAAAAAAAATTACGAAAACATTTCAACGAACAAATAGCTTATTCACGAACGAATCCTCGTCACCACTCATTTGAAAGAAAAATAGTTCACTTGCATGCTTTTTCTTTATCTCCACGTTTTGGAAAACACGGAAAAAAAGCAATCTCGCGCAAGCAAGAGCAAGTCATGATTCTCACTTAAACAACAACGTAGCACGCACAACTTTCTTTCGGCACAAATCGTGAACTCGTCAAAGCAACTCCCTTCAAAAAAAAAATTCGCTCGGCAGAAAATAGTGCCAACACTCACGGAGACTCGATCCAATATAAATTCCTCCTTTCCATTGCATACTCAAAACAAAAAAAAGAAATAACAAAGTGTGTGCTCACGTTTCCGAGGCGACGAAATAAACAACCTTACGTTTCCTTTGGTCTGTACTTTTTGTCGTTTTGAAGTCACAGCGCTCTGCAGCTGATCGTCGCCAGGCTCAGCTGCCGCTGCTCAGCCAAACGTGTTTCTTCGTTCGCGTCCAGTTGTTGTTACCTTTCTCAAACGTTCATGCGTCGCAAGCGCAGCAAAGCCTCACTAACCTCACGTGTTTTTCTCTCTGCGGTGAACAGGTTCTTCCCCTATCACGCTTTCGTGCAGGCGCTCCACGCACCGATCTTTCAAGCCCCACACCGCTCTTTTTCCATCGCCAGTCCAAATCCCACAAAGAAATTTAAAGCTAAGAAATCCTCACCCAGCGAAGGTCGCAATGGCGTGGCCAAGCTCAAAAACAGCACTTCTCCAGGTGCTTCCTCCATTGTCCAGAGCTTCGCGTTGCTGCTCGTCAGTTTTGCTTCGGCGTTCACCCCTTTCCGCCTGCCCACTTTCAAACACGCACAGAAGCGCAGCCCCAAATGACGCAGCACGTACTGAGACAACGCTGGTTTCTTTTTTCCTCTGCTCGTGTTCTCTCCTTTGAGACGGCCCCGTTCCTCCGCGTCGCCGCAATCGTCACCGCGCACACGTTCCCTATGTGTCCATGCGTTTCTTACGCCAAACAGCAAGGTCATGCAACACATCGTCCTGGCTGCCCTCATTCTTCAAATGGCCCAGTGTCCGAAAGGTGCTGTGATGTGCCATCCTTGTCGTTGTTGGAGTTCCCTCCATGGCTCTATCTTTAGCGTGCGCCTTCATGAGCAGTGTCCGCTTCACTCGGCTTCCGCCCACCCATGGTCCTCACGCGAGCACGCATTCAACTGATCTCCTTTGTTCGCCTTTGCCCCAGCTCTGCTTGCTGCTGCGAGCCGTGCTCACTCAAAAAAAAAGGTGCCCAGCAAGAGTGCTTCGCGCGCCGCTTGTGCCCACTGCGTGTCATTGCTGCCTCACTCAGTTGCCTCTCGTGTTCGCTCCAAAATCTCTCTCATCTCTGTGCGTCTGGCCGCCTCCGCGCAATTCCTGTGACCATGTTGCTCCGATGCGCACCTTCCCAATGCTGGCTAACGCCTGTGCCCAGCACCTTCGCTTTTCTTCCCCTGCCTCCTTTTTCGTGTCTAACATCTCTTTCCCTCTTTGCCTTGTTTTTTGTTTCTTGTCACGATGCCGAGTGTGTTGCCAGCACGTGCTTCCCAATCGCGCTCCGCCAATGTCTCACGCTCCGCTCCACCCCCCAGTCGACTGGGATATGCTCCACGCGCTCGCCACTTTGGCTTCCCACTGTTCCATTCGCTTTCCGCTCTCCCCGTCCAATGCCTCAATACGTTCCTATGGCTGCCCATTCTTTCCGGTGCCTTTTCCGTTTCATCTTCACATCACCACAAAACGCCGCACCCGCCTGCCTGCGGTTCCCCCCCATGCTGGCGGTCGCCCCAAGCGCGTCATTGCAGTCCTTGCGGCGCGGCACCCTTTGCGCAGTTTTCTCTCAGTCTTCGCTCGAGCGCCCCCAGGCACTGTGCCTTCCCTGTCCCCCTCCTTCGTCCACGGCCCCGCTCGCTTCGTGTGCCAGTCACACCTCCCCCCGCTTCGCAGCAGCTTTCTCCTATCCCCCGCTCGCTCTGCACACTAAGCGCTTTGTGCGTCCGCCCGCAAAGCAAACGCACTAAAACCACTTGCCCCCCATAGCTCGGCCGCCGCATTCGAAGCACTGTGTCCCTGAAGCGCGCTCATATCCGCGCCTGCTTCTTTCACACACCCTTGCGCTCCTCCGTCTTAACCGCGTGCCCCACGCAAGCCGCGTACTCTGACCTAATGCCGTTTGGCGCAACGCACGTCGTCCCTTCCCCCTCTTCCAAGATCAACCCATTTCACGTCCTGCGCCGCGCATCACTGCCGTCTTCGCGTGTTCGCCCTTCCCTGTTCACTGCCTCCCGTCTCGTCCGCCCTGTTCTCCCCGCACCTCTTCCCTTGCGTGTCCTGTGCACATCCCTCGTTCCGTCCTCACCACGACCCGGTCAATGGTCGTGCGTGCTCGCCAGCCGCGCCGCTCCAGTCCTTCCCTCCCTCCGTCCTCTCTCGTCGCGCTTCCGCGTCACACACGTCCGGCTCCGGCCCTTTGGGCCTCTCTCCCCAGAAGCCCGTGCCCGCCCATCCGCTTCTCCGTGGCTGCGGTGCTGCCTCCGTGCACAATTGCGTCCCCCGTGGCTCCCCTCTCACAATTCGGTTGCCAGGCGGATCAACTCGCGCCTCGGCGCTGCCAAATCCTCAGGCAACTGCCAAGGCTGTGCGCGCTCCTTCTCGGCTTGCCTTGGTCGCTTTGTGCGTTCGCCGCGCCGCGCCTTGAGCTGTCCTCTCCGCCCAAGCTCACCTGACATTGCCTTTCCCGTGCCCCCCCTGGTGGCCACCTTCGCTTGTCAGCCACTGCCTGGCCGCAACAATCACCGTGGCAACACCCGCGCACCTTCCTCCTGTTGTCTTTGTGTCATTGCCTTATTTCTCTCGCAAGTCGCCTCAGGCCGCTCGACGCCTCCTAACTTGCACACTGCGTGCCTCGTTGCGGCGCGCAGCGTGTCGTCATCTTCCTTTGTGCGCCATCAGTCCCGCGCCGCCTCGCTCGAACATCGCCGCAGGGACGCCAATGTCACCCCTGTTCACACACAGTCTATCCAGTGCACGCTCCGCGGTCCCTGCGCCCGTCACTAAGTGGCCACCACCGTTCGCCGCGCTGCCGATCACCGACCGCACGCGTGCGGCATCGTTCCCTGTTGCTTTTCTCTCTCTTTCGCCGCGCAGTGTGTGTCAGCCAGCGCTTCGAAACCGCGTCGCTGGCCATGCTTCCGCGCATAGCGGCCAGGCGTCAAGCGAATCGCCCTCCGCCCCGCTGCATCCCTACGCCTGTGACGCCGCACGGGCCACGCAGGCCGTGCCTCCTCGGCGCCTCGGTGTTCTTCAGTGGTTCACCCCTTTCGTCGGGTCCCTGTCGAACGTCGCCGCCTAAGAGGCTGTTCGTCGCGGCGTGTCCGCTGCGTTGCGCTATTCTTGGCCACAAACCTTGACGTTCTTCCTCCTCTCCGCCCCTGTGTTCTCCTCGCTGCCTAGCCAAGCGGGCACCGCGTTGACCTACGTGCGCGGTGCGACGCTTGGACATCGCAACGGTCTCCGCAATGCCGGTTGCCTCGCCCGCTGCGCGCAATGTGCTCCCAACGTCGCGCCGTTGGCGCAGTTCCTTGTTGCCGGCCCCATGTCCCCCGCTGCGGCGTCGCATCCGCTCCCACAGTCCCGGTCGCAGGACTCGACGTCCCCCTGTCCGCTCTTCACTGCGGACCGCACGCTCAGCGCCTCGCCACTCGCGCCCCTTTCGCTCGTCCCAAACCTTCCTTCTGTGGCCGTGTCAGCTCCCGCTTCTCTGTGCGTTCCCTTCGCGCAAGCCTGCCACCAGCGGCTGGTCCTTCTGGTCCCCTCGCGTGCGCCCGCGTTCGCCGCTCTTGCGCGAGCCGTCCGCGTGCACCGTTGCACGTCCTCCTGCGGGGGCCTCGTGCGCTTCCACCCCACTCCGCCGTGCTCCTGCCGCCGGTGTGCCTCCCATTGTGCCTGTTCACCAACCCCGTGCGCCCTTTGTGTAGCGGACATTTCTGCTTGCTGTTCCTTCGCTCTTCTGCGCTTTGCTTGCCAGCTGCCGCCTTTCCTCGGTTGGTCGCGCTGCGTCGACTCTTGCAGGCGTGTTTGGTGGGGCCACACGCTGCCACCGTGTTGGCGCGCGCCGGCCACCGCGGCGACAGTCGTGTGCCCGTCGACCCGCGTGCCGTGGGTGTTCGCCCTGTGTTCTCCCGGGTGCACTGAAGGCCAGCTTCTGTTCTCAGCTGTCGACTGGGTCGTCCGCCGGCACGCGCCCGCGCCTTCCGCTCGCCCGCGCGGGCAGTGCGTACTGCGTTGCGGCAGCGCGCCGCGCCGTGCCCGCGGCTTCCTGCGCAGAGTGCGCTAGCCGCGCCTTGGCCGCTTAGCTTGTCTTGTCTTCCCCGGCGAGGTGCTGTGCTGTCCCGGCTCCGCCCGCGCCTTGCCCTCTGCCAGTGTCGCGGTTGCGCGCACGGGCGGTGACCGCGCGCACTCCACCCGGACCGCCGCCTGCGTCTCTTCGCGCCAGCAACAGAACACCGCGGTCGGGATGGCGTACCGTCCCGGCCTGCGTGCGTGACCATGCCCGTTTAGCCGAATGCGCGTGCTGTTCGCTCGCTGCGCGCACTCGGCAGGCGGTCGGGGCAGGCACGCCGGCCGCGGACTCAGACGCGATTGTGCGCGCCGCACTTGGAGTGAACCCGCGAGCGCACGACGCTCAGAGACCCGTCGCGGAGACACTTTCCTACCGGAGAGCGCCAGACTAGCCCACTCGCGCCGCGCACATCGCGACCTCGGCCATCGCGGCCGACGCAGGAAGGGCGGCGAGGACGCGGCACCATTGTCCGGCGCACACGCAGGGCTCGCGAGGCCGCAGAAGTATGCTGCGCGGGCTTTGCAGCGCTGCAGAGAGGCGTCAAGGCACCGCGACCACGAAAGGGCCAGCGCCGCAGGGGACGGTCAGGCAGCGGTGCGGCAGCAGGAGCACCAGGCGCAGGAAAACGTGCTGCGTCGGAAACGGGGAGTTCCGCGAGGGTAACGCAGAGGAGCACGCATAGGTGAAAAGGAAGGCAATGAGAGGCGTGCGGTTCTTGCCGTTGGCGCTCAGCGCCTTGCTGCTTGCTTGCCGCGTCGCGACGAGCGACACCGCGGGCGAGTCGAGGCACGCATTCGCGTCGCTGTGCGCAGCAACCAACGCAGCGGCGGGCCTGCAGCTGACAGCGACAAAGCTGCTGGCGGAGGCAAGCTTGAAGCAGCGAGACGACGCGATCAGCAGCGGCGCTGTGAAGACGGCGGTGACGACACGCGGCACAACGGAGGCATGCTGGGAGACAGTGGCCGACGAGTGGTGGGCGCGGAACGACACAGGGCCGTGGCTTGCGCAGCTGAAGCACACGGTCGCGCTGGCAACAACGGCACGCGACGCGTCGAAGAAGGCAGCCGCGCAGGCAGCAGAGCTTTCTAAGAAGGCCATTTACGGCACCGCAGAGGCAGGGCAAATAAGCACGTTTGACAGCAACGAAGGGGCTAACAGGGGAACGCCGAACACAGCAGGCGGCGCCGCGCTCGCGAAGGACATCTCATACCTGTGCGGGACACAGGCAAACAGCGCTGCGCACGCATGCATCGTGGAAGCCACGGCGGCAAGCGTGACAAGTGGGGGCGACAAATTCTGGGCGGAATACGCGAAGCCATTGTGCATGGAAGACGCCACACCTGCATCAAGCGCAGACGCACGCGCTGCCATAAGGAACTGGCAAAGCATACTGGCCACAGCAAATGCATCAGCGAAGATCACGGGGAGTGAGCACTTCACATTCGGCAAAACAAAGGGTGTGAAGATCACTCTGACGAATAAAAGGCGGTGGTCGCGTGGCGCACAAGCTTGGAGGGCGCCGCCAGTGCGCTGGAAGAAGCGGCCAGCAAGGCCACAGAAGCAGAAAGCATGCTGAGCCGCGCAGTCGCTCAAGCAAACGCATTCTGCCAACACGTCGCACAGGAAAAGGAAGCAAAAGCGCGCGGAGAACAACGCGAACAGCACAGGGAAGCATGACCGAGCAGAGGAAGCAAGGAGACGCAAAAGAGGAAAGCCAGGGTGAGACAAGCATCGCACACAGGCAGGACCGGACAGAAAAGCAAGGCGAGCCTGAGGCATCACGAGCACAGAGGGAAAGCACAGCGCCGTCAAGGTGCAGACTGCTGTCTGCGGTGGCACTGGCGGTAGGGATGGCACTGACCCCAGCAACACTGGCACTGGCAACACTGGCACCGTAGCAGGAGGGAAAAGGAAGAGAAGAGACGGTGAAACACGAGAACATCGCAGGGCGGGGACAGAATCAAGGCCTTGCAAAAGAAAGCAACCGCGAGACGGCGATTGCTTGAAGACACGGGATAGAAGAAAGGGAAGAAGAACATGGCAGAGACGAAACCATGGACGAGGCAAAGCAAGAATGCAACAGGGTTGGCAGGAGCACCGAGCGGTGACAGAACGTGCACCACGCAGGCCGCGACAGAAAGAATCGGCGCACACGGCGAACAAGGCACACAGGGCACAAACGAGAAACAGGGCACACAGGGAACACAGTACTGCGCCGCCGCGGTCGCGCCTTCGCCACCAATAAGGCACGCAGCGGCAACACCTTTCGCAGCGAGGCAATAAAGGCGCAACAGGCAAGGAAAAGGCCACAACAGAAAAAGGGAGTGGAGACGTTCTAGCCAGGCAACGCCACAAGCAACGCGCCTGCACGCACGAGACCACAACGACAGCGCAGCTGGCCGCACAACGCACACCAAGCACACGAATAAAGACAGCCAGGAACAATGGAGGCAAAGAAACGCAGGGCGAGGCGCGCGCCGAAATACAGCAGCACACACGCAGCAAAAAGGAAAGACTTGGGCAAAAACAGGAAGACACCACACGGAAAGCGGCCATGAGCGGGCCAGCTTGAAATCAACCACGAGGCAACGTGCGACTGCGAGCGACTGACCAAGAACACAATCGAAAGCATGCAAAACAGAGGCGCGGGAAGAGAAAAGCCTTGCGTGCACACCGGCGCGGCGAAGCGCGAGGAAAAAAAGCGAACCTGAAAACAGGCAAAACTGCAAGAACAAGAAGGGGGAGCCGCAACGCAGGCACACAGAGGACGCAAGTAGACGCAAGGGAAGAAGAGCACCGCAGTCCGAGCGGGACACACGGGAAAGGCAAAGTAAACACAGAAAGGTGGCACAAAGCACAGATAAGATAGCATAGGCCAGGGAAGCCGACAAGACAAAAGGAACACAAAACAGAACGAACCACGCAAAAAAGGCAGGCTCGCACACACACAGGCGGACACAGACACTGGCAAATGCAGTCACTGGGAGGCAGGCGCAGCGGAACACGCCAAGGAATGCAGTCAAGTTGACGGACACCAGCTTGCGCCCACTGCCAGCACATCAAAAACACAAGGACGCGTGGCACAAAAGGCAAAAGACGCAAAAGCAGATTACAGCAAGCAGACACCAGAAACGAAGAGCAAGCCTGCACGGGTCGCAAAAATAAAAAAACAGAACACAGCCGAAGGGAAACAGAGCACGCAGAAAAAGAAGACGGACAAGGCACAGAGAACAAGAAAGGAACAGGTGGGGACCAAAAAGAAAAAAAAATGAAAATGGGAAAAACACAGCAGACCACAACACCACTCGAAAGCGGGCGCGCAAGACAAAAAACACGGACTTCGACGTTGGCGCGCAGCACCAACACGAAATAAAATAATGCGAAGGGAAAAGCACGTACACGGACTAGATTAGGACGGTGCAAACAGCACACGCCATTGTGGTAAAAATGAAAAGGTAAGAACACTAACAAGGCGAGGCGCACCGAAGTGCAGAAGGCGCGGAACATACTCACAGCACACCCAGGCGTGCCGTGCACGAAGAGAACTTAAGCGGAAAAAAGCTCGGAATGGAGGCACGCACGGAAGTGCACTGCAAAAAAAGATGAGAACTGTGACGCGCGGAAAGTGAGAAAAAAAGAAAAAAGACGGTCGCTCTCACAAATATTCAGAGAATAAAAATAAATTCATCGAACAAACCAGGACGGAAGGCAAACACAAAAACAAAAACAAAAAAAAAACATAATAACAGGGGAAAAATATAAAATAATAAAAATCAACAATAAAGACAGAAAAAATAAAAAAGAGGATAAAAAAAAGGATAAAACAAAGTAAGCAAATGAACAGAATATTTTGCAACACGGCTTTCAGCAACTCCAACGACTCCAAACGCACTCATTTTGTTTAACTCGCAAATTCAAAAAAAAGAAAAAAAATTACGAAAACATTTCAACGAACAAATAGCTTATTCACGAACGAATCCTCGTCACCACTCATTTGAAAGAAAAATAGTTCACTTGCAGCCTTTTTCTTTATCTCCACGTTTTGGAAAACACGGAAAAAAAGCAATCTCGCGCAAGCAAGAGCAAGTCATGATTCTCACTTAAACAAGAACGTAGCACGCACAACTTTCTTTCGCCACAAATCGTGAGCTCGTCAAAGCAACTCCCTTCAAAAAAAAATTCGCTCGGCAGAAAATACCGCCAACACTCACGGAGACTCGATCCAATATAAATTCCTCCTTTCCATTGCATACTCAAAACAAAAAAAGAAATAACAAAGTGTGTGCTCACGTTTCCGAGGCGACGAAATAAACAACCGTACGTTTCCTTTGGTCTGTACTTTTTGTCGTTTTGAAGTCACAGCGCTCTGCAGCTGATCGGCGCCAGGCTCAGCTGCCGCTGCTCAGCCAAACGTGTTTCTTCGTTCGCGTCCAGTCGTTGTTACCTTTCTCAAACGTGCATGCGTCGCAAGCGCAGCAAAGCCTCACTAAGCTCACGTGTTTTTTTCTCTGCGGTGAACAGGTTCTTCCCCTATCACGCTTTCGTGCAGGCGCTCCACGCACCGATCTTTCAAGCGCCACACCGCTCTTTTTCCATCTCCAGTCCAAATCCCACAAAGAAATTTAAAGCTAAGAAATCCTCACCCAGCGAAGGTCGCAATGGCGTCGCCAAGCTCAAAAACAGCACTTCTCCAGTTGCTTCCTCCCTTGTCCAGAGCTTCGCGTTGCTGCTCGTCAGTTTTGCTTCGGCGTTCACCCCTTTCCGCCTGCCCACTTTCAAACACGCACAGAAGCGCAGCCCCAAATGACGCAGGACGCACTGAGACAATGCTGGTCTCTTTTTTCCTCTGCTCGTGTTCTCTCCTTTGAGACGGCCCCGTTCCTCCGCGTCTCCGCAATCGTCACCGCGCACACGTTCCCGATGTGTGCATGCGTTTCTTACGCCAAACAGCAAGGTCATGCAACACATCGTCCTGGCTGCCCTCATTCTTCAAATGGCCCAGTGTCCGAAAGGTGCTGTGATGTGCCATCCTTGTCGTTGCTGGAGTTCCCTCCATGTCTCTATCTTTAGCGTGCCTCTTCATGAGCAGTGTCCGCTTCACTCGGCTTCCGCCCACCCATGGTCCTCACGCGAGCACGCATTCAACTGAGCTCCTTTGTGCGCCTTTGCCCCAGCTCTGCTTGCTGCTGCGAGCCTGTTCACTCAAAAAAAAAGGTGCCCAGCAAGAGCGCTTCGCGCGCCGCTTGTGCCCACTGCGTGTCACTGCTGCCTCACTCACTGCCTCTCGTGTTCGCTCCAAAATCTCTCTCATCTCTTGCGTCTGGCCGCCTCCGCGCAATTCCTGTAACCATGTTGCTCCGTTGCGCACCTTCCCAATGCTGGCTAACGCCTGTGCCCAGCACCTTCGCTTTTCTTCCCCTGCCTCCTTTTTCGTGTCTAACATCTCTTTCCCTCTTTGCCTTGTTTTTTGTTTCTTGTCACGATGCCGAGTGTGTTGCCAGCACGTGCTTCCCAATCGCGCGCCGCCAATGTCTCACGCTCCGCTTCACCCCCCAGTCGACTGGGATATGCTCCACGCGCTCGCCACTTTGGCTTCCGCTGTTCCATTCGCTTTCCGCTCTCCCCGTCCAATGCCTCAATACGTTCCTATGGCTGCCCACTCTTTCTGGTGCCTTTTCCGTTTCATCTTCACATCACCACAAAACGCCGCACCCGCCTGCTTGCGGTTCCCCCCCATTTGGCGGTCGCCCCAAGCGCGTCATTGCAGTCCTTGCGGCGCGGCACCCTTTGCGCAGTTTTCTCTCAGTGATCGCTCGAGCGCCCCCAGGCACTGTGCCTTCCCTGTCCCCCTCCTTCGTCCACGGCCCCGCTCGCTTCGTGTGCCAGTCACACCTCCCCCGCTTCGCAGCAGCTTTCTCCTATCCCCCGCTCGCTCTGCACACTAAGGCTTTGTGCGTCCCCCGCAAAGCAAACGCACTAAAACCACATGCCCCCCATAGCTCGGCCGCCGCATTCGAAGCACTGTGTCCCTGAAGCGCGCTCATATCCGCGCCTGCCTCTTTCACACACCCTTGCGCTCCTCCGTCTTAACCGCGTGCCCCACGCAAGCCGCGTACTCTGACCTAATGCCGTTTGGCGCAACGCACGTCGTCCCTTCCCCCTCTTCCAAGATCAACCCATTTCACGTCCTGCGCCACTCATCACTGTTGGCTTCGCGTGTTCGCCCTTCCCTGTTCACTGCCTCCCGTCTCGTCCGTCCTGTTCTCCCCGCACCTCTTCCCTTGCGTGTCCTGTGCACATCCCTCGGTCCGTCCTCACCACGACCCGGTTAATGGTCGTGCGTGCTCGCCAGCCGCGCCGCTCCAGTCCTTCCCTCCCTCCGTCCTCTCTCGTCGCGCTTCCGCGTCACACGCGTCCGGCTCCGGCCCTTTGGGCCTCTCTCCCCAGAAGCCCGTGTCCGCCCAGCCGCTTCTCCGTGGCTGCGGTGCTGCCTCCGTGCACAATTGCGTCCCCCGTGGCTCCCCTCTCACAATTCGGTTGCCAGGCGGATCAACTCGCGCCTCGGCGCTGCCAAATCCTCAGGCAACTGCCAATGCTGTGCGTGCTCCTTCTCGGCTTGCCTTGGTCGCTTTGTGCGTTCGCCGCGCCGCGCCTTGAGCTGTCCTCTCCGCCCAAGCTCACCCGGCACTGCCTTGTCCGTGCCCCCCCTGGTGCCCCCTTCGCTTGTCAGCCTCTGCCTGGCCGCAACAATCACCGTGGCAACACCCGCGCACCTTCCTCCTGTTGTCTTTGTGTCAGTGCCTTATGTCTCTCGCAAGCCGCCTCAGGCCGCTCGACGCCTCCTAACTTGCACACTGCGTGCCTCGTTGCGGCGCGCAGCGTGTCGTCATCTTCCTTGTGCGCCATCAGTCCCGCGCCGCCGTGCTCGAACATCGCCGCAGGGACGCCAATGTCACCCCTGTTCACACACAGTCTATCCAGTGCACGCTACGCGGTCCCTCCGCCCGTCACTAAGTGGCCACCAACGTTCGCCGCTCTGCCGATCACCGACCGCACGCGTGCGGCATCGCTCCCTGTTGCCTTTCTCTCTCTTTCGCCGCGCAGTGTGTGTCAACCACCGCTTCGAAACCGCGTCGCTGGCCATGCTTCCGTGCATAGCGGCCAGGCGTCAAGCGAATCGCCCTCCGCCCCGCTGCATCCCTACGCCTGTGACGCCGCATGGGCCCCGCAGGCCGTGCTTCCTCGGCGCCTCGGTGTTCTTCAGTGGTTCACCCCTTTCGTTGGGTCCCTGTCGAACGTCGCCGCCTAAGAGGCTGTTCGTCGCGGCGTGTCCGCTGCGTTGCGCTATTCTTGGCCACAAACCTTGACGTTCTTCTGCCTCTTCGCCCCTGTGTTCTCCTCGCTTCCTAGCCAAGCGGGCACCTCGTTGACCTACGTGCTCTGTGCGACGCTTGGACATCGCAACGGTCTCCGCAATGCCGTGCGCCTCGCCCGCTGCGCGCAATGTGCTCCCAACGTCGCGCCGTTGGCGCAGTTGCTTCTTTGTGGCCCCATGTCCCCCGCTGCGCCGTCGCATCCTGTCCCACAGACCCGGTCGCAGGACTCGACGACCCCCTGTCCGCTCTTCACTGCGGACCGCACGCTCAGCGCCTTGCCACTCGCGCCCCTTTCGCTCGTCCCAAACCTTCCTGCGCTGGCTTGCACGCCCCCGCCTCTCTGTGCGTTCCCTTCGCGCAAGCCTGCCACCAGCGGCCGGTCCTTTTGGTCCCCTCGCGTGCGCCCGCGTTCGCCGCTCTTGCGCGAGCCGTCCGCGTGCACCTTTGCACGCCCTCCTGCGGGGGCCTCGTGCGCTGCCACTCCATCCGCCGTGCACTTGCCGCCGGTGTGCCTCCCATTCTGCCTGCTCACCAACCCCGTGCGCCCTTTGTGTAGCGGACATTTCTTGCTGTCGTTCCTTCGCTCTTCTTCGCTTTGCTTGCCAGCTGCCGCCTTTCCTCGGTTGGTCGCGCTGCGTTGACTCTTGCAGGCGTGTGTGGTGGCGCCACATGCTGCCACCGTGTTGGCGCTCGCCGGCCACCGCGGCGACAGTCGTGTGCCCGTCGACCCGCGTGCCGTGGGTTTTCGCCCTGTGTTCTCCCGGGTGCACTGGAGGCCAGCTTCTGTTCTCAGCTGTCGACCGGGTAGTCCGCCGGCACGCTCCCGCGCCTTCCGCTCGCCCGCGTGGGCAGTGCGTACTGCGTTGCGGCAGCGCGCCGCGCCCCGCCCGCGGCTTCCTGCGCAGAGTGCGCTAGCCGCGCCTTGGCCGCTTAGCCTGTCTTGTCTTCCCCGGCGAGGTGCGTTGCTGTCCCGGCTCCTCCCGCGCCTTTCCCTCTGCCAGTGTCGCGGTTGCGCGCACGGGCGGTGACCGCGCGCACTCCACCCGGACCGCCGGCTGCGTTGCTTCGCGCCAGCAACAGAACACCGCGGTCGGGATGGCGTACCGTCCCGGTCTGCGTGCGTGACCATGCCCGTTTAGCCGAATGCGCGTGCTGTTCGCTCGCTGCGCGCACTCGGCAGGCGGTCGGGGCAGGCACGCCGGCCCGGACTCAGACGCGATTGTGCGCGCCGCACTTGGAGTGAACCCGCGAGCGCACGACGCTCAGAGACCCGTCGCGGAGACACTTTCCTACCGGAGAGCGCCAGACTGGCCCACTCGCGCCGCGCACATCGCGACCTCGGCCATCGCGGCCGACGCAGGAAGGGCGGCGAGGACGCGGCACCATTGTCCGGCGCACACGCAGGGCTCGCGAGACCGCACAAGTATGCTGCGCGGGCTTTGCAGCGCTGCAGAGAGGCGTCAAGGCACCGCGACCACGAAAGGGACAGCGCCGCAGGGGACGGTCAGGCAGCGGTGCGGCAGCAGGAGCACCAGGCGCAGGAAAACGTGCTGCGTCGGAAACGGGGAGTTCCGCGAGGGTAACGCAGAGGACATCGTATAGGTGAAAAGGAAGGCAATGAGAGGCGTGCGGTTCTTGCCGTTGGCGCTCTGCGCCTTGCTGCTTGCTTGCCGCGTCGCGACGAGCGACACCCACGGTGAGTCGAGGCACGCATTCGCGTCGCTGTGCGCAGCAACCAACGCAGCGGCGGGCCTAAAGCTGACAGCGACAAAGCTGCTGGCGAAGGCAAACTTGAACAGCGAGACGGAGAGCTCAGCAGCGACGCTGTGAAGACAGCGCTGACGACACGCGGCACAACGGAGGCATGCTGGCAGACAGTGGCGGACGCGTGGTGGCAGCGGAACGACACAGGGCCGTGGCTTGCGCAGCTGAAGCACACGGTCGCGCTGGCAGCAGAGGCGAGGACGCAACGAGGACGGCAGCCGAGAAGGCATCGAACCTTTCGCAGAAGGCATTTACGGCACCGGCGAGGCAGGGCAAAAGCAGTTTGACAGCAACGAACAGGCTAACAGGGGGCGCCAAACACAGAAGGAGGGCACGCGCTCGCGAAGGACATCTCATACCTTTGCGGGACACAGGCACAGCAATGCGCACGCATGCATCGTGGAACACGGCGGCGGGGGTGACAAGTGGGGCCGACAAATTCTGGGCGGAATACGCGAAGCCATTGTGCATGGAGGACGCCACACCTGCTCAGCAGCAGACGCACGCGCTGCCATACGAAACTGGCAAAGCATACTGGCCACAGCAAAGGCGTCAGCGGCGATCACGGGGAGTGAGCACTTCACATTCGGCAAAACAAAGGGTGTGAAGATCACTCTGAAGGGTAAAAAAGCGGTGGTCGCGTGGCGAACAAGCTTGGAGGACGCCGCCACTGCAATGGAAGAGGCGGCCAGCAGGCCACAGAAGCAGAAAGCATGCTGAGCCGCGCAGTCGCTCAAGCAAGCGCATTCTGCCAACACGTCGCACAGGAAAAGGGGGCAAAAGCGCGCGGGAACAAACGGAACAGCACAGGGAAGCATGACCGAGCAGGCAAGCAAGGAGACGAAAAAGAGGAAGCCAGGGTGAGGAAAGCATCGGAAACACGCAGGCCGGACAGAAAAGCAAGGCAGCCTGAGGCATCAGGAGCACAGGGGAAGGACAGCGCCGTCAAGGTGCAGACTGGCGTCTGCGGTGGCACTGGCGGTAGGGATGGCACTGACCCCACAACACTGGCACTGGCGACACTGGCACCGTAGCAGGAAGGAAAAGGAAGAGAAGAGACGGTGAAACACGAGAACATCGCAGGGCGGGGACAGAATCAAGGCCTTGAAAAAGAAGCGAACCGCGAGACGGGATTGCTTGACGACGAGGGATAGAAGAAAGGGAAGAAGAACATGGCAGAGACGAAACCATGGACGAAGCAGGCAAGAATGCAACAGGGTTAGCAGGAGCACCGAGCGGTGACAGAAAGTGCACCAGCAGGCCGCGACAGAAAGAATCGGCGCAACGGCGAACAAGGCACACAGGGTACAAACGAGAAACAGGGCACACAGGGAGCACAGTACTGGACCGCCGCGGTCGCGCCTTCGCCGCCAATAAGCACGCAGCGGCACACCTTTCGCAGCGAGGCAATAAAGGCGCAACAGGCAAGGAAAAGGCCACAAAGAAAAAGGGAGTGGAGACGTTCTAGCCAGGCAACGCCACAAGCAACGCGCCTGCCGCACGAGACCACAACGACAGCGAAGCTGGCCGCACAACGCACACCAAGCACACGAATAAAGACAGCAGGAACAATGGAGGCAGAGAAACGCAGGGCGAGGCGCGCGCCGAAAAACAGCAGCACACACGCAGCAAAAAGGAAAGACTTGGGCAAAAACAGGAAGACACCACACGGAAGCGGCCATGAGCGGGCCAGCTTGAAATCAACCACGAGGCAACGTGCGACTGCGAGCGACTGACCAAGAACACAATCGAAAGCATGCAAAACAGAGGCGCGGGAAGAGAAAAGCCTTGCGTGCACACCGGCGAGGCGAAGCGCGAGGAAAAAAAGAGAACCTGAAAACAGGCAAAACTGCAAGAACAAGAAGGGGGAGCGCAACGCAGGCACACAGAGGGCGCAAGTAGACGAAGGGAAGAAGAGCACCGCAATCCGAGCGGGACACACGGGAAAGGCAAAGTAAACACAGAAAGGTGGCACAAAGCACAGATAAGATAGCATAGGCCAGGGAAGCCGACAAGACAAAAGGAACACAAAACAGAACGAACCACGAAAAAAGGCAGGCTCGCACACACACAGGCGGACACAGACACTGGCAAATGCAGTCACTGGGAGGCAGGCGGAGCGGAACACGCCAAGGCATGCAGTCAAGTTGACGGACACCAGCTTGCGCCACAGCCAGCACATCAAAAACAAAGGACGCGTGGCACAAAAGGCAAAAGACGCAAAAGCAGATTACAGCAAGCAGACACCAGAAACGAAGAGCAAGCCTGCACGGGTCGCAAAAATAAAAAAACAGAACACAGCCGAAGGGAAACAGAGCACGCAGAAAAAGAAGACGGACAAGGCACAGAGAACAAGAAAGGAACAGGTGGGGACCAAAAAAGAAAAAAAAATGAAAATGGGAAAAACACAGCAGACCACAACACCACTCGAAAGCGGGCGCGCAAGACAAAAAACACGGACTTCGACGTTGGCGCGCAGCACCAACACGAAATAAAATAAAGCGAAGGGAAAAGCACGTACACGGACTAGATTAGAACAGTGCAAACAGCACACGCCATTGTGGTAAAAATAAAAAGGTAAGAACACTAACAAGGCGAGGCGCACCGAAATGCAGAAGGCGCGGAACATACTCACAGCACACCCAGGCGTGCCGTGCACGAAGAGAACTTAAGCGGAAAAAAGCTCGGAATGGAGGCACGCACGGAAGTGCACTGCAAAAAAAGATGAGAACTGTGACGCGCGGAAAGTGAGAAAAAAAGAAAAAAGACACTCGCTCTCACAAATATTCAGAGAATAAAAATAAATTCATCGAACAAACCAGGACGGAAGGCAAACACAAAAAAAAAAAAAAAAAACATAATAACAGCAGGCAAAATATAAAATAATAAAAATCAACAATAAAGACAGAAAAAATAAAAAAGAGGCTAAAAAAAAGGATAAAACAAAGTAAGCGAATGAACAGAATATTTTGCAACACGGCTTTCAGCAACTCCAACGACTCCAAACAAACTCATTTTGTTTAACTCACAAATTCAAAAAAAGAAAGAAAAAATACGAAAACATTTCAACGAAAAAATAGCTTATTCACGAACGAATCCTCGTCACCACTCATTTGAAAGAAAAATAGTTCACTTGCAGCCTTTTTCTTTATCTCCACGTTTTGGAAAACACGGAAAAAAAGCAATCTCGCGCAAGCAAGAGCAAGTCATGATTCTCACTTAAACAAGAACGTAGCACGCACAACTTTCTTTCGCCACAAATCGTGAACTCGTCAAAGCAACTCCCTTCAAAAAAAAATTCGCTCGGCAGAAAATAGTGCCAACACTCACGGAGACTCGATCCAATATAAATTCCTCCTTTCCATTGCATACTCAAAACAAAAAAAAGAAATAACAAAGTGCGTGCTCACGTTTCCGAGGCGACGAAATAAACAACCTTACGTTTCCTTTGCGCTGTACTTTTTGTCGTTTTGAAGTCACAGCGCTCTGCAGCTGATCGGCGCCAGGCTCAGCTGCCGCTGCTCAGCCAAACGTGTTTCTTCGTGCGCGTCCAGTCGTTGTTACCTTTCTCAAACGTGCATGCGTCGCAAGCGCAGCAAAGCTCACTAAGCTCACGTGTTTTTTTCTCTGCGGTGAACAGGTTCTTCCCCTATCACGCTTTCGTGCAGGCGCTCCACGCACCGATCTTTCAAGCGCCACACCGCGCTTTTTCCATCTCCAGTCCAAATCCCACAAAGAAATTTAAAGCTAAGAAATCCTCACCCAGCGAAGGTCGCAATGGCGTGGCCAAGCTCAAAAACAGCACTTCTCCAGTTGCTTCCTCCCTTGTCCAGAGCTTCGCGTTGCTGCTCGTCAGTTTTGCTTCGGCGTTCACCCCTTTCCGCCGCCCACTTTCAAACACGCACAGAAGCGCAGCCCCAAATGACGCAGGACGCACTGAGACAATGCTGGTCTCTTTTTTCCTCTGCTCGTGTTCTCTCCTTTGAGACGGCCCCGTTCCTCCGCGTCGCCGCAATCGTCACCGCGCACACGTTCCCTATGTGTCCATGCGTTTCTTACGCAAACAGCAAGGTCATGCATCACAGCGTTCTGGCTGCCCTCATTCTTCAAATGGCCCAGTGTCCGAAAGGTGCTGTGATGTGCCATCCTTGTCGTTGTTGGAGTTTCCGTCATGGCTCTATCTTTAGCGTGCGCCTTCATGAGCAGTGTCCGCTTCACTCGGCTTCCGCCCACCCATGGTCCTCACGCGAGCACGCATTCAACTGATCTCCTTTGTTCGCCTTTGCCCCAGCTCTGCTTGCTGCCGCGAGCCTTGCTCACTCAAAAAAAAAGGTGCCCAGCAAGAGTGCTTCGCGCGCCGCTTGTGCCCACTGCGTGTCACTGCTGCCTCACTCATCTCTCTCGTGTTCGCTCCAAAATCTCTCTCATCTCTTGCGTCTGGCCGCCTCCGCGCAATTCCTGTGACCATGTTGCTCCGTTGCGCACCTTCCCAATGCTGGCTAACGCCTGTGCCCAGCACCTTCGCTTTTCTTCCCCTGCCTCCTTTTTCGTGTCTAACATCTCTTTCCCTCTTTGCCTTGTTTTTTGTTTCTTGTCACGATGCCGAGTGTGTTGCCAGCACGTGCTTCCCAATCGCGCGCCGCCAATGTCTCACGCTCCGCTTCACCCCCCAGTCGACTGGGATATGCTCCACGCGCTCGCCACTTTGGCTTCCGCTGTTCCATTCGCTTTCCGCTCTCCCCGTCCAATGCCTCAATACGTTCCTATGGCTGCCCACTCTTTCTGGTGCCTTTTCCGTTTCATCTTCACATCACCACAAAACGCCGCACCCGCCTGCTTGCGGTTCCCCCCCATTTGGCGGTCGCCCCAAGCGCGTCATTGCAGTCCTTGCGGCGCGGCACCCTTTGCGCAGTTTTCTCTCAGTCTTCGCTCGAGCGCCCCCAGGCACTGTGCCTTCCCTGTCCCCCTCCTTCGACCACGGCCCCGCTCGCTTCGTGTGCCAGTCACACCTCCTCCCGCTTCGCAGCAGCTTTCTCCTTCCCCCGCTCGCTCTGCACACTAAGGTCTTTGTGCGTCCACCCGCAAAGCAAACGCACTAAAACCACTTGCCCCCCCATAGCTCGGCCGCCGCATTCGAAGCACTGTGTCCCTGAAGCGCGCTCATATCCGCGCCTGCCTCTTTCACACACCCTTGCGCTCCTCCGTCTTAACCGCGTGCCCCACGCAAGCCGCGTACTCTGACCTAATGCCGTTTGGCGCAACGCACGTCGTCCCTTCCCCTCTTCCAAGATCAACCCATTTCACGTCCTGCGCCGTCATCACTGCGTCTTCGCGTGTTCGCCCTTCCCTGTTCACTGCCTCCCGTCTCGTCCGTCCTGTTTCCCCGCACCTCTTCCCTTGCGTGTCCTGTGCACATCCCTCGGTCCGTCCTCACCACGACCCGGTTAATGGTCGTGCGTGCTTGCCAGCCGCGCCGCTCCAGTCCTTCCCTCCCTCCGTCCTCTCTCGTCGCGCTTCCGCGTCACACGCGTCCGGCTCCGACCCTTTGGGCTTCTCTCCCCAGAAGCCCGTGTCCGCCCAGCCGCTTCTCCGTGGCTGCGGTGCTGCCTCCGTGCACAATTGCGTCCCCCGCGGTCCCCTCTCACAATTCGGTTGCCAGGCGGATCAACTCGCGCCTCGGCGCTGCCAAACCTCAGTCAACTGCCAATGCTGTGCGCGCTCTTTCTCGGCTTGCCTTGGTCGCTTTGTGCGTTCGCCGCGCCGCGCCTTGAGCTGTCCTCTCCGCCCAAGCTCACCCGGCATTGCCTTTCCCGTGCCCCCCCTGGTGCCCCCTTCGCTTGTCAGCCACTGCCTGGCCGCAACAATCACCGTGGCAACACCCGCGCACCTTCCTCCTGTTGTCTTTGTGTCAGTGCCTTATTTCTCTCGCAAGTCGCCTCAGGCCGCTCGACGCCTCCTAACTTGCACACTGCGTGCCTCGTTGCGGCGCGCAGCGTGTCGTCATCTTCCTTTGTGCGCCATCAGTCCCGCGCCGCCTGCTCGAACATCGCCGCAGGGACGCCAATGTCACCCCTGTTCACACACAGTCTATCCAGTGCACGCTCCGCGGTCCCTGCGCCCGTCACTAAGTGGCCACCACCGTTCGCCGCGCTGCCGATCACCGACCGCACGCGTGCGGCATCGTCCCTGTTGCTTTCTCTCTCTTTCGCCGCGCAGTGTGTGTCAGCCAGCGCTTCGAAACCGCGTCGCTGGCCATGCTTCCGCGCATAGCGGCCAGGCGTCAAGCGAATCGCCCTCCGCCCCGCTGCATCCCTACGCCTGTGACGCCGCACGGGCCCGCAGGCCGTGCTCCTCGGCGCCTCGGTGTTCTTCAGTGGTTCACCCCTTTCGTCGGGTCCCGGTCGAACGTCGCCGCCTAAGAGGCTGTTCGTCGCGGCGTGTCCGCTGCGTTGCGCTATTCTTGGCCACAAACCTTGACGTTCTTCTCCTCTTCGCCCCTGTGTTCTCCTCGCTGCCTAGCCAAGCGGGCACCGCGTTGACCTACGTGCGCGGTGCGACGCTTGGACATCGCAACGGTCTCCGCAATGCCGGTCGCCTCTCCCGCTGCGCGCAATGTGCTCCCAACGTCGCGCCGTTGGCGCAGTTCCTTGTGGGCCCCATGTCCCCCGCTGCGGCGTCGCATCCGCTCCCACAGACCCGGTCGCAGGACTCGACGTCCCCCTGTCCGCTCTTCACTGCGGACCGCACGCTCAGCGCCTCGCCACTCGCGCCCCTTTCGCTCGTCCCAAACCTTCCTTCTGTGGCGTGTCAGCTCCCGCTTCTCTGTGCGTTCCCTTCGCGCAAGCCTGCCACCAGCGGCTGGTCCTTCTGGTCCCCTCGCGTGCGCCCGCGTTCGCCGCTCTTGCGCGAGCCGTCCGCGTGCACCTTGCACGTCCTCCTGCGGGGGCCTCGTGCGCTTCCACCCACTCCGCCGTGCTCCTGCCGCCGGTGTGCCTCCCATTGTGCCTGTTCACCACCCCGTGCGCCCTTTGTGTAGCGGACATTTCTGCTTCGTTCCTTCGCTCTTCTGCGCTTTGCTTGCCAGCTGCCGCCTTTCCTCGGTTGGTCGCGCTGCGTCGACTCTTGCAGGCGTGTTTGGTGGGCCACACGCTGCCACCGCGTTGGCGCGCGCCGGCCACCGCGGCGACAGTCGTGTGCCCGTCGACCCGCGTGCCGTGGGTTTTCGCCCTGTGCTCTCCCGGGTGCACTGGAGGCCAGCTTCTGTTCTCAGCTGTCGACTGGGTAGTCCGCCGGCACGCGCCCGCGCTTCCGCTCGCCCGCGCGGGCAGTGCGTACTGCGTTGCGGCAGCGCGCCGCGCCGTGCCCGCGGCTTCCTGCGCAGAGTGCGCTAGCCGCGCCTTGGCCGCTTAGCTTGTCTTGTCTTCCCCGGCGAGGTGCGTTGCTGTCCCGGCTCCGCCCGCGCCTTGCCCTCTGCCAGTGTCGCGGTTGCGCGCACGGGCGGTGACCGCGCGCACTCCACCCGGACCGCCGCCTGCGTTGCTTCGCGCCAGCAACAGAACACCGCGGTCGGGATGGCGTACCGTCCCGGCCTGCGTGCGTGACCATGCCCGTTTAGCCGAATGCGCGTGCTGTTCGCTCGCTGCGCGCACTCGGCAGGCGGTCGGGGCAGGCACGCCGGCCGCGGACTCAGACGCGATTGTGCGCGCCGCACTTGGAGTGAACCCGCGAGCGCACGACGCTCAGAGACCCGTCGCGGAGACACTTTCCTACCGGAGAGCGCCAGACTGGCCCACTCGCGCCGCGCACATCGCGACCTCGGCCATCGCGGCCGACGCAGGAAGGGCGGCGAGGACGCGGCACCATTGTCCGGCGCACACGCAGGGCTCGCGAGCCGCACAAGTATGCTGCGCGGGCTTTGCAGCGCTGCAGAGAGGCGTCAAGGCACCGCGACCACGAAAGGGACAGCGCCGCAGGGGACGGTCAGGCAGCGGTGCGGCAGCAGGAGCACCAGGCGCAGGAAAACGTGCTGCGTCGGAAACGGGGAGTTCCGCGAGGGTAACGCAGAGGACACGCATAGGTGAAAAGGAAGGCAATGAGAGGCGTGCGGTTCTTGCCGTTGGCGCTCAGCGCCTTGCTGCTTGCTTGCCGCGTCGCGACGAGCGACACCGCGGGCGAGTCGAGGCACGCATTCGCGTCGCTGTGCGCAGCAACCAACGCAGCGGCGGGCCTAAAGCTGACAGCGACAAACTGCTGGCGGAGGCAAGCTTGAAGCAGCGAGACGACGCGATCAGCAGCGCGCTGTGAAGACGGCGGTGACGACACGCGGCACAACGGAGGCATGCTGGGAGACAGTGGCCGACGAGTGGTGGGCGCGGAACGACACAGGGCCGTGGCTTGCGCAGCTGAAGCACACGGTCGCGCTGGCAACAACGGCACGCGACGCGTCGAAGAAGGCAGCCGCGCAGGCAGCAGAGCTTTCGAAGAAGGCCATTTACGGCACCGCAGAGGCAGGGCAAATAAGCACGTTTGACAGCAACGAAGGGCTAACAGGGGGACGCCGACACAGCAGGCGGGCCGCGCTCGCGAAGGACATCTCATACCTTGCGGGACACAGGCAACAGCCTGCGCACGCATGCATCGTGGAAGCCACGGCGGCAGCCGTGACAAGTGGGGCGACAAATTCTGGGCGGAATACGCGAAGCCACTGTGCATGGAGACGCCACACCTGCATCAAGCGCAGACGCACGCGCTGCCATACGAACTGGCAAAGCATACTGGCCACAGCAAAGGCGTCAGCGAAGATCACGGGGAGTGAGCACTTCACATTCGGCAAAACAAAGGTGTGAAGATCACTCTGAAGGTAAAAAAGCGGTGGTCGCGTGGCGCACAAGCTTGGAGGAGCCGCCAGTGCATGGAAGAAGCGGCCAGCAAGGCCACAGAAGCAGAAAGCATGCTGAGCCGCGCAGTCGCTCAAGCAAACGCATTCTGCCAACACGTCGCACAGGAAAAGGGGCAAAAGCGCGCGGAGCCAAACGAGAACAGCACAGGGAAGCATGACCGAGCAGACGAAGCAAGGAGACGAAAAAGAGGAAAGCCAGGGTGAGACAAGCATCGCACACAGGCAGGACCGGACAGAAAAGCAAGGCGAGCCTGAGGCATCACGAGCACAAAGGGAAAGACAGCGCCGTCAAGGTGCAGACTGCTGTCTGCGGTGGCACTGGCGGTAGGGATGGCACTGACCCCAGCAACACTGGCACTGGCAACACTGGCACCGTAGCAGGAGGAAAGGAAGAGAAGAGACGGTGAAACACGAGAACATCGCAGGGCGGGGACAGAATCAAGGCCTTGCAAAAGAAAGCAACCGCGAGACGGCGATTGCTTGAAGACACGGGATAGAAGAAAGGGAAGAAGAACATGGCAGAGACGAAACCATGGACGAGGCAAAGCAAGAATGCAACAGGGTTGGCAGGAGCACCGAGCGGTGACAGAAAGTGCACCACGCAGGCCGCGACAGAAAGAATCGGCGCACACGGCGAACAAGGCACACAGGGACAAACGAGAAACAGGGCACACAGGGAGCACAGTACTGGACCGCCGCGGTCGCGCCTTCGCCACCAATAAGGCCGCAGCGGCAACACCTTTCGCAGCGAGGCAATAAAGGCGCAACAGGCAAGGAAAAGGCCACAACAGAAAAAGGGAGTGGAGACGTTCTAGCCAGGCAACGCCACAAGCAACGCGCCTGCACGCACGAGACCACAACGACAGCGCAGCTGGCCGCACAACGCACACCAAGCACACGAATAAAGACAGCCAGGAACAATGGAGGCAAAGAAACGCAGGGCGAGGCGCGCGCCGAAAAACAGCAGCACACACGCAGCAAAAAGGAAAGACTTGGGCAAAAACAGGAAGACACCACACGGAAAGCGGCCATGAGCGGGCCAGCTTGAAATCAACCACGAGGCAACGTGCGACTGCGAGCGACTGACCAAGAACACAATCGAAAGCATGCAAAACAGAGGCGCGGGAAGAGAAAAGCCTTGCGTGCACACCGGCGCGGCGAAGCGCGAGGAAAAAAAGCGAACCTGAAAACAGGCAAAACTGCAAGAACAAGAAGGGGGAGCCGCAACGCAGGCACACAGAGGGCGCAAGTAGACGCAAGGGAAGAAGAGCACCGCAGTCCGAGCGGGACACACGGGAAAGGCAAAGTAAACACAGAAAGGTGGCACAAAGCACAGATAAGATAGCATAGGCCAGGGAAGCCGACAAGACAAAAGGAACACAAAACAGAACGAACCACGAAAAAAGGCAGGCTCGCACACACACAGGCGGACACAGACACTGGCAAATGCAGTCACTGGGAGGCAGGCGAGCGGAACACGCCAAGGAATGCAGTCAAGTTGACGGACACCAGCTTGCGCCCACTGCCAGCACATCAAAAACACAAGGACGCGTGGCACAAAAGGCAAAAGACGCAAAAGCAGATTACAGCAAGCAGACACCAGAAACGAAGAGCAAGCCTGCACGGGTCGCAAAAATAAAAAAACAGAACACAGCCGAAGGGAAACAGAGCACGCAGAAAAAGAAGACGGACAAGGCACAGAGAACAAGAAAGGAACAGGTGGGGACCAAAAAAGAAAAAAAAATGAAAATGGGAAAAACACAGCAGACCACAACACCACTCGAAAGCGGGCGCGCAAGACAAAAAACACGGACTTCGACGTTGGCGCGCAGCACCAACACGAAATAAAATAAAGCGAAGGGAAAAGCACGTACACGGACTAGATTAGGACGGTGCAAACAGCACACGCCATTGTGGTAAAAATAAAAGGTAAGAACACTAACAAGGCGAGGCGCACCAAAATGCAGAAGGCGCGGAACATACTCACAGCACACCCAGGCGTGCCGTGCACGAAGAGAACTTAAGCGGAAAAAAGCTCGGAATGGAGGCACGCACGGAAGTGCACTGCAAAAAAAGATGAGAACTGTGACGCGCGGAAGTGAGAAAAAAAGAAAAAAGACCTCGCTCTCACAAATATTCAGAGAATAAAAATAAATTCATCGAACAAACCAGGACGGAAGGCAAACACAAAAAAAAAACAAAAAAAAAACATAATAACAGGGGAAAAAATATAAAATAATAAAAATCAACATAAAGACAGAAAAAATAAAAAAGAGGATAAAAAAAAGGATAAAACAAAGTAAGCAAATGAACAGAAATTTTGCAACACGGCTTTCAGCAACTCCAACGACTCCAAACAAACTCATTTTGTTTAACTCACAAATTCAAAAAAAAGAAAAAAAATTACGAAAACATTTCAACGAAAAATAGCTTATTCACGAACGAATCCTCGTCACCACTCATTTGAAAGAAAAATAGTTCACTTGCAGCCTTTTTCTTTATCTCCACGTTTTGGAAAACACGGAAAAAAAGCAATCTCGCGCAAGCAAGAGCAAGTCATGATTCTCACTTAAACAACAACGTAGCACGCACAACTTTCTTTCGCCACAAATCGTGAGCTCGTCAAAGCAACTCCCTTCAAAAAAAAATTCGCTCGGCAGAAAATAGTGCCAACACTCACGGAGACTCGATCCAATATAAATTCCTCCTTTCCATTGCATACTCAAAACAAAAAAAAGAAATAACAAAGTTGTGCTCACGTTTCCGAGGCGACGAAATAAACAACCTTACGTTTCCTTTGGCTGTACTTTTTGTCTTTTGAAGTCACAGCGCTCTGCAGCTGATCGGCGCCAGGCTCAGCTGCCGCTGCTCAGCCAAACGTGTTTCTTCGTTCGCGTCCAGTCGTTGTTACCTTTCTCAAACGTGCATGCGTCGCAAGCGCAGCAAAGCTCACTAAGCTCACGTGTTTTTTTCTCTGCGGTGAACAGGTTCTTCCCCTATCACGCTTTCGTGCAGGCGCTCCACGCACCGATCTTTCAAGCGCCACACCGCTCTTTTTCCATCTCCAGTCCAAATCCCACAAAGAAATTTAAAGCTAAGAAATCCTCACCCAGCGAAGGTCGCAATGGCGTGGCCAAGCTCAAAAACAGCACTTCTCCAGTTGCTTCCTCCCTTGTCCAGAGCTTCGCGTTGCTGCTCGTCAGTTTTGCTTCGGCGTTCACCCCTTTCCGCCTGCCCACTTTCAAACACGCACAGAAGCGCAGCCCCAAATGACGCAGGACGCACTGAGACAATGCTGGTCTCTTTTTTCCTCTGCTCGTGTTCTCTCCTTTGAGACGGCCCCGTTCCTCCGCGTCGCCGCAATCGTCACCGCGCACACGTTCCCTATGTGTCCATGCGTTTCTTACGCCAAACAGCAAGGTCATGCAACACATCGTCCTGGCTGCCCTCATTCTTCAAATGGCCCAGTGTCCGAAAGGTGCTGTGATGTGCCATCCTTGTCGTTGCTGGAGTCCCTCCATGGCTCTATCTTTAGCGTGCCCTTCATGAGCAGTGTCCGCTTCACTCGGCTTCCGCCCACCCATGGTCCTCACGCGAGCACGCATTCAACTGATCTCCTTTGTGCGCCTTGCCCCAGCTCTGCTTGCTGCGCGAGCCTTGTTCACTCAAAAAAAAAGGTGCCCAGCAAGAGCGCTTTCGCGCCCGCTTGTGCCCACTGCGTGTCACTGCTGCCTCACTCAGCTCTTCTCGTGTTCGCTCCAAAATCTCTCTCATCTCTTCGCGTCTGGCCGCCTCCGCGCAATTCCTGTAACCATGTTGCTCCGTTGCGCACCTTCCCAATGCTGGCTAACGCCTGTGCCCAGCACCTTCGCTTTTCTTCCCCTGCCTCCTTTTCGTGTCTAACATCTCTTTCCCTCTTTGCCTTGTTTTTTGTTTCTTGTCACGATGCCGAGTGTGTTGCCAGCACGTGCTTCCCAATCGCGCGCCGCCAATGTCTCACGCTCCGCTTCACCCCCCAGTCGACTGGGATATGCTCCACGCGCTCGCCACTTTGGCCTCCCACTGTTCCATTCGCTTTCCGCTCTCCCCGTCCAATGCCTCAATACGTTCCTATGGCTACCCACTCTTTCTGGTGCCTTTTCCGTTTCATCTTCACATCACCACAAAACGCCGCACCCGCCTGCTTGCGGTTCCCCCCCATTTGGCGGTCGCCCCAAGCGCGTCATTGCAGTCCTTGCGGCGCGGCACCCTTTGCGCAGTTTTCTCTCAGTCTTCGCTCGAGCGCCCCCAGGCACTGTGCCTTCCCTGCCCCCTCCTTCGTCCACGGCCCCGCTCGCTTCGTGTGCCAGTCACACCTCCCCCCGCTTCGCAGCAGCTTTCTCCTTCCCCCGCTCGCTCTGCACACTAAGCGCTTTGTGCGTCCCCCGCAAAGCAAACGCACTAAAACCACATGCCCCCCATAGCTCGGCACCGCATTCGAAGCACTGTGTCCCTGAAGCGCGCTCATATCCGCGCCTGCCTCTTTCACACACCCTTGCGCTCCTCCGTCTTAACCGCGTGCCCCACGCAAGCCGCGTACTCTGACCTAATGCCGTTTGGCGCAACGCACGTCGTCCCTTCCCCTCTTCCAAGATCAACCCATTTCACGTCCTGCGCCGTGCATCACTGCGTCTTCGCGTGTTCGCCCTTCCCTGTTCACTGCCTCCCGTCTCGTCCGTCCTGTTCTCCCCGCACCTCTTCCCTTGCGTGTCCTGTGCACATCCCTCGTTCCGTCCTCCCCACGACCCGGTTAATGGTCGTGCGTGCTCGCCAGCCGCGCCGCTCCAGTCCTTCCCTCCCTCCGTCCTCTTTCGTCGCGCTTCCGCGTCACACGCGTCCGGCTCCGACCCTTTGGGCCTCTCTCCCCAGAAGCCCGTGTCCGCCCAGACGCTTCTCCGTGGCTGCGGTGCTGCCTCCGTGCACAATTGCGTCCCCCGCGGGTCCCCTCTCACAATTCGTTGCCAGGCGGATCAACTCGCGCCTCGGCGCTGCCAAACCCTCAGTCAACTGCCAATGCTGTGCGCGCTCATTCTCGGCTTGCCTTGGTCGCTTTGTGCGTTCGCCGCGCCGCGCCTTGAGCTGTCCTCTCCGCCCAAGCTCACCCGGCATTGCCTTTCCCGTGCCCCCCCTGGTGCCCACCTTCGCTTGTCACCCTCTGCCTGGCCGCAACAATCACCGTGGCAACACCCGCGCACCTTCCTCCTGTTGTCTTTGTGTCATTGCCTTATTTCTCTCGCAAGTCGCCTCAGGCCGCTCGACGCCTCCTAACTTGCACACTGCGTGCCTCATTGCGGCGCGCAGCGTGTCGTCATCTTCCTTTGTGCGCCATCAGTCCCGCGCCGCCGTGCTCGAACATCGCCGCAGGGACGCCAATGTCACCCCTGTTCACACACAGTCTATCCAGTGCACGCTCCGCGGTCCCTGCGCCCGTCACTAAGTGGCCACCACCGTTCGCCGCTCTGCCGATCACCGACCGCACGCGTGCGGCATCGTTCCCTGTTGCCTTTCTCTCTCCTTCGCCGCGCAGTCTGTGTCAGCCAGCGCTTCGAAACCGCGTCGCTGGCCATGCTTCCGCGCATAGCGGCCAGGCGTCAAGCGAATCGCCCTCCGCCCCGCTGCATCCCTACGCCTGTGACGCCGCACGGGCCCCGCAGGCCGTGCCTCCTCGGCGCCTCGGTGTTCTTCAGTGGTTCACCCCTTTCGTTGGGTCCCTGTCGAACGTCGCCGCCTAAGAGGCTGTTCGTCGCGGCGTGTCCTGTGCGTTGCGCTATTCTTGGCCACAAACCTTGACGTTCTTCCTCCTCTCCGCCCCTGTGTTCTCCTCGCTGCCTAGCCAAGCGGGCACCGCGTTGAGCTACGTGCGCGGTGCGACGCTTGGACATCGCAACGGTCTCCGCAATGCCGTGCGCCTCGCCCGCTGCGCGCAATGTGCTCCCAACGTCGCGCCGTTGGCGCAGTTCCTTGTTGCCGGCCCCATGTCCCCCGCTGCGGCGTCGCATCCGCTCCCACAGTCCCGGTTGCAGGACTCGACGTCCCCCTGTCCGCTCTTCACTGCGGACCGCACGCTCAGCGCCTTGCCACTCGCGCCCCTTTCGCTCGTCCCAAACCTTCCTGCGCTGGCTGTCACGCCCCCGCTTCTCTTCGCGTTCCCTTCGCGCAAGCCTGCCACCAGCGGCCGGTCCTTCTGGTCCCCTCGCGTGCGCCCGCGTTCGCCGCTCTTGCGCGAGCCGTCCGCGTGCACTCTTGCACGCCCTCCTGCGGGGGCCTCGTGCGCTGCCACTCCATCCTGCCGTGCACTTGCCGCCGGTGTGCCTCCCATTGTGCCTGCTCACTTTCCCCGTGCGCCCTTTGTGTAGCGGACATTTCTGCTTGCTGTTCCTTCGCTCTTCTTCGCTTTGCTTGCCAGCTGCCGCCTTTCCTCGGTGGTCGCGCTGCGTCGACTCTTGCAGGCGTGTTCGGTGGCGCCACACGCTGCCACCGTGTTGTCGCTCGCCGGCCACCGCGGCGACAGTCGTGTGCCCGTCGACCCGCGTGCCGTGGGTGTTCGCCCTGTGTTCTCCCGGGTGCACTGAAGGCCAGCTTCTGTTCTCAGCTGTCGACTGGGTAGTCCGCCGGCACGCGCCCGCGCTGTCCGCTCGCCCGCGCGGGCAGTGCGTACTGCGTTGCGGCAGCGCGCCGCGCCGTGCCCGCGGCTTCCTGCGCAGAGTGCGCTAGCCGCGCCTTGGCCGCTTAGCTTGTCTTGTCTTCCCCGGCGAGGTGCGTTGCTTTCCCGGCTCCGCCCGCGCCTTGCCCTCTGCCAGTGTCGCGGTTGCGCGCACGGGCGGTGACCGCGCGCACTCCACCCGGACCGCCGCCTGCGTCTCTTCGCGCCAGCAACAGAACACCGCGGTCGGGATGGCGTACCGTCCCGGCCTGCGTGCGTGACCATGCCCGTTTAGCCGAATGCGCGTGCTGTTCGCTCGCTGCGCGCACTCGGCAGGCGGTCGGGGCAGGCACGCCGGCCGCGGACTCAGACGCGATTGTGCGCGCCGCACTTGGAGTGAACCCGCGAGCGCACGACGCTCAGAGACCCGTCGCGGAGACACTTTCCTACCGGAGAGCGCCAGACTGGCCCACTCGCGCCGCGCACATCGCGACCTCGGCCATCGCGGCCGACGCAGGAAGGGCGGCGAGGACGCGGCACCATTGTCCGGCGCACACGCAGGGCTCGCGAGACCGCACAAGTATGCTGCGCGGGCTTTGCAGCGCTGCAGAGAGGCGTCAAGGCACCGCGACCACGAAAGGGACAGCGCCGCAGGGGACGGTCAGGCAGCGGTGCGGCAGTAGGAGCACCGGCCGCAGGAAAACGTGCTGCGTCGGAAACGGGGAGTTCCGCGAGGGTAACGCAGAGGACATCGTATAGGTGAAAAGGAAGGCAATGAGAGGCGTGCGGTTTTTGCCGTTGGCGCTCAGCGCTTTGCTGCTTGCTTGCCGCGTCGCGACGAGCGACAACGCGGGCGAGTCGAGGCACGCATTCGCGTCGCTGTGTGCAGCAACCAGAGCAGCGGCGGGCCTAAGCTGACAGCGACAAAGCTGCTGGCGAAGGAAACATTGAAACAGCGCGGAGGAGAGCTCAGCAGCGCACATGTGAAGAAGGCGCTGACGACACGCGGCACAACGGAGGCATGCTGGGAGGAAGTAGCGGACGCGTGGTGGCAGCGGAACGACACAGGGCCGTGGCTTGCGCCGCTGAAGCGCACGGTCGCGCTGGCAGCAAAGGCGGAGGACGCAACGAGGACGGCAGCCACGAAGGCATCGAACCTTTCGCAGAAGGCTATTTACGGCAGCTGGGACGACAAGGTGGCGAAAGAGTTTGACAGAGCAGAGAAGAGTAAAAGGGGAGCGCCAAACACAGAAGGAGGGCACGCGCTCGCGCACGACATCTCATACCTGCGCAGGACCCAGATTCACGCAGCTGCGCATGCATGCATCGTGGACTCACCGGCGACGGGTGTAACAACTGCGCCCGACGTGTTCTGGGCGGAATACGCGAAGCCTTTGTGCATGGACGACGCCGAGCCTGCTACAGACGCCGACGCACGCGCTGCCATACGAAACTGGAAGAGCACGCTGGCCACACAGAAGGCGTCGGCGGCGGTCACAGGGAATACAGACTTCACTCTCGGCGGCGCGAACGTTGTGAAAATCCCTCTGAAGGGTAAAAAAGCGGTGGTCGAGTGGAGAACAAGCTTGGAGGACGCCGCCACTGCAATGGCAGAGGCGGCCAGCAACAACACAGAAGCAGGCGGGCTGCTGAAACACGCAGTCGCTCAAGCAAGCGCATTCTGCCAACACGTCGCACAGGAAAAGGGGCAAAAGCGCGCGGAGAACAAACGAGAACAGCACAGAGCCGAATGACTGGCCAGAGGAAGCAAGGGGACGAAAAAGAGGAAAGCCAGGGTGAGACAAGCATCGGAAACACGCAGGACCGGACAGAAAAGCAAGGCAACACTGAGGCATCACGAGCACCGAGGGAAAGGACAGCGCCGTCAAGGTGCAGACTGGCGTCTGCGGTGGCACTGGCGGTAGGGATGGCACTGACCCCAGCAACACTGGCACTGGCGACACTGGCACCGTAGCAGGAAGGAAAAGGAAGAGAAGAAACGGTGAAACACGAGAACATCGCAGGGCGGGGACAGAATCAAGGCCTTGCAAAAGAACGCGAACGCGAGACGGAGATTGCTTGACGACGAGGGATAGAAGAAAGGGAAGAAGAACATGCCAAGGACGCAACCATGGACGAAGCAAAGCAAGAATGCAACAGGGTGAGCAGGAGCACCGAGCGGTGACAGAAAGTGCACCACGCAGGCCGCGACAGAAAGAATCGGCGCACACGGCGAACAAGGCACACAGGGCACAAACGAGAAACAGGGCACACAGGGAGCACAGTACTGGACCGCCGCGGTCGCGCCTTCGCCACCAATAAGGCGATAAGCGGCAACACCTTTCGCAGCGAGGCAATAAAGGCGCAACAGGCAAGGAAAAGGCCACAACAGAAAAAGGGAGTGGAGACGTTCTAGCCAGGCAACGCCACAAGCAACGCGCCTGCACGCACGAGACCACAACGACAGCGAAGCTGGCCGCACAACGCACACCAAGCACACGAATAAAGACAGCCAGGAACAATGGAGGCAAAGAAACGCAGGGCGAGGCGCGCGCCGAAAAACAGCAGCACACACGCAGCAAAAAGGAAA
The DNA here is from genome assembly GCA_021307395.1 of Trypanosoma vivax. Taxonomy (NCBI): domain Eukaryota; phylum Euglenozoa; class Kinetoplastea; order Trypanosomatida; family Trypanosomatidae; genus Trypanosoma; species Trypanosoma vivax. The sequence goes on from SOPI01000288.1 coordinate 314,429, forward strand.
GACTTGGGCAAAAACAGGAAGACACCACACGGAAAGCGGCCATGAGCGGGCCAGCTTGAAATCAACCACCAGGCAACGTGCGACTGCGAGCGACTGACCAAGAACACAATCGAAAGCATGCAAAACAAAGGCGCGGGAAGAGAAAAGCCTTGCGTGCACACCGGCGCGGCGAAGCGCGAGGAAAAAAAGCGAACCTGAAAACAGGCAAAACTGCAAGAACAAGAAGGGGGAGCCGCAACGCAGGAACACAGAGGACGCAAGTAGACGCAAGGGAAGAAGAGCACCGCAGTCCGAGCGGGACACACGGGAAAGGCAAAGTAAACACAGAAGGGTGGCACAAAGCACAGATAAGATAGCATAGGCCAGGGAAGCCGACAAGACAAAAGGAACACAAAACAGAACGAACCACGAAAAAAGGCAGGCTCGCACACACACAGGAGGACACAGACACTGGCAAATGCAGTCACTGGGAGGCAGGCGAAGCGGAACACGCCAAGGCATGCAGTCAAGTTGACGGACACCAGCTTGCGCCCACTGCCAGCACATCAAAAACACAAGGACGCGTGGCACAAAAGGCAAAAGACGCAAAAGCAGATTACAGCAAGCAGACACCAGAAACGAAGAGCAAGCCTGCACGGGTCGCAAAAATAAAAAAACAGAACACAGCCGAAGGGAAACAGAGCACGCAGAAAAAGAAGACGGACAAGGCACAGAGAACAAGAAAGGAACAGGTGGGGACCAAAAAAGAAAAAAAAATGAAAATGGGAAAAACACAGCAGACCACAACACCACTCGAAAGCGGGCGAGCAAGACAAAAAACACGGACTTCGACGTTGGCGCGCAGCACCAACACGAAATAAAATAATGCGAAGGGAAAGACACGCAGGCGGAATAGATTAGGACGGTGCAAACAGCACACGCCATTGTGGTAAAAATAAAAAGGTAAGAACACTAACAAGGCGAGGCGCACCGAAATGCAGAAGGCGCGGAACATACTCACAGCACACCCAGGCGTGCCGTGCACGAAGAGAACTTAAGCGGAAAAAAGCTCGGAATGGAGGCACGCACGGAAGTGCACTGCAAAAAAAGATGAGAACTGTGACGCGCGGAAAGTGCGAAAAAAAGAAAAAAGACACTCGATCTCACAAATATTCAGAGAATAAAAATAAATTCATCGAACAAACCAGGACGGAAGGCAAACACAAAAAAAAAAACAAAAAAAAAACATAATAACAGGGGAAAAATATAAAATAATAAAAATCAACAATAAAGACAGAAAAAATAAAAAAGAGGCTAAAAAAAAGGATAAAACAAAGTAAGCAAATGAACAGAATATTTTGCAACACGGCTTTCAGCAGATCCAACGACTCCAAACAAACTCATTTTGTTTAACTCACAAATTCAAAAAAAAGAAAGAAAAATTACGAAAACATTTCAACGAAAAAATAGCTTATTCACGAACGAATCCTCGTCACCACTCATTTGAAAGAAAAATAGTTCACTTGCAGCCTTTTTCTTTATCTCCACGTTTTGGAAAACACGGAAAAAAAGCAATCTCGCGCAAGCAAGAGCAAGTCATGATTATCACTTAAACAACAACGTAGCACGCACAACTTTCTTTCGCCACAAATCGTGAGCTCGTCAAAGCAACTCCCTTCAAAAAAAAATTCGCTCGGCAGAAAATAGTGCCAACACTCACGGAGACTCGATCCAATATAAATTCCTCCTTTCCATTGCATACTCAAAACAAAAAAAAGAAATAACAAAGTTCGTGCTCACGTTTCCGAGGCGACGAAATAAACAACCTTACGTTTCCTTTGCGCTGTACTTTTTGTCTTTTTGAAGTCACAGCGCTCTGCAGCTGATCGGCGCCAGGCTCATCTGCCGCTGCTCAGCCAAACGTGTTTCTTCGTGCGCGTCCAGTCGTTGTTACCTTTCTCAAACGTGCATGCGTCGCAAGCGCAGCAAATTCTCACTAACCTCACGTGTTTTTTTCTCTGCGGTGAACAGGTTCTTCCCCTATCACGCTTTCGTGCAGGCGCTCCACGCACCGATCTTTCAAGCGCCACACCGCGCTTTTTCCATCTCCAGTCCAAATCCCACAAAGAAATTTAAAGCTAAGAAATCCTCACCCAGCGAAGGTCGCAATGGCGTGGCCAAGCTCAAAAACAGCACTTCTCCAGTTGCTTCCTCCCTCGTCCAGAGCTTCGCGTTGCTGCTCGTCAGTTTTGCTTCGGCGTTCACCCCTTTCCGCCCGCCCACTTTCAAACACGCACAGAAGCGCAGCCCCAAATGACGCAGGACGCACTGAGACAATGCTGGTGTCTTTTTTCCTCTGCTCGTGTTCTCTCCTTTGAGACGGCCCCGTTCCTCCGCGTCGCCGCAATCGTCACCGCGCACACGTTCCCTATGTGTCCATGCGTTTCTTACGCCAAACAGCAAGGTCATGCAACACATCGTCCTGGCTGCCCTCATTCTTCAAATGGCCCAGTGTCCGAAAGGTGCTGTGATGTGCCATCCTTGTCGTTGCTGGAGGGCCCTCCATGGCTCTATCTTTAGCGTGCCTCTTCATGAGCAGTGTCCGCTTCACTCGGCTTCCGCCCACCCATGGTCCTCACTCGAGCACGCATTCAACTGATCTCCTTTGTGCGCCTTTGCCCCAGCTCTGCTTGCTGCCGCGAGCCTTGTTCACTCAAAAAAAAAGGTGCCCAGCAAGAGCGCTTTCGCGCACCGCTTGTGCCCACTGCGTGTCACTGCTGCCTCACTCAGCTCCTTCTCGTGTTCGCTCCAAAATCTCTCTCATCTCTTCGCGTCTGGCCGCCTCCGCGCAATTCCTGTAACCATGTTGCTCCGTTGCGCACCTTCCCAATGCTGGCTAACGCCTGTGCCCAGCACCTTCGCTTTTCTTCCCCTGCCTCCCTTTTCGTGTCTAACATCTCTTTCCCTCTTTGCCTTGTTTTTTGTTTCTTGTCACGATGCCGAGTGTGTTGCCAGCACGTGCTTCCCAATCGCGCGCCGCCAATGTCTCACGCTCCGCTTCACCCCCCAGTCGACTGGGATATGCTCCACGCGCTCGCCACTTTGGCCTCCCACTGTTCCATTCGCTTTCCGCTCTCCCCGTCCAATGCCTCAATACGTTCCTATGGCTACCCACTCTTTCTGGTGCCTTTTCCGTTTCATCTTCACATCACCACAAAACGCCGCACCCGCCTGCTTGCGGTTCCCCCCCATGCTGGCGGTCGCCCCAAGCGCGTCATTGCAGTCCTTGCGGCGCGGCACCCTTTGCGCAGTTTTCTCTCAGTGATCGCTCGAGCGCCCCCAGGCACTGTGCCTTCCCTGTCCCCCTCCTTCGACCACGGCCCCGCTCGCTTCGTGTGCCAGTCACACCTCCCCCCGCTTCGCAGCAGCTTTCTCCTTCCCCCCGCTCGCTCTGCACACTAAGCGCTTTGTGCGTCCCCCCGCAAAGCAAACGCACTAAAACCACATGCCCCCCCATAGCTCGGCTACCGCATTCGAAGCACTGTGTCCCTGAAGCGCGCTCATATCCGCGCCTGCCTCTTTCACACACCCTTGCGCTCCTCCGTCTTAACCGCGTGCCCCACGCAAGCCGCGTACTCTGACCTAATGCCGTTTGGCGCAACGCACGTCGTCCCTGTCCCCTCTTCCAAGATCAACCCATTTCACGTCCTGCGCCGTGCATCACTGCCGTCTTCGCGTGTTCGCCCTTCCCTGTTCACTGCCTCCCGTCTCGTCCGTCCTGTTCTCCCCGCACCTCTTCCCTTGCGTGTCCTGTGCACATCCCTCGTTCCGTCCTCCCCACGACCCGGTTAATGGTCGTGCGTGCTCGCCAGCCGCGCCGCTCCAGTCCTTCCCTCCCTCCGTCCTCTTTCGTCGCGCTTCCGCGTCACACGCGTCCGGCTCCGACCCTTTGGGCCTCTCTCCCCAGAAGCCCGTGTCCGCCCAGACGCTTCTCCGTGGCTGCGGTGCTGCCTCCGTGCACAATTGCGTCCCCCGCGGGTCCCCTCTCACAATTCGTTTGCCAGGCGGATCAACTCGCGCCTCGGCGCTGCCAAACCCTCAGTCAACTGCCAATGCTGTGCGCGCTCATTCTCGGCTTGCCTTGGTCGCTTTGTGCGTTCGCCGCGCCACGCCTTGAGCTGTCCTCTCCGCCCAAGCTCACCCGGCATTGCCTTTCCCGTGCCCCCCCTGGTGCCCACCTTCGCTTGTCACCCTCTGCCTGGCCGCAACAATCACCGTGGCAACACCCGCGCACCTTCCTCCTGTTGTCTTTGTGTCATTGCCTTATTTCTCTCGCAAGTCGCCTCAGGCCGCTCGACGCCTCCTAACTTGCACACTGCGTGCCTCATTGCGGCGCGCAGCGTGTCGTCATCTTCCTTTGTGCGCCATCAGTCCCGCGCCGCCGTGCTCGAACATCGCCGCAGGGACGCCAATGTCACCCCTGTTCACACACAGTCTATCCAGTGCACGCTCCGCGGTCCCTGCGCCCGTCACTAAGTGGCCACCACCGTTCGCCGCTCTGCCGATCACCGACCGCACGCGTGCGGCATCGTTCCCTGTTGCCTTTCTCTCTCCTTCGCCGCGCAGTCTGTGTCAGCCAGCGCTTCGAAACCGCGTCGCTGGCCATGCTTCCGCGCATAGCGGCCAGGCGTCAAGCGAATCGCCCTCCGCCCCGCTGCATCCCTACGCCTGTGACGCCGCACGGGCCCCGCAGGCCGTGCCTCCTCGGCGCCTCGGTGTTCTTCAGTGGTTCACCCCTTTCGTTGGGTCCCTGTCGAACGTCGCCGCCTAAGAGGCTGTTCGTCGCGGCGTGTCCTGTGCGTTGCGCTATTCTTGGCCACAAACCTTGACGTTCTTCCTCCTCTCCGCCCCTGTGTTCTCCTCGCTGCCTAGCCAAGCGGGCACCGCGTTGAGCTACGTGCGCGGTGCGACGCTTGGACATCGCAACGGTCTCCGCAATGCCGTGCGCCTCGCCCGCTGCGCGCAATGTGCTCCCAACGTCGCGCCGTTGGCGCAGTTCCTTGTTGCCGGCCCCATGTCCCCCGCTGCGGCGTCGCATCCGCTCCCACAGTCCCGGTTGCAGGACTCGACGTCCCCCTGTCCGCTCTTCACTGCGGACCGCACGCTCAGCGCCTTGCCACTCGCGCCCCTTTCGCTCGTCCCAAACCTTCCTGCGCTGGCTGTCACGCCCCCGCTTCTCTTCGCGTTCCCTTCGCGCAAGCCTGCCACCAGCGGCCGGTCCTTCTGGTCCCCTCGCGTGCGCCCGCGTTCGCCGCTCTTGCGCGAGCCGTCCGCGTGCACTCTTGCACGCCCTCCTGCGGGGGCCTCGTGCGCTGCCACTCCATCCTGCCGTGCACTTGCCGCCGGTGTGCCTCCCATTGTGCCTGCTCACTTTCCCCGTGCGCCCTTTGTGTAGCGGACATTTCTGCTTGCTGTTCCTTCGCTCTTCTTCGCTTTGCTTGCCAGCTGCCGCCTTTCCTCGGCTGGTCGCGCTGCGTCGACTCTTGCAGGCGTGTTCGGTGGCGCCACACGCTGCCACCGTGTTGTCGCTCGCCGGCCACCGCGGCGACAGTCGTGTGCCCGTCGACCCGCGTGCCGTGGGTGTTCGCCCTGTGTTCTCCCGGGTGCACTGAAGGCCAGCTTCTGTTCTCAGCTGTCGACTGGGTAGTCCGCCGGCACGCGCCCGCGCTGTCCGCTCGCCCGCGCGGGCAGTGCGTACTGCGTTGCGGCAGCGCGCCGCGCCGTGCCCGCGGCTTCCTGCGCAGAGTGCGCTAGCCGCGCCTTGGCCGCTTAGCTTGTCTTGTCTTCCCCGGCGAGGTGCGTTGCTTTCCCGGCTCCGCCCGCGCCTTGCCCTCTGCCAGTGTCGCGGTTGCGCGCACGGGCGGTGACCGCGCGCACTCCACCCGGACCGCCGCCTGCGTCTCTTCGCGCCAGCAACAGAACACCGCGGTCGGGATGGCGTACCGTCCCGGCCTGCGTGCGTGACCATGCCCGTTTAGCCGAATGCGCGTGCTGTTCGCTCGCTGCGCGCACTCGGCAGGCGGTCGGGGCAGGCACGCCGGCCGCGGACTCAGACGCGATTGTGCGCGCCGCACTTGGAGTGAACCCGCGAGCGCACGACGCTCAGAGACCCGTCGCGGAGACACTTTCCTACCGGAGAGCGCCAGACTGGCCCACTCGCGCCGCGCACATCGCGACCTCGGCCATCGCGGCCGACGCAGGAAGGGCGGCGAGGACGCGGCACCATTGTCCGGCGCACACGCAGGGCTCGCGAGACCGCACAAGTATGCTGCGCGGGCTTTGCAGCGCTGCAGAGAGGCGTCAAGGCACCGCGACCACGAAAGGGACAGCGCCGCAGGGGACGGTCAGGCAGCGGTGCGGCAGTAGGAGCACCGGCCGCAGGAAAACGTGCTGCGTCGGAAACGGGGAGTTCCGCGAGGGTAACGCAGAGGACATCGTATAGGTGAAAAGGAAGGCAATGAGAGGCGTGCGGTTTTTGCCGTTGGCGCTCAGCGCTTTGCTGCTTGCTTGCCGCGTCGCGACGAGCGACAACGCGGGCGAGTCGAGGCACGCATTCGCGTCGCTGTGTGCAGCAACCAGAGCAGCGGCGGGCCTAAAGCTGACAGCGACAAAGCTGCTGGCGAAGGAAACATTGAAACAGCGCGGAGGAGAGCTCAGCAGCGCACATGTGAAGAAGGCGCTGACGACACGCGGCACAACGGAGGCATGCTGGGAGGAAGTAGCGGACGCGTGGTGGCAGCGGAACGACACAGGGCCGTGGCTTGCGCCGCTGAAGCGCACGGTCGCGCTGGCAGCAAAGGCGGAGGACGCAACGAGGACGGCAGCCACGAAGGCATCGAACCTTTCGCAGAAGGCTATTTACGGCAGCTGGGACGACAAGGTGGCGAAAGAGTTTGACAGAGCAGAGAAGAGTAAAAGGGGAGCGCCAAACACAGAAGGAGGGCACGCGCTCGCGCACGACATCTCATACCTGCGCAGGACCCAGATTCACGCAGCTGCGCATGCATGCATCGTGGACTCACCGGCGACGGGTGTAACAACTGCGCCCGACGTGTTCTGGGCGGAATACGCGAAGCCTTTGTGCATGGACGACGCCGAGCCTGCTACAGACGCCGACGCACGCGCTGCCATACGAAACTGGAAGAGCACGCTGGCCACACAGAAGGCGTCGGCGGCGGTCACAGGGAATACAGACTTCACTCTCGGCGGCGCGAACGTTGTGAAAATCCCTCTGAAGGGTAAAAAAGCGGTGGTCGAGTGGAGAACAAGCTTGGAGGACGCCGCCACTGCAATGGCAGAGGCGGCCAGCAACAACACAGAAGCAGGCGGGCTGCTGAAACACGCAGTCGCTCAAGCAAGCGCATTCTGCCAACACGTCGCACAGGAAAAGGGGGCAAAAGCGCGCGGAGAACAAACGAGAACAGCACAGAGCCGAATGACTGGCCAGAGGAAGCAAGGGGACGAAAAAGAGGAAAGCCAGGGTGAGACAAGCATCGGAAACACGCAGGACCGGACAGAAAAGCAAGGCAACACTGAGGCATCACGAGCACCGAGGGAAAGGACAGCGCCGTCAAGGTGCAGACTGGCGTCTGCGGTGGCACTGGCGGTAGGGATGGCACTGACCCCAGCAACACTGGCACTGGCGACACTGGCACCGTAGCAGGAAGGAAAAGGAAGAGAAGAAACGGTGAAACACGAGAACATCGCAGGGCGGGGACAGAATCAAGGCCTTGCAAAAGAACGCGAACGCGAGACGGAGATTGCTTGACGACGAGGGATAGAAGAAAGGGAAGAAGAACATGCCAAGGACGCAACCATGGACGAAGCAAAGCAAGAATGCAACAGGGTGAGCAGGAGCACCGAGCGGTGACAGAACGTGCGGCACGCAGGCCGCGACAGAAAGAATCGGCGCACACGGCGAACAAGGCACACAGGGTACAAACGAGAAACAGGGCACACAAGGGGCACAGTACTGGACCGCCGCGGTCGCGCCTTCGCCGCCAATAAGGCGATAAGCGGCAACACCTTTCGCAGCGAGGCAATAAAGGCGCAACAGGCAAGGAAAAGGCCACAACAGAAAAAGGGAGTGGAGACGTTCTAGCCAGGCAACGCCACAAGCACAGCGCCTGCACGCACGAGACCACAACGACAGCGAAGCTGGCCGCACAACGCACACCAAGCACACGAATATAGGAAGACAGGAACAATGGAGACAGAGAAACGCAGGGCGAGGCGCGCGCCGAAAAACAGCAGCACACACGCAGCAAAAAGGAAAGCCTTGGGCAAAAACAGGAAGACGACACACGGAAAGCGGCCATGAGCGGGCCAGCTTGAAATCAACCACCAGGCAACGTGCGACTGCGAGCACCTGACCAAGAACACAATCGAAAGCATGCAAAACAAAGGCGCGGGAAGAGAAAAGCCTTGCGTGCACACCGGCGAGGCGAAGCGCGAGGAAAAAAAGAGAACCTGAAAACAGGCAAAACTGCAAGAACAAGAAGGGGGACCCGGAACGCAGGAACACAGAGGACGCAAGTAGACGCAAGGGACGAAGAGCACCGCAGTCCGAGCGGGACACAGGGGAAAGGCAAAGTAAACACAGAAGGGTGGCGTAAAGCACAGATAAGATAGCATAGGCCAGGGAAGCCGACAAGACAAAAGGAACACAAAACAGAACGAACCACGCAAAAAGGCAGGCTCGCACACACACAGGCGGACACAGACACTGGCAAATGCAGTCACTGGGAGGCAGGCGAAGCGGAACACGCCAAGGCATGCAGTCAAGTTGACGGACACCAGCTTGCGCCCACTGCCAGCACATCAAAAACACAAGGACGCGTGGCACAAAAGGCAAAAGACGCAAAAGCAGATTACAGCAAGCAGACACCAGAAACGAAGAGAAAGCCTGCACGGGTCGCAAAAATAAAAAAACAGAACACACACGAAGGGAAACAGAGCGCGCAGAAAAAGAAGACGGACAAGGCACAGAGAACAAGAAAGACACAGGTGGGGACCAGAAAAGAAAAAAAAATGAAAATGGGAAAAACACAGCAGACCACAACACCACTCGAAAGCGGGCGCGCAAGACAAAAAACACGGACTTCGACGTTGGCGCGCAGCACCAACACGAAATAAAATAATGCGAAGGGAAAGACACGCAGGCGGAATAGATTAGAACAGTGCAAACAGCACACGCCATTGTGGTAAAAATAAAAAGGTAAGAACACTAACAAGGCGAGGCGCACCAAAATGCAGAAGGCGCGGAACATACTCACAGCACACCCAGGCGTGCCGTGCACGAAGAGAACTTAAGCGGAAAAAAGCTCGGAATGGAGGCACGCACGGAAGTGCACTGCAAAAAAAGATGAGAACTGTGACGCGCGGAAAGTGAGAAAAAAAGAAAAAAGACACTCGATCTCACAAATATTCAGAGAATAAAAATAAATTCATCGAACAAACCAGGACGGAAGGCAAACACAAAAAAAAAACAAAAAAAAAAACATAATAACAGGCGGCAAAATATAAAATAATAAAAATCAACAATAAAGACAGAAAAAATAAAAAAGAGGATAAAAAAAAGGATAAAACAAAGTAAGCAAATGAACAGAATATTTTGCAACACGGCTTTCAGCAGATCCAACGACTCCAAACAAACTCATTTTGTTTAACTCACAAATTCAAAAAAAAGAAAGAAAAATTACGAAAACATTTCAACGAACAAATAGATTATTCACGAACGAATCCTCGTCACCACTCATTTGAAAGAAAAATAGTGCACTTGCAGCCTTTTTCTTTATCTCCACGTTTTGGAAAACACGGAAAAAAAGCAATCTCGCGCAAGCAAGAGCAAGTCATGATTCTCACTTAAACAAGAACGTAGCACGCACAACTTTCTTTCGCCACAAATCGTGAGCTCGTCAAAGCAACTCCCTTCAAAAAAAAATTCGCTCGGCAGAAAATAGTGCCAACACTCACGGAGACTCGATCCAATATAAATTCCTCCTCTCCATTGCATACTCAAAACAAAAAAAAGAAATAACAAAGTGTGTGCTCACGTTTCCGAGGCGACGAAATAAACAACCTTACGTTTCCTTTGTGCTGTACCTTTCGTCGTTTTGAAGTCACAGCGCTCTGCAGCTGATCGTCGCCAGGCTCAGCTGCCGCTGCTCAGCCAAACGTGTTTCTTCGTGCGCGTCCAGTCGTTGTTACCTTTCTCAAACGTGCATGCGTCGCAAGCGCAGCAAAGCCTCACTAACCTCACGTGTGTTTTTCTCTGCGGTGAACAGGTTCTTCCCCTATCACGCTTTCGTGCAGGCGCTCCACGCACCGATCTTTCAAGCGCCACACTGCTCTTTTTCCATCTCCAGTCCAAATCCCACAAAGAAATTTAAAGCTAAGAAATCCTCACCCAGCGAAGGTCGCAATGGCGTGGCCAAGCTCAAAAACAGCACTTCTCCAGTTGCTTCCTCCCTTGTCCAGAGCTTCGCGTTGCTGCTCGTCAGTTTTGCTTCGGCGTTCACCCCTTTCCGCCCGCCCACTTTCAAACACGCACAGAAGCGCAGCCCCAAATGACGCAGGACGCACTGAGACAATGCTGGTGTCTTTTTTCCTCTGCTCGTGTTCTCTCCTTTGAGACGGCCCCGTTCCTCCGCGTCGCCGCAATCGTCACCGCGCACACGTTCCCTATGTGTCCATGCGTTTCTTACGCCAAACAGCAAGGTCATGCAACACATCGTCCTGGCTGCCCTCATTCTTCAAATGGCCCAGTGTCCGAAAGGTGCTGTGATGTGCCATCCTTGTCGTTGCTGGAGGGCCCTCCATGGCTCTATCTTTAGCGTGCCTCTTCATGAGCAGTGTCCGCTTCACTCGGCTTCCGCCCACCCATGGTCCTCACTCGAGCACGCATTCAACTGATCTCCTTTGTGCGCCTTTGCCCCAGCTCTGCTTGCTGCCGCGAGCCTTGTTCACTCAAAAAAAAAGGTGCCCAGCAAGAGCGCTTTCGCGCGCCGCTTGTGCCCACTGCGTGTCACTGCTGCCTCACTCAGCTCTTTCTCGTGTTCGCTCCAAAATCTCTCTCATCTCTTCGCGTCTGGCCGCCTCCGCGCAATTCCTGTGACCATGTTGCTCCGTTGCGCACCTTCCCAATGCTGGCTAACGCCTGTGCCCAGCACCTTCGCTTTTCTTCCCCTGCCTCCTTTTTCGTGTCTAACATCTCTTTCCCTCTTTGCCTTGTTTTTTGTTTCTTGTCACGATGCCGAGTGTGTTGCCAGCACGTGCTTCCCAATCGCGCGCCGCCAATGTCTCACGCTCCGCTTCACCCCCCAGTCGACTGGGATATGCTCCACGCGCTCGCCACTTTGGCCTCCCACTGTTCCATTCGCTTTCCGCTCTCCCCGTCCAATGCCTCAATACGTTCCTATGGCTACCCACTCTTTCTGGTGCCTTTTCCGTTTCATCTTCACATCACCACAAAACGCCGCACCCGCCTGCTTGCGGTTCCCCCCCATTTTGGCGGTCGCCCCAAGCGCGTCATTGCAGTCCTTGCGGCGCGGCACCCTTTGCGCAGTTTTCTCTCAGTCTTCGCTCGAGCGCCCCCAGGCACTGTGCCTTCCCTGTCCCCCTCCTTCGTCCACGGCCCCGCTCGCTTCGTGTGCCAGTCACACCTCCCCCCGCTTCGCAGCAGCTTTCTCCTTCCCCCCGCTCGCTCTGCACACTAAGCGCTTTGTGCGTCCACCCGCAAAGCAAACGCACTAAAACCACTTGCCCCCCCATAGCTCGGCCGCCGCATTCGAAGCACTGTGTCCCTGAAGCGCGCTCATATCCGCGCCTGCCTCTTTCACACACCCTTGCGCTCCTCCGTCTTAACCGCGTGCCCCACGCAAGCCGCGTACTCTGACCTAATGCCGTTTGGCGCAACGCACGTCGTCCCTGTCCCCTCTTCCAAGATCAACCCATTTCACGTCCTGCGCCGTGCAGCACTGCCGTCTTCGCGTGTTCGCCCTTCCCTGTTCACTGCCTCCCGTCTCGTCCGTCCTGTTCTCCCCGCACCTCTTCCCTTGCGTGTCCTGTGCACATCCCTCGTTCCGTCCTCACCACGACCCGGTTAATGGTCGTGCGTGCTCGCCAGCCGCGCCGCTCCAGTCCTTCCCTCCCTCCGTCCTCTCTCGTCGCGCTTCCGCGTCACACGCGTCCGGCTCCGACCCTTTGGGCCTCTCTCCCCAGAAGCCCGTGTCCGCCCAGACGCTTCTCCGTGGCTGCGGTGCTGCCTCCGTGCACAATTGCGTCCCCCGCGGGTCCCCTCTCACAATTCGGTTGCCAGGCGGATCAACTCGCGCCTCGGCGCTGCCAAACCCTCAGTCAACTGCCAATGCTGTGCGCGCTCATTCTCGGCTTGCCTTGGTCGCTTTGTGCGTTCGCCGCGCCGCGCCTTGAGCTGTCCTCTCCGCCCAAGGTCACCCGGCATTGCCTTTCCCGTGCCCCCCCTGGTGCCCACCTTCGCTTGTCAGCCTCTGCCTGGCCGCAACAATCACCGTGGCAACACCCGCGCACCTTCCTCCTGTTGTCTTTGTGTCATTGCCTTATTTCTCTCGCAAGTCGCCTCAGGCCGCTCGACGCCTCCTAACTTGCACACTGCGTGCCTCATTGCGGCGCGCAGCGTGTCGTCATCTTCCTTTGCGCGCCATCAGTCCCGCGCCGCCGTGCTCGAACATCGCCGCAGGGACGCCAATGTCACCCCTGTTCACACACAGTCTATCCAGTGCACGCTCCGCGGTCCCTGCGCCCGTCACTAAGTGGCCACCACCGTTCGCCGCTCTGCCGATCACCGGCCGCACGCGTGCGGCATCGCGCCCTGTTGCTTTTCTCTCTCCTTCGCCGCGCAGTCTGTGTCAGCCAGCGCTTCGAAACCGCGTCGCTGGCCATGCTTCCGCGCATAGCGGCCAGGCGTCAAGCGAATCGCCCTCCGCCCCGCTGCATCCCTACGCCTGTGACGCCGCATGGGCCCCGCAGGCCGTGCCTCCTCGGCGCCTCGGTGTTCTTCAGTGGTTCACCCCTTTCGTTGGGTCCCTGTCGAACGTCGCCGCCTAAGAGGCTGTTCGTCGCGGCGTGTCCTGTGCGTTGCGCTATTCTTGGCCACAAACCTTGACGTTCTTCTGCCTCTCCGCCCCTGTGTTCTCCTCGCTGCCTAGCCAAGCGGGCACCGCGTTGAGCTACGTGCGCGGTGCGACGCTTGGACATCGCAACGGTCTCCGCAATGCCGGTCGCCTCGCCCGCTGCGCGCAATGTGCTCCCAACGTCGCGCCGTTGGCGCAGTTCCTTGTTGCCGGCCCCATGTCCCCCGCTGCGGCGTCGCATCCGCTCCCACAGTCCCGGTTGCAGGACTCGACGTCCCCCTGTCCGCTCTTCACTGCGGACCGCACGCTCAGCGCCTTGCCACTCGCGCCCCTTTCGCTCGTCCCAAACCTTCCTGCGCTGGCTGTCACGCCCCCGCTTCTCTTCGCGTTCCCTTCGCGCAAGCCTGCCACCAGCGGCCGGTCCTTCTGGTCCCCTCGCGTGCGCCCGCGTTCGCCGCTCTTGCGCGAGCCGTCCGCGTGCACCTTTGCACGCCCTCCCGCGGGGGCCTCGTGCGCTGCCACTCCATCCTGCCGTGCACTTGCCGCCGGTGTGCCTCCCATTGTGCCTGCTCACTTTCCCCGTGCGCCCTTTGTGTAGCGGACATTTCTGCTTGCTGTTCCTTCGCTCTTCTTCGCTTTGCTTGCCAGCTGCCGCCTTCCCTCGGTTGGTCGCGCTGCGTCGACTCTTGCAGGCGTGTTTGGTGGCGCCACACGCTTCCACCGTGTTGGCGCGCGCCGGCCACCGCGGCGACAGTCGTGTGCCCGTCGACCCGCGGCTCGTGGGTGTGCGCCCTGTGTTCTCCCGGGTGCACTGAAGGCCAGCTTCTGTTCTCAGCTGTCGACTGGGTAGTCCGCCGGCACGCTCCCGCGCCTTCCGCTCGCCCGCGCGGGCAGTGCGTACTGCGTTGCGGCAGCGCGCCGCGCCGTGCCCGCGGCTTCCTGCGCAGAGTGCGCTAGCCGCGCCTTGGCCGCTTAGCCTGTCTTGTCTTCCCCGGCGAGGTGCGTTGCTTTCCCGGCTCCGCCCGCGCCTTGCCCTCTGCCAGTGTCGCGGTTGCGCGCACGGGCGGTGACCGCGCGCACTCCACCCGGACCGCCGCCTGCGTCTCTTCGCGCCAGCAACAGAACACCGCGGTCGGGATGGCGTACCGTCCCGGCCTGCGCGCGTGACCATGCCCGTTTAGCCGAATGCTCGTGCTGTTCGCTCTGTGCGCGCACTCGGCAGGCGGTCGGGGCAGGCACGCCGGCCCGGACTCAGACGCGATTGTGCGCGCCGCACTTGGAGTGAACCCGCGAGCGCACGACGCTCAGAGACCCGTCGCGGAGACACTTTCCTACCGGAGAGCGCCAAATCGGCCCACTCGCGCCGCGCACATCGCGACCTCGGCCATCTTTGCCGACGCAGGAAGGGCGGCGAGGACGCGGCACCATTGCCCGGCGCACACGCAGGGCTCGCGAGACCGCACAAGTATGCTGCGCGGGCTTTGCAGCGCTGCAGAGAGGCGTCAAGGCACCGCGACCACGAAAGGGACAGCGCCGCAGGGGACGGTCAGGCAGCGGTGCGGCAGTAGGAGCACCGGCCGCAGGAAAACGTGCTGCGTCGGAAACGGGGAGTTCCGCGAGGGTAACGCAGAGGACATCGTATAGGTGAAAAGGAAGGCAATGAGAGGCGTGCGGTTTTTGCCGTTGGCGCTCAGCGCTTTGCTGCTTGCTTGCCGCGTCGCGACGAGCGACAACGCGGGCGAGTCGAGGCACGCATTCGCGTCGCTGTGTGCAGCAACCAGAGCAGCGGCGGGCCTAAAGCTGACAGCGACAAAGCTGCTGGCGAAGGAAACATTGAAACAGCGCGGAGGAGAGCTCAGCAGCGCACATGTGAAGAAGGCGCTGACGACACGCGGCACAACGGAGGCATGCTGGGAGGAAGTAGCGGACGCGTGGTGGCAGCGGAACGACACAGGGCCGTGGCTTGCGCCGCTGAAGCGCACGGTCGCGCTGGCAGCAAAGGCGGAGGACGCAACGAGGACGGCAGCCACGAAGGCATCGAACCTTTCGCAGAAGGCTATTTACGGCAGCTGGGACGACAAGGTGGCGAAAGAGTTTGACAGAGCAGAGAAGAGTAAAAGGGGAGCGCCAAACACAGAAGGAGGGCACGCGCTCGCGCACGACATCTCATACCTGCGCAGGACCCAGATTCACGCAGCTGCGCATGCATGCATCGTGGACTCACCGGCGACGGGTGTAACAACTGCGCCCGACGTGTTCTGGGCGGAATACGCGAAGCCTTTGTGCATGGACGACGCCGAGCCTGCTACAGACGCCGACGCACGCGCTGCCATACGAAACTGGGTGGGCACGCTGGCCACACAGAAGGCGTCGGCGGCGGTCACAGGGAATACAGACTTCACTCTCGGCGGCGCGAACGTTGTGAAAATCCCTCTGAAGGGTAAAAAAGCGGTGGTCGAGTGGAGAACAAGCTTGGAGGACGCCGCCACTGCAATGGCAGAGGCGGCCAGCAACAACACAGAAGCAGGCGGGCTGCTGAAACACGCAGTCGCTCAAGCAAGCGCATTCTGCCAACACGTCGCACAGGAAAAGGATGCAAAAGCGCGCGGAGAACAAACGAGAACAGCACAGAGCCGAATGACTGGCCAGAGGAAGCAAGGGGACGAAAAAGAGGAAAGCCAGGGTGAGACAAGCATCGGAAACACGCAGGACCGGACAGAAAAGCAAGGCAACACTGAGGCATCACGAGAACAAAGGGAAAGGACAGCGCCGTCAAGGTGCAGACTGGCGTCTGCGGTGGCACTGGCGGTAGGGATGGCACTGACCCCAGCAACACTGGCGATGGCGACACTGGCACCGTAGCAGGAAGGAAGGGCTAGAGAAGAGACGGTGAAACACGAGAACATCGCAGGGCGGGGACAGAATCAAGGCCTTGCAAAAGAACGCGAACGCGAGACGGAGATTGCTTGACGACGAGGGATAGAAGAAAGGGAAGAAGAACATGGCAGAGACGAAACCATGGACGAAGCAAAGCAAGAATGCAACAGGGTGAGCAGGAGCACCGAGCGGTGACAGAACGTGCGGCACGCAGGCCGCGACAGAAAGAATCGGCGCACACGGCGAACAAGGCACACAGGGTACAAACGAGAAACAGGGCACACAAGGGGCACAGTACTGGACCGCCGCGGTCGCGCCTTCGCCGCCAATAAGGCGATAAGCGGCAACACCTTTCGCAGCGAGGCAATAAAGGCGCAACAGGCAAGGAAAAGGCCACAACAGAAAAAGGGAGTGGAGACGTTCTAGCCAGGCAACGCCACAAGCAACGCGCCTGCACGCACGAGACCACAACGACAGCGAAGCTGGCCGCACAACGCACACCAAGCACACGAATATAGGAAGACAGGAACAATGGAGACAGAGAAACGCAGGGCGAGGCGCGCGCCGAAAAACAGCAGCACACACGCAGCAAAAAGGAAAGCCTTGGGCAAAAACAGGAAGACGACACACGGAAAGCGGCCATGAGCGGGCCAGCTTGAAATCAACCACCAGGCAACGTGCGACTGCGAGCACCTGACCAAGAACACAATCGAAAGCATGCAAAACAAAGGCGCGGGAAGAGAAAAGCCTTGCGTGCAAACCGGCGAGGCGAAGCGCGAGGAAAAAAAGAGAACCTGAAAACAGGCAAAACTGCAAGAACAAGAAGGGGGACCCGGAACGCAGGCACACAGAGGACGCAAGTAGACGCAAGGGACGAAGAGCACCGCAGTCCGAGCGGGACACACGGGAAAGGCAAAGTAAACACAGAAAGGTGGCACAAAGCACAGATAAGATAGCATAGGCCAGGGAAGCCGACAAGACAAAAGGAACACAAAACAGAACGAACCACGAAAAAAGGCAGGCTCGCACACACACAGGCGGACACAGACACTGGCAAATGCAGTCACTGGGAGGCAGGCGCAGCGGAACACGCCAAGGAATGCAGTCAAGTTGACGGACACCAGCTTGCGCCCACTGCCAGCACATCAAAAACACAAGGACGAGTGGCACAAAAGGCAAAAGACGCAAAAGCAGATTACAGCAAGCAGACACCAGAAACGAAGAGCAAGCCTGCACGGGTCGCAAAAATAAAAAAACAGAACACAGCCGAAGGGAAACAGAGCGCGCAGAAAAAGAAGACGGACAAGGCACAGAGAACAAGAAAGGAACAGGTGGGGACCAAAAAATAAAAAAAAATGAAAATGGGAAAAACACAGCAGACCACAACACCACTCGAAAGCGGGCGAGCAAGACAAAAAACACGGACTTCGACGTTGGCGCGCAGCACCAACACGAAATAAAATAAAGCGAAGGGAAAAGCACGTACAGGGACTAGATTAGAACAGTGCAAACAGCACACGCCATTGTGGTAAAAATAAAAAGGTAAGAACACTAACAAGGCGAGGCGCACCGAAATGCAGAAGGCGCGGAACATACTCACAGCACACCCAGGCGTGCCGTGCACGAAGAGAACTTAAGCGGAAAAAAGCTCGGAATGGAGGCACGCACGGAAGTGCACTGCAAAAAAAGATGAGAACTGTGACGCGCGGAAAGTGAGAAAAAAAGAAAAAAGACACTCGCTCTCACAAATATTCAGAGAATAAAAATAAATTCATCGAACAAACCAGGACGGAAGGCAAACACAAAAAAAAAACAAAAAAAAAAACATAATGACAGGCGGCAAAATATAAAATAATAAAAATCAACAATAAAGACAGAAAAAATAAAAAAGAGGCTAAAAAAAAGGATAAAACAAAGTAAGCAAATGAACAGAATATTTTGCAACACGGCTTTCAGCAGATCCAACGACTCCAAACAAACTCATTTTGTTTAACTCACAAATTCAAAAAAAAGAAAGAAAAATTACGAAAACATTTCAACGAAAAAATAGCTTATTCACGAACGAATCCTCGTCACCACTCATTTGAAAGAAAAATAGTTCACTTGCATGCTTTTTCTTTATCTCCACGTTTTGGAAAACACGGAAAAAAAGCAATCTCGCGCAAGCAAGAGCACGTCATGATTATCACTTAAACAACAACGTAGCACGCACAACTTTCTTTCGCCACAAATCGTGAGCTCGTCAAAGCAACTCCCTTCAAAAAAAAATTCGCTCGGCAGAAAATAGTGCCAACACTCACGGAGACTCGATCCAATATAAATTCCTCCTTTCCATTGCATACTCAAAACAAAAAAAAGAAATAACAAAGTGTGTGCTCACGTTTCCGAGGCGACGAAATAAACAACCTTACGTTTCCTTTGCGCTGTACTTTTTGTCGTTTTGAAGTCACAGCGCTCTGCAGCTGATCGTCGCCAGGCTCAGCTGCCGCTGCTCAGCCAAACGTGTTTCTTCGTTCGCGTCCAGTCGTTGTTTCCTTTCTCAAACGTTCATGCGTCGCAAGCGCAGCAAATTCTCACTAAGCTCACGTGTTTTTTTCTCTGCGGTGAACAGGTTCTTCCCCTATCACGCTTTCGTGCAGGCGCTCCACGCACCGATCTTTCAAGCGCCACACTGCTTCTTTTCCATCTCCAGTCCAAATCCCACAAAGAAATTTAAAGCTAAGAAATCCTCACCCAGCGACGGTCGCAATGGCGTGGCCAAGCTCAAAAACAGCACTTCTCCAGTTGCTTTCTCCCTTGTCCAGAGATTCGCGTTGCTGCTCGTCAGTTCTGCTTCGGCGTTCACCCCTTTCCGCCCGCCCACTTTCAAACACGCACAGAAGCGCAGCCCCAAATGACGCAGGACGCACTGAGACAATGCTGGTCTCTTTTTTCCTCTGCTCGTGTTCTCTCCTTTGAGACGTTCACGTTCCTCCGCGTCGCCGCAATCGTCACCGCGCACACGTTCCCTATGTGTCCATGCGTTTCTTACGCCAAACAGCAAGGTCATGCAACACATCGTCCTGGCTGCCCTCATTCTTCAAATGGCCCAGTGTCCGAAAGGTGCTGTGATGTGCCATCCTTGTCGTTGCTGGAGTTCCCTCCATGGCTCTATCTTTAGCGTGCCTCTTCATGAGCAGTGTCCGCTTCACTCGGCTTCCGCCCACCCATGGTCCTCACGCGAGCACGCATTCAACTGATCTCCTTTGTGCGCCTTTGCCCCAGCTCTGCTTGCTGCTGCGAGCCTTGTTCACTCAAAAAAAAAGGTGCCCAGCAAGAGCGCGTTCGCGCGCCGCTTGTGCCCACTGCGTGTCATTGCTGCCTCACTCAGCTCTTTCTCGTGTTCGCTCCAAAATCTCTCTCATCTCTTCGCGTCTGGCCGCCTCCGCGCAATTCCTGTGACCATGTTGCTCCGTTGCGCACCTGCCCAATGCTGGCTAACGCCTGTGCCCAGCACCTTCGCTTTGCTTCCCCTGCCTCCTTTTTCGTGTCTAACATCTCTTTCCCTCTTCGCCTTGTTTTTTGTTTCTTGTCACGATGCCGAGTGTGTTGCCAGCACGTGCTTCCCAATCGCTTGCCGCCAATGTCTCACGCTCCGCTTCACCCCCCAGTCGACTGGGATATGCTCCACGCGCTCGCCACTTTGGCCTCCCACTGTTCCATTCGCTTTCCGCTCTCCCCGTCCAATGCCTCAATACGTTCCTATGGCTACCCACTCTTTCTGGTGCCTTTTCCGTTTCATCTTCACATCACCACAAAACGCCGCACCCGCCTGCCTGCGGTTCCCCCCCATGCTGGCGGTCGCCCCAAGCGCGTCATTGCAGTCCTTGCGGCGCGGCACCCTTTGCGCAGTTTTCTCTCAGTGATCGCTCGAGCGCCCCCAGGCACTGTGCCTTCCCTGTTACCCTCCTTCGTCCACGGCCCCGCTCGCTTCGTGTGCCAGTCACACCTCCCCCCGCTTCGCAGCAGCTTTCTCCTACCCCCCGCTCGCTCTGCACACTAAGCGCTTTGTGCGTCCACCCGCAAAGCAAACGCACTAAAACCACTTGCCCCCATAGCTCGGCCGCCGCATTCGAAGCACTGTGTCCCTGAAGCGCGCTCATATCCGCGCCTGCCTCTTTCACACACCCTTGCGCTCCTCCCGCTTAACCGCGTGCCCCACGCAAGCCGCGTACTCTGACCTAATGCCGTTTGGCGCAACGCACGTCGTCCCTTCCCCCTCTTCCAAGATCAACCCATTTCACGTCCTGCGCCGTGCATCACTGTCGTCTTCGCGTGTTCGCCCTTCCCTGTTCACTGCCCCCCGTCTCGTCCGTCCTGTTCTCCCCGCACCTCTTCCCTTGCGTGTCCTGTGCACATCCCTCGGTCCGTCCTCCCCACGACCCGGTTAACGGTCGTGCGTGCTCGCCAGCCGCGCCGCTCCAGTCCTTCCCTCCCTCCGTCCTCTCTCGTCGCGCTTCCGCGTCACACGCGTCCGGCTCCGGCCCTTTGGGCCTCTTTCCCCAGAAGCCCGTGCCCGCCCAGCCGCTTCTCCGTGGCTGCGGTGCTGCCTCCGTGCACAATTGCGTCCCCCGTGGCTCCCCTCTCACAATTCGGTTGCCAGGCGGATCAACTCGCGCCTCGGCGCTGCCAAATCCTCAGGCAACTGCCAATGCTGTGCGTGCTCTTTCTCGGCTTGCCTTGGTCGCTTTGTGCGTTCGCCGCGCCGCGCCTTGAGCTGTCCTCTCCGCCCAAGCTCACCCGGCATTGCCTTTCCCGTGCCCCCCCCGGTGCGCCCCTTCGCTTGTCAGCCACTGCCTGGCCGCAACAATCACCGTGGCAACACCCGCGCACCTTCCTCCTGTTGTCTTTGTGTCAGTGCCTTATTGCTCTCGCAAGTCGCCTCAGGCCGCTCGACGCCTCCTAACTTGCACACTGCGTGCCACATTGCGGCGCGCAGCGTGTCGTCATCTTCCTTTGTGCGCCATCAGTCCCGCGCCGCCGTGCTCGAACATCGCCGCAGGGACGCCAATGTCACCCCTGTTCACACACAGTCTATCCAGTGCACGCTCCGCGGTCCCTGCGCCCGTCACTAAGTGGCCACCACCGTTCGCCGCGCTGCCGATCACCGACCGCACGCGTGCGGCATCGTTCCCTGTTGCTTTTCTCTCTCTTTCGCCGCGCAGTGTGTGTCAGCCAGCGCTTCGAAACCGCGTCGCTGGCCATGCTTCCGCGCATATCGGCCAGGCGTCAAGCGAATCGCCCTCCGCCCCGCTGCATCCCTACGCCTGTGACGCCGCACGGGCCCGCAGGCCGTGCCTCCTCGGCGCCTCGGTGCTCTTCAGTGGTTCACCCCTTTCGTTGGGTCCCTGTCGAACGTCGCCGCCTAAGAGGCTGTTCGTCGCGGCGTGTCCGCTGCGTTGCGCTATTCTTGGCCACAAACCTTGACGTTCTTCCTCCTCTTCGCCCCTGTGTTCTCCTCGCTGCCTAGCCAAGCGGGCACCGCGTTGAGCTACGTGCGCGGTGCGACGCTTGGACATCGCAACGGTCTCCGCAATGCCGGTCGCCTCGCCCGCTGCGCGCAGTGTGCTCCCAACGCCGCGCCGTTGGCGCAGTTCCTTGTTGCCGGCCCCATGTCCCCCGCTGCGGCGTCGCATCCGCTCCCACAGTCCCGGTTGCAGGACTCGACGTCCCCCTGTCCGCTCTTCACTGCGGACCGCACGCTCAGCGCCTTGCCACTCGCGGCCCTTTCGCTCGTCCCAAACCTTCCTTCGCTGGCTTGCACGCCCCCGCTGCTCTGTGCGTTCCCTTCGCGCAAGCCTGCCACCAGCGGCCGGTCCTTTTGGTTCCCTCGCGTGCGCCCGGTTGCGCCTGTCTTGCGTGAGCCGTCCGCGTGCACCTTTGCACGCCCTCCTGCGGGGGCCTCGTGCGCTGCCACTCCACTCCTCCGTGCTCCTGCCGCCGGTGTGCCGTCCATTGTGCCTGCTCACCTTCCCCGTATGCCCTTTGTGTAGCGGACATTTCTGCTTGCTGTTCCTTCGCTCTTCTTCGCTTTGCTTGCCAGCTGCCGCCTTTCCTCGGTTGGTCGCGCTGCGTCGACTCTTGCAGGCGTGTTTGGTGGCGCCACACGTCGCCACCGTGTTGGCGCGCGCCGGCCACCGCGGCGACAGTCGTGTGCCCGTCGACCCGCGTGCCGTGGGTGTTCGCCCTGTGTTCTCCCGGGTGCACTGAAGGCCAGCTTCTGTTCTCAGCTGTCGACTGGGTAGTCCGCCGGCACGCGCCCGCGCCTTCCGCTCGCCCGCGCGGGCAGTGCGTACTGCGTTGCGGCAGCGCGCCGCGCCGTGCCCGCGGCTTCCTGCGCAGAGTGCGCTAGCCGCGCCTCGGCCGCTTAGCCTTTCTTGTCTTCCCCGGCGAGGTGCGTTGCTGCCCCGGCTCCGCCCGCGCCTTTCCCTCTGCCAGTGTCGCGGTTGTGCGCACGGGCGGTGACCGCGCGCACTCCACCCGGACCGCCGGCTGCGGTGCTTCGCGCCAGCAACAGAACACCGCGGTCGGGATGGCGTACCGTCCCGGTCTCCGCGCGTGACCATGCCCGTTTAGCCGAATGCGCGTGCTGTTCGCTCGCTGCGCGCACTCGGCAGGCGGTCGGGGCAGCTATTCCGGCCCGGACTCAGACGCGATGCTGCGCGCCTCACTTGGAGTGAACCCGCGAGCGCACGACGCTCAGAGACCCGTCGCGGAGACACTTTCCTACCGGAGAGCGCCAGACTGGCCCACTCGCGCCGCGCACATCGCGACCTCGGCCATCGCGGCCGACGCAGGAAGGGCGAAGAGGACGCGGCACCATTGTCCGGCGCACACGCAGGGCTCGCGAGACCGCACAAGTATGCTGCGCGGGCTTTGCAGCGCTGCAGAGAGGCGTTAAGGCACCGCGACCACGAAAGGGACAGCGCCGCAGGGGACGGTCAGGCAGCGGTGCGGCAGTAGGAGCACCAAGCGCAGGAAAACGTGCTGCGTCGGAAACGGGGAGTTCCGTGACGGTAACGCAGAGGACATCGTATAGGTGAAAAGGAAGGCCATGAGAGGCGTGCGGTTTTTGCCGTTGGCGCTCAAAGCTTTGCTGCTTGCTTGCCGCGTCGCTACGAGCGACAACGCGGGCGAGTCGAGGCACGCATTCGCGTCGCTGTGTGCAGCAACCAACGCAGCGGCGGGCCTAGAGCTGACAGCGGCGAAGCTGCTGGCGGAGGCAAGCTTGAAGCAGCGAGACGGAGAGCTCAGCAGCGCACATGTGAAGAAGGCGCTGACGACACGCGGCACAACGGAGGCATGCTGGGAGACAGTGGCCGACGCGTGGTGGGCGCGGAACGACACAGGGCCGTGGCTTGCGCAGCTGAAGCACACGGTCGCGCTGGCAGCACAGGCAGAGGACGCGTCGAAGAAGGCAGCCGCGCAGGCATCGAACCTTTCGCAGAAGGCTATTTACGGCACCACGGACGAGGAGGTGGCGCCGCAGTTTGACAGCGACGAAGGGAGTAAAAGGGGGACGCCAAACACAGAAGGAGGGCACGCGCTCGCGAAGGACATCTCATACCTTTGCGGGACACAGGCAAACAGCGCTCAGCACGCATGCATCGTGGAAGCCACGGCGGCGCGCGTGACAAGTGGGGGCGACAAATTCTGGGCTGAATACGCGAAGCCATTGTGCATGGACAACGCCACACCTGCATCAGGCGCAGACGCACGCGCTGCCATAAGGAACTGGCAAAGCCTACTGGCCACAGCAAAAGCGTCAGCGAAGATCACGGGGAGTGACAACTTCACATTCGGCGTGACAAAGGGTGTGAAGATCACTCTGAAGGGTAAAAAAGCGGTGGTCGCGTGGCGAACAAGCTTGGAGGACGCCGACAGTGCAATGGAAGAAGCGGCCAGCAAGGCCACAGGAGCAGAAGGCATGCTGAGCCAAGCAGTCGCTCAAGCAAGCGCATTCTGCCAACACGTCGCACAGGAAAAGGGGGCAAAAGCGCGCGGCGAACAAACGAGAACAGCACAGGGAAGCATGACCGAGCAGGCACAGCAGGGAGACGAAAAAGAGGAAAGCCAGGGTGAGACAAGCATCGGAAACAGGCAGGACCGGACAGAAAAGCAAGCAACACTGAGGCATCACGAGCACAGAGGGAAAGCACAGCGCCGTCAAGGTGCAGACTGGCGTCTGCGGTGGCGGTGGCGGTAGGGATGGCACTGACCCCAGCAACACTGGCACTGGCGAAACTGGCACAGTAGCAGGAGGGAAAAGGAAGAGAAGAGACGGTGAAACACGAGAACATCGCAGGGCGGGGACAGAATCAAGGCCTTGAAAAAGAAAGCGAACGCGAGACGGAGATTGCTTGACGACACGGGATAGACGAAAGGGAAGAAGGACATGGCAGAGACGAAACCATGGACGAGGCAAAGCAAGAATGCAACAGGGTTGGCAGGAGCACCGAGCGGTGACAGAAAGTGCACCACGCAGGCCGCGACAGAAAGAATCGGCGAACACGGCGAACAAGGCACACAGGGTACAAACGAGAAACAGGGCTCACAGGGAGCACAGTACTGGACCGCCGCGGTCGCGCCTTCGCCACCAATAAGGCACGCAGCGGCAACACCTTTCGCAGCGAGGCAATAAAGGCGCAACAGGCAAGGAAAAGGCCACAACAGAAAAAGGGAGTGGAGACGTTCTAGCCAGGCAACGCCACAAGCAACGCGCCTGCACGCACGAGACCACAACAACAGCGCAGCGGGCCGCACAACGCACACCAAGCACACGAATAAAGACAGCCAGGAACAATGGAGAAAAAGAAACGCAGGGCGAGGCGCGCGCCGAAATACAGCAGCACACACGCAGCAAAAAGGAAAGCCTTGGGCAAAAACAGGAAGACACCACACGGAAAGCGGCCATGAGCGGGCCAGCTTGAAATCAACCACCAGGCAACGTGCGACTGCGAGCGACTGACCAAGAACACAATCGAAAGCATGCAAAACAAAGGCGCGGGAAAAGAAAAGCCTTGCGTGCACACCGGCGCGGCGAAGCGCGAGGAAAAAAAGCGAACCTGAAAACAGGCAAAACTGCAAGAACAAGAAGGGGGAGCCGCAACGCAGGCACGCAGAGGGCGCAAGTAGACGGAAGGGAAGAAGAGCACCGCAGTCCGAGCGGGACACACGGGAAAGGCAAAGTAAACACAGAAAGGTGGCACAAAGCACAGATAAGATAGCATAGGCCAGGGAAGCCGCAAAGACAAAAGGAACACAAAACAGAACGAACCACGAAAAAGGCAGGCTCGCACACACACAGGCGGACACAGCAACTGGCAAATGCAGTCACTGGGAGGCAGGCGCAGCGGAACACGCCAAGGAATGCAGTCAAGTTGACGGACACCAGCTTGCGCCCACTGCCAGCACATCAAAAACACAAGGACGCGTGGCACAAAAGGCAAAAGACGCAAAAGCAGATTACAGCAAGCAGACACCAGAAACGAAGAGCAAGCCTGCACGGGTCGCAAAAATAAAAAAACAGAACACAGCCGAAGGGAAACAGAGCGCCCAGAAAAAGAAGACGGACAGAGCACAGAGAACAAGAAAGGAACAGGTGGGACCAAAAAAGAAAAAAAATGAAGCTGGGAAAAACACAGCAGACCACAACACCACTCGACTGCGGGCGAGCAAGACAAAAAACACGGACTTCGACGTTGGCGCGCAGCACCAACACGAAATAAAATAAAGCGAAGGGAAAAGCACGTACACGGACTAGATTAGAACAGTGCAAACAGCACACGCCATTGTGGTAAAAATAAAAAGGTAAGCGCACTAACAAGGCGAGGCGCACCGAAATGCAGAAGGCGCGGAACATACTCACAGCACGCCCAGGCGTGCCGTGCACGAAGAGAACTTAAGCGGAAAAAAGCTCGGAATGGAGGCACGCACGGAAGTGCACTGCAAAAAAAGATGAGAACTGTGCAGCGCGGCAAGTGAGAAAAAAAGAAAAAAGACACTCGCTCTCACAAATATTCAGAGAATAAAAATAAATTCATCGAACAAACCAGGACGGAAGGCAAACACAAAAAAAAGCACAAAAAAAAACATAATAACAGGCGGCAAAATATAAAATAATAAAAATCAACAATAAAGACAGAAAAAATAAAAAAGAGGCTAAAAAAAAGGATAAAACAAAGTAAGCAAATGAACAGAATATTTTGCAACACGGCTTTCAGCAGATCCAACGACTCCAAACAAACTCATTTTGTTTAACTCACAAATTCAAAAAAAGAAAGAAAAATTACGAAAACATTTCAACGAAAAAATAGCTTATTCACGAACGAATCCTCGTCACCACTCATTTGAAAGAAAATAGTTCACTTGCATGCTTCCTCTTTATCTCCACGTTTTGGAAAACACGGAAAAAAGCAATCTCGCGCAAGCAAGAGCACGTCATGATTCTCACTTAAACAAGAACGTAGCACGCACAACTTTCTTTCGCCACAAATCGTGAGCTCGTCAAAGCAACTCCCTTCAAAAAAAAATTCGCTCGGCAGAAAATAGTGCCAACACTCACGGAGACTCGATCCAATATAAATTCTCCTTTCCATTGCATACTCAAAACAAAAAAAAGAAATAACAAAGTGTGTGCTCACGTTTCCGAGGCGACGAAATAAACAACCTTACGTTTCCTTTGTGCTGTACCTTTTGTCGTTTTGAAGTCACAGCGCTCTGCAGCTGATCGGCGCCAGGCTCAGCTGCCGCTGCTCAGCCAAACGTGTTTCTTCGTTCGCGTCCAGTCGTTGTTACCTTTCTCAAACGTGCATGCGTCGCAAGCGCAGCAAATTCTCACTAAGCTCACGTGTTTTTCTCTCTGCGGTGAACAGGTTCTTCCCCTATCACGCTTTCGTGCAGGCGCTCCACGCATTGATCCTTCAAGCGCCACACCGCTCTTTTTCCATCTCCAGTCAAAATCCCACAAAGAAATTTAAAGCTAAGAAATCCTCACCCAGCGAAGGTCGCAATGGCGTGGCCAAGCTCAAAAACAGCACTTCTCCAGTTGCTTCCTCCCTTGTCCAGAGCTTCGCGTTGCTGCTCGTCAGTTCTGCTTCGGCGTTCACCCCTTTCCGCCTGCCCACTTTCAAACACGCACAGAAGCGCAGCCCCAAATGACGCAGGACGCACTGAGACAATTCTGGTCTCTTTTTTCCTCTGCTCGTGTTCTCTCCTTTGAGACGGCCCCGTTCCTCCGCGTCGCCGCAATCGTCACCGCGCACACGTTCCCTATGTGTCCATGCGTTTCTTACGCCAAACAGCAAGGTCATGCAACACATCGTCCTGGCTGCCCTCATTCTTCAAATGGCCCAGTGTCCGAAAGGTGCTGTGATGTGCCATCCTTGTCGTTGCTGGAGTTCCCTCCATGGCTCTATCTTTAGCGTGCCTCTTCATGAGCAGTGTCCGCTTCACTCGGCTTCCGCCCACCCATGGTCCTCACGCGAGCACGCATTCAACTGATCTCCTTTGTGCGCCTTTGCCCCAGCTCTGCTTGCTGCTGCGAGCCTTGTTCACTCAAAAAAAAGGTGCCCAGCAAGAGCGCTTTCGCGCGCCGCTTGTGCCCACTGCGTGTCACTGCTGCCTCACCCAGCTCTTTCTCGTGTTCGCTCCAAAATCTCTCTCATCTCTGTGCGTCTGGCCGCCTCCTTGCAATTCCTGTGACCATGTTGCTCCGATGCGCACCTTCCCAATGCTGGCTAACGCCTGTGCCCAGCACCTTCGCTTTTCTTTCCCTGCCTCCTTTTTCGTGTCCAACATCTCTTTCCCTCTTTGCCGCGTTTTTTGTTTCTTGTCACGATGACGAGTGTGTTGCCAGCACGTGCTTCCCAATCGCTTGACGCCAATGTCTCACGCTCCGCTTCACCCCCCAGTCGACTGGGATATGCTCCACCTGTCCGCCACTTTGGCCTCCCACTGTTCCATTCGCTTTCCGCTCTCCCCGTCCAATGCCTCAATACGTTCCTATGGCTACCCACTCGCTCTGGTGCCTTTTCCGTTTCATCTTCACATCACCACAAAACGCCGCACCCTCCTGCTTGCGGTTCCCCCCCATGCTGGCGGTCGCCCCAAGCGCGTCATTGCAGTCCTTTGCGGCGCGGCACCCTTTGCGCAGTTTTCTCTCAGTGTTCGCTCGAGCGCCCCCAGGCACTGTGCCTTCCCTGTCCCCCTCCTTCGTCCACGCCCCCGCTCGCTTCGTGTGCCAGTCACACCTCCCCCCGCTTCGCAGCAGCTTTCTCCTACCCCCCGCTCGCTCTGCACACTAAGCGCTTTGTGCGTCCACCCGCAAAGCAAACGCACTAAAACCACTTGCCCCCATAGCTCGGCCGCCGCATTCGAAGCACTGTGTCCCTGAAGCGCGCTCATATCCGCGCCTGCCTCTTTCACACACCCTTGCGCTCCTCCCGCTTAACCGCGTGCCCCACGCAAGCCGCGTACTCTGACCTAATGCCGTTTGGCGCAACGCACGTCGTCCCTTCCCCCTCTTCCAAGATCAACCCATTTCACGTCCTGCGCCGTGCATCACTGCCGTTTTCGCGTGTTCGCCCTTCCCTGTTCACTGCCTCCCGTCTCGTCCTTCCTGTTCTCCCCGCACCTCTTCCCTTGCGTGTCCTGTGCACATCCCTCGGTCCGTCCTCACCACGACCCGGTTAATGGTCGTGCGTTGTCGCCAGCCGCGCCGCTCCAGTCCTTCCCTTCCTCCGTCCTCTCTCGTCGCGCTTCCGCGTCACACGCGTCCGGCTCCGGCCCTTTGGGCCTCTCTCCCCAGAAGCCCGTGCCCGCCCAGCCGCTGCTCCGTGGCTGCGGTGCTGCCTCGTGCACAATTGCGTCCCCCGTGGCTCCCCTCTCACAATTCGGTTGCCAGGCGGATCAACTCGCGCCATGGCTGTGCCAAATCCTCAGGCAACTTCCAATGCTGTGCGTGCTCCTTCTCGGCTTGCCTTGGTCGCTTTGTGCGTTCGCCGCGCCACGCCTTGAGCTGTCCTCTCCGCCCAAGCTCACCCGGCACTGCCTTTCCCGTGCCCCCCCTGGTGCCTACCTTCGCTTGTCAGCCACTGCCTGGCCGCAATAATCATCGTGGCAACACCCGCGCACCTTCCTCCTGTTGTCTTTGTGTCAGTGCCTTATTTCTCTCGCAAGTCGCCTCAGGCCGCTCGTCGCCTCCTAACTTGCACACTGCGTCTCACATTGCGGCGCGCAGCGTGTCGTCATCTTCCCTTGTGCGCCATCAGTCCCGCGCCGCCGTGCTCGAACATCGCCGCAGGGTCGCCAATGTCACCCCTGTTCACACACAGTCTATCCAGTGCACGCTCCGCGGTCCCTCCGCCCGTCACTAAGTGGCCACCAACGTTCTCCTCGCTGCCGATCACCGACCGCACGCGTGCGGCATCGTTCCCTGTTGCTTTTCTCTCTCTTTCGCCGCGCAGTGTGTGTCAACCACCGCTTCGAAACCGCGTCGCTGGCCATGCTTCCGCGCATAGCGGCCAGGCGTCAAGCGAATCGCCCTCCTCCCCGCTGCATCCCTACGCCTGTGACGCCGCACGGGCCCCGCAGGCCGTGCTTCCTCGGCGCCTCGGTGTTCTTCAGTGGGTCATCCCTTTCTGTGGTGCCCTGTCGAACGTTGCCGCCTAAGAGGCTGTTCGTCGCGGCGTGTCCGCTGCGTTGCGGTATTCTTGGCCACAAAACTTGACGTTCTTCCTCCTCTTCGCCCCTGTGTTCTCCTCGCTGCCTAGCCAAGCGGGCACCGCGTTGAGCTACGTGCGCGGTGCGACGCTTGGACATCGCAACGGTCTCCGCAATGCCGGTCGCCTCGCCCGCTGCGCGCAATGTGCTCCCAACGTCGCGCCGTTGGCGCAGTTCCTTGTTGCGGCCCCATGTCCCCCGCTGCGGCGTCGCATCCGCACCCACAGTCCCGGTTGCAGGACTCGACGTCCCCCTGTCCGCTCTGCACTGCGGACCGCACGCTCAGCGCCCTTGCCACTCGCGCCCCTTTCGCTCGTCCCAAACCTTCCTGCGCTGGCTGTCACGCCCCCGCTTCTCTGTGCGTTCCCTTCGCGCAAGCCTGCCACCAGCGGCCGGTCCTTCTGGTCCCCTCGCGTGCGCCCCGCGTTTGCCGCTCTTGCGCGAGCCGTCCGCGTGGCACCGTTGCACGCCCTCCTGCGGGGGGCCTCGTGCGCTGCCACTCCCACTCCGCCGTGCTCCTGCCGCCGGTCGCCTCCCATTGTGCCTGCTCTCCTTCCCCGTGCGCCCGTTGTGTAGCGGACATTTCTGCTTGCTGTTCCTTCGCTCTTCTTCGCTTTGCTTGCCAGCTGCCGCCTTGCCTCGGCTGGTCGCGCTG
Organism: Trypanosoma vivax; assembly: GCA_021307395.1. NCBI lineage: Eukaryota > Euglenozoa > Kinetoplastea > Trypanosomatida > Trypanosomatidae > Trypanosoma > Trypanosoma vivax. The sequence goes on from SOPI01000288.1 coordinate 344,873, forward strand.
CGTCGACTCTTGCAGGCGTGTTTGGTGGCGCCACACGCTTCCACCGTGTTGGCGCGCGCCGGCCACCGCGGCGACAGTCGTGTGCCCGTCGACCCGCGTGCCGTGGGTGTTCGCCCTGTGTTCTCCCGGGTGCACTGAAGGCCAGCTTCTGTTCTCAGCTGTCGACTGGGTAGTCCGCCGGCACGCGCCCGCGTTCCGCGCGGGCAGTGCGTACTGCGTTGCGGCAGCGCGCCGCGCCGTGCCCGCGGCTTCCTGCGCAGAGTGCGCTAGCCGCGCCTTGGCCGCTTAGCCTGTCTTGTCTTCCCCGGCGAGGTGCGTTGCTGTCCCGGCTCCGCCCGCGCCTTGCCCTCTGCCAGTGTCGCGGTTGCGCGCACGGGCGGTGACCGCGCGCACTCCACCCGGACCGCCGCCTGCGTCTCTTCGCGCCAGCAACAGAACACCGCGGTCGGGATGGCGTACCGTCCCGGCCTGCGTGCGTGACCATGCCCGTTTAGCCGAATGCGCGTGCTGTTCGCTCGCTGCGCGCACTCGGCAGGCGGTCGGGGCAGGCACGCGCCGGCCCGGACTCAGACGCGATTGTGCGCGCCGCACTTGGAGTGAACCCGCGAGCGCACGACGCTCAGAGACCCGTCGCGGAGACACTTTCCTACCGGAGAGCGCCAGACTGGCCCACTCGCGCAGCGCACATCGCGACCTCGGCCAACGCGGCCGACGCAGGAAGGGCGGCGAGGCCGCGGCACCATTGTCCGGCGCACACGCAGGGCTCGCGAGACCGCACAAGTATG